>NIVC01001652.1:0-184923 GCA_002269645.1 Macrostomum lignano | reverse complement strand
GGCCGAGCCGCACCGCTCTGAAGCGCCGGCTGCCACCGCGGCAAGAGGAGTTCAGACGAGGCCGCTTTCGCTGTCCGCAGAGTCCTGCTGCACCGAGCAGGTGGACACCACGCTGCTGGCCCGGCAGGCGTCTCCTGGACCAGCAGAGCCGCGCTCTCCTCCAGCCGAACGATGCACCGTCGGGCGTAGTACGTCCGGCGTCTCCGGTGACTGTCCACGGCGCCTTCGCCACAGCCGACGTCTGCGTTGTTGTTTGCCGTCCGGCCGAGCGCGCTGCTTGGCGTGACGAAGTACGAATGGCTGTTGCCGCTGCCGCTGCGCTGCTGCTGCTGCAGACGCTGTTGATGCTGTTGGCGTCATCGGAGCGGCTAGCGGCGAACTCGCTGTCCGTAGCGCTGCTGGAGATTCCGCCATCAACGCCGCTGGCAGCGCCGAAAGAATAGAAACGCGACGATGTCGGCGAGTGGCACGGGCTGGGCTGCAGCGCCGTCAGCATATCGTCGATTTCGTCCCGGCGTCGGAGCAGATCTTCGAGCAGGTCGCATCGTCGGCGGCAGAAGCCGTTCCGACAGCTGTCGCCGCCGGTCGGTGCACCGACGAACTCCGTGTCGCTAGGCTTTCGGCGCATTTGCATCACCTGCACCATCCGGCGAAGCTGCCGCTGCTGCTGGAGTTTCTCGCGCCCGACAGACGCCGTGACGCCGCTCGATCGACCGCAGCCACCGCTGCTGCTGCTGGCAGAGGCGGCCGTCTGCGAGCTGGGCGATCCGATTAGCGAGCCGGCGCGGTGGCGGCGGCCATCGTACAGCGGCGGCTGCGACTGCTGGAACCCGGCTGTGGCCGATGTGTCATGGCGCCAAAAGACGGGCACCGCTGGCGGAGCGGTGGCCTTCACGGGCTCCGGCGCCGATGCAGCTGCGGTGACGAATCGCAGTGCGGTCTGCGGATCCGGTGACGTCACCAGCAGAGGCCAACGGGCAGCGGTGGAGGCGGCTTCCACGGCGGCCGCCTGTCTGAGGCTCATCGTCGGGCCGACTTGTTCGAAGATAAGCCAGCAGTGTAGCGGCTCCAGGAGCTCCTCTGGCGGTTGTCTGCCGCCGGTCCCAACGAACAGCCACTGGCTGCACGCCCGGCTGCAACGAGAAGCGCTGCGGCCCAGGCCGGACTTTGCCCAGGCGAAGCGACCGTCGGTTGCCATGCAAAGACGCTGAGATGCCACTGCAACGCAGCAGTTGCGCGAATTCCTGCTTCGCCGCTGCTGGCCGGAGTGCGGCTGCTGCTGCTGCTCGATGATTTGATGCTGACGGCGCGGTCGCTGAGTTGGAAGAGCGCGCACCACATCGGCTGGTGGGGCCAGCAGCGTCTGCACCGGCGCTGGCGGCAGCATCAGCAGGAGCCGCTTCGGCTGTTCCGCCTTGCCGCCGAGTTGCTTCTCCAGGATTGGCTGCTGCTGCTGCTGCTGCAGCTCGTCCTCCAACGGACTGGCCAGGGACTCGACTGGCGATTCCGTGTAGGAAAATGTTGAGTCGTCGGCTGAAAACTCCATTGTGACATGCGTGTTTTGGCTGGTGAGCAGAGAGTCCGAGCTGAAGTTGTTTACAGGCTCTGGTTGCAACGACGTCTCTTGATGGCTGTGAAGCTTCCGACGCTGCTGACTCGGCGAATGAGTGGCGCCAAAGTGAGACGACAGGCTGGAGCAGCGCCTGGAATGGCATTGACATTTGCTAGAGGGAATTATGGAGTCGCGACCTTCTAAAGCGTCTTCTAAAAATCTTGGCCACGTTTCAGCGTTGATTTGACTGGTTGTAAAATTTTGTAAAGCCCAGGTGAAAGTTTTTACCTGGTTTCCGCCTGCTGCTGCCATTGCACTGCAGTCGTTGCTCTGACGGCACTTTGCGGCACAAAGAGTCGCGCTGAGAAGTCCGACTGCCACGGGGATGACGAAGATAGCTCTTCCGGATGAGCGACCAGACATCCGGGAGGATTCATCCGGGCAGGTGGGGGCGGGTACCGACTCCTACAGCAGGCCTGCCTGTCGACATCCTGCGACAACGTTGACGAATCTGGCTCCTCCTCAGTCGGCGCTGCCATCGACGTTGGTGACAGACGCGCAGCTTTCATGGAGTGGCGCCTCCTTTGCGCGTCGCGGCGCTCTACGCTGCGGCGGAAGCGGCCAACCACAGTCTGCAGCCGGCGATAGGCCAGGCTGGCCCGACGCAGCGCGCTGACCTGCTGTCGGTAGTAGGCTGCCGAAGGTGACTGCTTCGGACCTACTGGCCCGTCCGGTTTTGGCCACAAAGGAAGTTGAACCTGTGGATTTTCAAATTTCTCATGGAGAGGCTTGGAGTGCACGTCATATCGTTGCGGCTGGCCCTGACGGCTGTTGTTCCCGTTGCAGTCGAGCAGTGACTCCCAGAGTTGTTTGTCGAAGGCGTTTAGCGTCACCGGGCCGAGGCAGGGTAAGTCGTCCAGCCACTTGCAGGTGACATCGCTGTGGCTGGCATCGCAGGCGCTCATGGCATGGCTTGGTGAATGGCTGGGTATGACGCCAGCAAAGCACAAAGGAGCTGATTCCTTCCACTAGCGCTGAATTAATTTTCCAACTTTTTTGTTGTCTGTCGAATCAACAACTGAGCCACCAAAACAGCAAACAGCAGCAAATTATGTTTTATTATAAATATACATGTTACTAAATTTAGCTTACTCTATTTTTGCTCGATTGTATGAAAACGTAGTTTTACCATAGATTTAAGATCGCGATTTGCAAAATAAGGATTGATCAACCTCGGATTTTTTATCAAGACAGCAATGCTCCATAGCAGATGACATATCATAAACATAATATGCATTCTTAGTCGAAATTTTAGTGTATAGGAAGAACTTGTTTTTAAAATTTTTAAAGTATACTGTATAAGCCAAAATTTTTTAGCTAGGCCTAACTCCCACATCTCATCCACTTTCATTCGAGTCGAGTCTTGTCTATAACAAATATCGTTGATATAGCTAGGTGAGTAAAAGCCCTTATATATTTAATTTCAGAAGATAAACTGAAGAAATCATAGCTTCACTCTCTGAGTCGATTTCACTGCATTTATAAATACAATTTAGAATATAGGATTTATTCTTTAGATTTTTAGAAAGTAAGATTATTCAGCATAATTAATGAAATAATCGTTGTAACTGATATGGTTTCAGTCAAACGTTATTTTTGCAATATTTAATTGGTATCCAAAACTTATATGGTCTTCAAATAATGGCTAAAATAAAATCTTATGTAACAAACTTTAACGGCATGGAGCGAGTACGCCGTGACGTGGCGAAAATTAATATTAATACGGTTTTCAAATCAATATTTTTCGAAGAAACAAGTTGAAATTCTAGTCAATTGTACACATAAGTCGACCGAGACAATTTTTTTACAAACATGGTGCGACTGTAAACTGGACTGTATTTTTTAGAAAAAAGTCTCCGTAGATGGTAATTATTTATTTATAACCAGTGTCAAATGACAATGACAACGAGAGCACAAAACTGTAAGTAGATGTGTCCAATGTGAAATGTATTGTTTTCTGTTTTTATCCAGTTGTTATATTATTGCAATTGCAATGAATGAAAAAATTAAACCGTTGTAATTAAATAGGTTTGGATTCTAATTTACCTCAGTATTTGTATTTTTCTGGTATCTTAATTATTTGATTATATCTAATCTGTTTTCATGAAAATATCCCTCAATACTCTATGTGGCGCACTCTCTCTGTACAGGGTATAATAGAGTTTAAATAAGCTTCTATTGCATATGAATTAGATTTTTTGATAGCTGGATAAGTTATGGAAGTTTTACTTAGCTTCTAATTATGTAATTGACTATTTTGAAGTATTTTATATGCTTTATATAAGCATATAAAATACTTATAGATTGTATATTTAATTTAATATAGAAAAAATATTGTTTATCTGATAGACTAGTGCATTGCTTGGTTGAAAAAAAACATTACCTATACTGGGCAATTTCCTTTTTGAATATATAAATTTAACTAATATAATAAAACTCTTTGTAGAAAAATGCATACCTTATTAGTAGTTCAATCTATTCAATAATTATTTATCTATTTATAATTCTTATTAATATTATGCTATTTTTGTTCTATAGTATATACCAGCAATCTAGTGCCACCCTTTGGGGTGCCCAATAAGCAAGGAGCAAAAATATTCATGCAAATTCATTAAAAAACACGTTTTCCTAAAAACCAATGACTTCTTCAATTTTATAAATCACCTTATTTGAGTAAAATTGTCACAGACAAAGATGTTTATTATAAATCTCTTTTTCTAAGAGTGAAAAAGACAACAAAATAAAGCCTTCACAAAGATATTAGACATTCCCCCTAAATAGAGAAAATACCCAAGATAGCAACCATTCCCTAAATAAAAAGCAACCTAAATAGCAAGCACCCCCTAAGAGCAAGCATCCCTAGATAGCAACAATCCCTAAATAGTAAGCATACCTGGATAGAAAGAATCTCTAGATAGCTAGAGATATCTAATATCAACCCTTTCTTTCTATTGTATTTTTTATTCATAGCCTTATCTAATGTCTCATCGGGGGTTGATCCATAGGAGGCAAGGTGGCCATGCCTCCCTTAGTTGTGGCCAAAAAATTGAGCTATCATTTTTTGTTAGCCTATTACAATTGCTTAGTATAGCTTGCCTTTCCCCCTTCAAAAATTATATCTATGAAATTAATGCAATAGAGAAACTTGATTTGGTATAGACTTTAGCTTTTTATTTTTTATGGAGACAATAAATGAACTTGTAACTCAATTCAAAATTACTTATATATTGATTTTTCTTTGTTCTTTGATATGAAAACAAATCACATTTTTTCATAGTATTCAAAATTTGTTGCTTTGAAATTTCAAGAAGAGTATAAGAATATGCAGATTAATGTACTTTTAATTTAAATTTAGCAACTACTTTTAGTAATTGAATACACTCGTACATCTATTTTATAAATTATAATTTTAATCAAATTTGTTATATACCTTTTTACCTCCTATTTTAAACAAAGTCTTATTAAAAAAACAAGCAGAAATTCAATTCAAACACTTTAAGAAATGCCAGTGCTTGCAATAAAACAGTTTATATATAGTAAAAAAGGTTTATATTTATAAATATGTTGTGTCTTAAGCCAACAAATAAAAGGTAGAGGTTTAGTAGAAAAAATGCAGCCGATTTTGGTCTGCCTATAGCCTTAGCTCTGGCTATTCTCTTTTTTATTCCTTTATTTCCCATAGGGTTTTTTCCTCACATCCCTTCTGGGGGCCTGTACCCAAGAAAGGGCCATCAGCACCATAGACAGCTTTCCAGCTGTATATACAAGCATAGCTACATAAGCACATGTGCAAAGCATAAGCAAATAGCAGAGCTTGTCCACAATGAAAAAGTTAATATCTTTATGCTGTATAAATAAAATTGAAGATTTTTTAAACATATATTTGCATAGTAAATGTCAGACTTTGAAGATTTACCTACTTTTTTTAACTATGTCAAATATGCTAGATCTTTGCTAGTTCTGATTATTGTATGCTTTTTGATAAAGATAAAGCAAGTTATAAATTTGTTAAATGTGGCAGTTTTTTTAAATTATAAAATCATGTTATTATCTATGGTAACAATATCAGCACTCCCATTTAACTGTTCTTGTAGTTGCTGCCAAGATAAAGATTTTAAGAGACTACCAGGCCAAGCTCAGCAATGCAGTCAGCCCACCACCACCTGGCAGCGACATTGCCAACACCCTGAAGAACTTCAGCCAAACCCTTCTTGGGTAAGATGCCTTGAACTACAAGCGTTGGGGTATTAAATTTTTACTACTTCTGGCTGAAGAAGAGCCGATCCTTCAGTAAGCTGCTACCCCCTCCCTGATCCTTCAGTAAGCTGTTACCCCTCACTGATCCTTCAGTAAGCTGCTACCCCCCCTGATCCTTCAGTAAGCTGTTATCCCTCACTGATCCTTCAGTAAGCTGTTACCCCCTCCCTGATCCTTCAGTAAGCTGTTATCCCTCACTGATCCTTCAGTAAGCTGTTACCCCTCACTGATTCTTCAGTAAGCTGCTACCCCCTCCCTGATCCTTCAGTAAGCTGCTACCCCCTCCTTGATCCTTCAGCAAGCTTCTACCCCCTCCTTGATCCTTCAGTAAGCTTCTACCCCTCCCTGATCCTTCAGTAAGCTGCTACCCCTCCCTGATCCTTCAGCAAGCTTCTACCCCCCCTGATCCTTCAGTAAGCTGTTATCCCTCACTGATCCTTCAGTAAGCTGTTACCCCTCACTGATCCTTCAGTAAGCTGCTACCCCCTCCCTGATCCTTCAGTAAGCTGCTACCCCCTCCCTGATCCTTCAGCAAGCTTCTACCCTCTCCTTGATCCTTCAGTAAGCTTCTACCCCTCCCTGATCCTTCAGTAAGCTGCTACCCCCTCCCTGATCCTTCAGTAAGCTGCTACCCCCTCCTTGATCCTTCAGCAAGCTTCTACCCCCTCCTTGATCCTTCAGTAAGCTTCTACCCCTCCCTGATCCTTCAGTAAGCTGCTACCCGATGATCCTTCAGTAAGCTGCTACCCGATGATCCTTCAGTAAGCTGCTACCCGATGATCCTTCAGTAAGCTGCTACCCCTCCCTGATCCTTCAATAAGCTGCTACCCCTCCCTTATCCTTCAGTAAGCTGCTACCCGATGATCCTTCAGTAAGATGCTACCCCTCTCTGATCCTTCAGTAAGCTGCTACCCGGTGATCCTTCAGTAAGCTGCTACCCGATGATCCTTCAGTAAGCTGCAACCCCTCCCTGATCCTTCAATAAGCTGCTACCCCTCCCTGATCCTTCAGTAAGCTGCTACCCCTCCCTGATCCTTCAGTATGCTGCTACCCCTCCCTGATCCTTCAGTAAGCTGCTACCCTTCCCTGATCCTCAGTAAGCTGCTACCCCCTCCTTGATCCTTCAATAAGCTGCTACCCCCTCCCTAATCCTTCAATAAGCTACCCCTCCTTGATCCTTCAGTGAGCTGCTACCCCCTCCCTGATCCCTCAGTAAGCTGCTACCCCCTCCCTGATCCCTCAGTGAGCTGCTACCCCCTCCCTGATCCCTCAGTAACCTGCTACCTTCTCCCTGATCCTTCAGCAAGCTGCTACCCCCTGAAACTCCGCCCCATCTGATAATTTTTTTGGATTCGAACTCGCGACTCATCATAGCCAGCCGCTCTCCCCGTCGCCTGCTCAGCTTCCTAAAAGACTGTCCGGCCCTCGATCCCGAGAGCCTGGGCGGCCGATCGAAGGAGTTCAGCCGATTGCACAACACGTTTCCGAATCTCTGCTACTCGGAGCTCTACTATGCCGTCATCTACCTGCTGGACGTGATGCACAATGTCCAGTCTGGGCAGGCCGCAGCCTACGAGGCCATTCTCACCATCTTGGCCCAGCTGATTCCTTTTCTTGAGGTTGAGATCCTCGAGACCATGCCCTACACTGTGGCCTGCATGCTGCCGTTCCTGCCGCAGCAGCTGTGCAGAACTCTGGTCGACTGTCTCACCAATGTCATGTTCCCGCTTATCCTGCGTGAGTGACTGGGCTGTCTCACCAATGTCATGTTCCCGCTTATCCTGCGTGAGTGACTGGGCTGTCTCACCAATGTCATGTTCCCGCTTATCCTGCGTGAGTGACTGGGCTGTCTCACCAATGTCATGTTCCCGCTTATCCTGCGTGAGTGACTGGGCTGTCTCACCAATGTCATGTTCCCGCTTATCCTGCGTGAGTATCGGGGCTTAGGCACCTGGGCTAGGGACCGAGAGACGAGCTGAGGACAGGTCGCGATGGACGAGGGGAGTTTTTTAAAGACAGACCGCGATGGACAAGAGAAGTTTGAGAACAGATCCTGATGTACAAGGGGAGTTTGAAGTCAGACCGTAATGGACAAGATGAGTTTGAAGACAGGCAGTGATGGACAAGATGAGTTTGAAGGCAGGCAGTGATGGACAAGATGAGTTTGAAGACAGACCGTGATGGACAAGATGAGTTTGAAGACAGGCAGTGATGGACAAGATGAGTTTGAAGACAGGCAGTAATGGACAAGATGAGTTTGAAGACAGGCAGTGATGGACAAGATGAGTTTGAAGACAGGCAGTGATGGACAAGATGAGTTTGAAGACAGGCAGTAATGGACAAGATGAGTTTGAAGACAGGCAGTGATGGACAAGATGAGTTTGAAGACAGGCAGTGATGGACAAGATGAGTTTGAAGACAGGCAGTGATGGACAAGATGAGTTTGAAGACAGACCGTGATGGACAAGATGACTTTGAAGACAGGCAGTGATGGACAAGATGAGTTTGAAGACAGGCAGTGATGGACAAGATGAGTTTGAAGACAGACCGTGATGGACAAGATGACTTTGAAGACAGGCAGTGATGGACAAGATGAGTTTGAAGACAGGCAGTGATGGACAAGATGACTTTGAAGACAGGCAGTGATGGACAAGATGAGTTTGAAGACAGACCGTGATGGACAAGATGAGTTTGAAGACAGGCAGTGATGGACAGAGAAAACGACAGGGGAATGAGACCGGGTTGAGTCTTGACACAGCAGTTCAATAGGAAGATATCAGAACAATACAAAGGGCAGGGAGAGAAGATAGGTCAAAGCAGACAGGGAGCGAGGGTTCCCTTGATTCGATGACAGCTCGATAGGACTCAGCCCAATTCGTCCGCCCATTCACTCCAGGCTGGAGCGAGGAGTTGGAATCGTACGCCACGGAGTCACTGCCGGCCATTCTCACTATGGTGTTTCAGTATGTTGAGAAGCCGGGTGAGTAGCTGCCGATGCGCTGTGCATTTGACCAGTCAGTCGCTTAGATATAGCAGCTAGCCATGCCGACCCGTTGCAGAGCTGCACAGTCAAGTAGTCGAGTGCCTGATGGGCCTGAAGCGCGACCTATCACGCGATTTGGCCTTCGTTGCTGCTCACGGGCCCACCGAGACCCGCCTGCCCGCCGTGACGATGCTGTTCCACTACTGGCCCGAGCTGTTGCCGCAGAACGCCAACATCCTGCAGGCGCTGCGGCTGTCCAAGTACAAACACGAGCCCTGGCAGGCCATCGTGTGCGAGAGGCCCGAGTGCCCGAATAAGAACAACAAGGCCAGCCGGAGTGCCGCCAAGATGACCATCTCGCCCAAGCTGTGCCTGGTCAAGGAGAACAAGAGCCCGCCATTCTACCTGTGCCTGGACTGCGCAGATGCTTTGGCTAAGCACGACCGGGCGCTGCTCATTGACGTGCTGGGGCCAATGAAGGCAAGCTGAATGATGTACCTGATACTGCTGCACTGGTAGGTGTGCGGGCATGGAAACTTAGGCAGTCGACGAAGCGCCCAGTGCACACCTTTTCCTCGCCGTTTGGGATTTGTGGGCAGTACGAAGGATGCTGAGGCCAAATATTGATAAAGGATGCTGACGCTAAATGTTGATGAAGGATGCTGAGGCTAAATATTGATGAATGATGCTGAGGCTAAATGTTGATGAAGGATGTTGAGGCTAAATATTGATGAAGGATGTTGAGGATAAATGTTGATGAAGGATGCTGAGGCTAAATGTTGATAAAGGATGCTGAGGCTAAATGTTGATGAAGGATGCTGAGGCTAAATGTTGATGAAGGATGCTGAGGCTAAATGTTGATGAAGGATGCTGAGGCTAAATGTTAATGAAGGATGCTGAGGCTAAATGTTGATGAAGGATGCTGAGGCTAAATGTTGATGAAGGATGCTGAGGCTAAATATTGATGAAGGATGTTGAGGATAAATGTTGATGAAGGATGCTGAGGCTAAATGTTGATGAAGGATGTTGAGGCTAAATATTGATGAAGGATGCTGAGGCTAAATATTGATGAAGGATGCTGAGGCTAAATGTTAATGAAGGATGCTGAGGCTAAATGTTGATAAAGGATGCTGAGGCTAAATGTTGATGAAGGATGCTGGGGCTTAATGATGGTAAAGGATGGTTAGCTACAGTTTGATAGATGAGGCTACAGTTTGATAGATGAGGTTACAGCTTGATAGATGAGGCTAATGCTTGATGGATGAGGCTAAAGCCTGATAGATGAGGCTACAGCTTGATAGATGAGGCTACAGCTTGATGGATGAGGCTAAAGCCTGATAGATGAGGCTACAGCTTGATAGATGAGGCTACAACTGACTACCCGAACTCAGGCCCTGCCGCTGGCCTGCGAGTCGAAAACCTGCCGCAGCGGGGGGCCCGGCAGCCGGGTGCACTCCACCTGCTTCAGCGCCGAGTGCGCCCACCTCAGCGGCGGCCGCCCGATCCGCCTCTGCGAAGAGTGCCACGGGCACCGGCACAGCCACGCTGGCAGGCAGCACGTGACCCAGACTCCGCTGCCGGACATTTGGGACTGTCCAGTTGAACTGCAGCAGTACATGCTGGAGAGCATTGTCAGCCTCATACTGGAGGCCCAGGTGCCCAAGGTTAAGACCTACAGCAAGGAGAAAGGAGATGAGGATAATTGGTACTGTCTACCTGAGGACGCCTACCCTGACAACCTGAGCGACAAGGACAGAAAGATTCTCTCCATCTATGGCGTCATTCTCATTGTTGAGAAGTGCAAACCCAGAGAGACAGTCAGTATTGTGAGTGTCTCACGGTGTCTGTGCATCTATCTTACAGTGTCTGTGTATCTATCTCACAGTGTCTGTGCATCTATCTCACAGTGTCTGTGTATCTATCTCACAGTGTCTGTCTGTGCATCTATCTCACAGTGTCTGTCTGTGCATCTATCTTACAGTGTCTGTGCATCTATCTTACAGTGTCTGTGCATCTATCTCACAGTGTCTGTCTGTGCATCTATCTTACAGTGTCTGTGCATCTATCTTACAGTGTCTGTGCATCTATCTCACAGTGTCTGTCTGTGCATCTATCTCACAGTGTCTGTCTGTGCATCTATCTTACAGTGTCTGTGCATCTATCTCACAGTGTCTGTGTATCTATCTCACAGTGTCTGTGTATCTATCTCACAGTGTCTGTCTGTGCATCTATCTCTCTATCTCAGTGTCTGAGCATCTATCTCACAGTGTCTGTCTGTGCATCTATCTTACACTGTCTGTGCATCTATCTTACAGTGTCTGTGCATCTATCTTACAGTGTCTGTGCATCTATCTCACAGTGTCTGTCTGTGCATCTATCTTACAGTGTCTGTGCATCTATCTTACAGTGTCTGTGCATCTATCTCACAGTGTCTGTCTGTGCATCTATCTCACAGTGTCTGTCTGTGCATCTATCTTACAGTGTCTGTGCATCTATCTCACAGTGTCTGTGTATCTATCTCACAGTGTCTGTGTATCTATCTCACAGTGTCTGTCTGTGCATCTATCTCTCTATCTCAGTGTCTGAGCATCTATCTCACAGTGTCTGTCTGTGCATCTATCTTACACTGTCTGTGCATCTATCTCACAGTGTCTGTCTGTGCATCTATCTTACAGTGTCTGTGCATCTATCTCACAGTGTCTGTGTATCTTTCTCAAAGTGTCTGTGCATCTATCTCACAGTGTCTGTACATCTATTTCACGGCGTCTGTGTACATCTATCTCACAGTGTCTGTCTGTGCATCTATCTCACAGTGTCTGTGTATCTGTGCATCTATATCACGTTGTCTGTGTATCTGTGCATCTATCTCACAGTGTTTGCAATCTCACCTGTTCTGCAGGAGATCCTGGGCCGCATCCTGGCCGCCCTGTTCCTGTGGTTCGACAACACCAAACTAGCGGAGGACTCCAAAGGTGAGGTCACCGTTTCCTAGTAGGGTCAATCCCCGCCTGAGTAAGACTCAGAAGGCAGGGTGCGCTGTTCTTATGAATCCTAGTTTTCCCAATACGTTTATCAACTGTGGCTGAAAGTGCAAATTGAATCTAGAATTTGCGCTTGATTTCATTTAATTTTAGTGTGTTAAACTATCATCTGTGTCTTTTCCTCCATCGCTTTTCTTAATTGAAATTTCTTACCTGCCTATCAAAACCCCTTCCCCAATCAGAACCCCTGCCCCAATCAGAACCCCTGCTCCAATCAGAACCCCTGCTCCAATCAGAACCCTTGCTCCAATCAGAACCCCTTCCCCAATCAGAACCCCTGCCCCAATCAGAACCCCTTCCCCAATCAGAACCCTGCCCCAATCAGAACCCCTGCCCCAATCAGAACCCCTTCCCCAATCAGAACCCCTTCCCCAATCAGAACCCCTTACCCAATCAGAACCCCTGCTCCAATCAGAACCCCTGCTCCAATCAGAACCCCTGTTCCAATCAGAACCCCTGCTCCAATCAGAACCCTTGCTCCAATCAGAACCCCTGCTCCAATCAGAACCCTTGCTCCAATCAGAACCCCTGCCCCAATCAGAATCCCTGCCCCAATCAGAACCCGCTTGCATCAATCAATTCAACTTTGTGTTTCTTATTAATATCAGGAAATGAAGTAGGTCTAATAACAGCTGCTCGAAATGAAAAAGTGCGTTACGAGCTACTTAAGGCAGATTTTGTTATGAATGTTTCGTTGTACCGCATACTTTAAGTTCTTCGCTGATTAGTACTAATGCAGCTTCCCATGGTATTCAGCCAGTGATTAAAGTTTATTTTGTTTGTAGATTAAACCCTGTGATGATCAAGTCAAGATCCATTTGGGATTTTTGGTTTCATTTTTCCTCTAAACATAGCATTCACCCCTGCATAATATGTACAGTAATTATCCTTCAATTATTCATATTTAGCATACAGTAAGTAAAAAATAGTTTTAACGAATGCTTCATTGAAAAACATTTACGTCCCTGAAAATTGGTAGCTTTTTCCTACACTGCTTATTAATTAGAATTAGTAGGAGTTCCTTGTGCTACCCAAAGCCAAAGTGTTATACTAAGCAATTGTAGCACTGGTTGATCAAGAATTACACATAAAAATAAACCTTTTATATCACTGTAACCTACGTATGTATTGCAATCCTAGATAAAATCTTTTGCTTGACTTTGTAGTAATAGTTATATTGCTTTGATACACGATTTGTGAATTACTTACAAAGCGTCACGTGATGTTCAATAGAAACTATCGGACTTATCTGTCGATATAGTGTAATTTTATACTATATAAAATTATACGATATAGTATAATTTTCATTCCTTTCTCTTCTTATCTTGTGGTAACACCCTGGCAAATCAGGGTGTACATTGTGTCCTCGCGGCCCCACCCCTCTTATTTCATTTCTCTCTTATCTACGGTCACACCCAATGCCCTGGCAAATCAGGGTGTACATTGTGTCCTCGCGGCCCCACCCCTCTTATTTCATTTCTCTCTTATCTACGGTCACACCCAATGCCCTGGCAAATCAGCGGTGTACATTGTGTCCTCGCGGCCCCACCCCTCTTATTTCATTTCTCTCCTATCTAGGGTCACACCCAATGCCCTGGCAAATCAGCGGTGTACATTGTGTCCTCGCGGCCCCACCCCTCTTATTTCATTTCTCTCCTATCTAGGGTCACACCCAATGCCCTGGCAAATCAGCGGTGTACATTGTGTCCTCGCGGCCCCACCCCTCTTATTTCATTTCTCTCCTATCTAGGGTCACACCCAATGCCCTGGCAAATCAGGGTGTACATTGTGTCCTCGCGGCCCCACCCCTCTTATTTCATTTCTCTCTTATCTACGGTCACACCCAATGCCCTGGCAAATCAGCGGTGTACATTGTGTCCTCGCGGCCCCACCCCTCTTATTTCATTTCTCTCCTATCTAGGGTCACACCCAATGCCCTGGCAAATCAGCGGTGTACATTGTGTCCTCGCGGCCCCACCCCTCTTATTTCATTTCTCTCCTATCTAGGGTCACACCCAATGCCCTGGCAAATCAGCGGTGTACATTGTGTCCTCGCGGCCCCACCCCTCTTATTTCATTTCTCTCTTATCTACTGTCACACCCAATGCCCTGGCAAATCAGTGGTGTGCATTGTGTCCTCGCGGCCCCACCCCTCTTATTTCATTTCTCTCTTATCTACGGTCACACCCAATGCCCTGGCAAATCAGGGTGTACATTGTGTCCTCGCGGCCCCACCCCTCTTATTTCATTTCTCTCCTATCTAGGGTCACACCCAATGCCCTGGCAAATCAGGGTGTACATTGTGTCCTCGCGGCCCCACCCCTCTTATTTCATTTCTCTCCTATCTAGGGTCACACCCAATGCCCTGGCAAATCAGCGGTGTACATTGTGTCCTCGCGGCCCCACCCCTCTTATTTCATTTCTCTCTTATCTACTGTCACACCCAATGCCCTGGCAAATCAGTGGTGTGCATTGTATTTCTTGTGGTTGTGTCCCTTCTTTGGTTATTGAATTATTAATTCGTGAACATCGCTGTGCGTTTTGCATAAATTCAGTTATATATCTCATATAGGGCTCACTAGTTTTTATGAACAAGAATTGTTCGTTATGTAGGAGGCTGAATTGCCAATGCTATTTTTGACCTGAGTAGCAAAGCAATGCTTTAAAATAAATTAATTAGTAACAATGCGCGAATTAAATCCCAATAATTATTCGCTTCATATTGGTCTAAAGTAGCTAATTTCTGCTAATTTCCTCAACGCCCTCGCTTCCAGTGACCGGCAATACAAAATCTGCCTTATCGTTGCAAGAAAAATGTAATTTAAACCCGCACAGCGTGTTATGCAAATCGCATAGCCATTTTGTTTATACTCATATTTATTATGCCGATTCGCCAATATTGTTTTAAAAAATCCGTTACGTTATTTATTTTTCACGTCTCTGCAATCATATTAATTATAATAAATTGTGTTTTGCCTATTAAATTTTGTCCACTCATTTTGGCCAACTGGTATATTGGATATATATTTAATATACGATATTTGTGTGTAATCCACAGTCAGACAAGTGTATGTGCTTTTTTTAATCAAATGCCTAGTAATATCCATACGTGTCCAATCGCCACTGCTTTAGTCACTAAAATAGTACTGTCAATACAAACAAGATAACCGCTTCTGTAACTGGTGCTGTTTGTACTGTAGGCTTCTGTTTCTATCTAGCTCTCTCTATCTCTCCCTCTTTCTCTCTCTCTGCCTCTCGTTAAATACCCAGTCTTTCTCTATTTATACCTCTATTTATTGAGAATTTTCTGTAAACTTCCACATCCAATGAACAAAAACCCACGAAAAAAACTATGCACACAATGTACACACACTTATAGTCCGAATCCCACCCCGGTGTATGCTTGAACACAACTCCACCCACCCCAATGTACACCCAAACATTACTCACCCCAATGTACACTCAAACATTACTTACCCCAATGTACACCCAAACACTACTTACCCCAATGTACACTCAAACATAGCCCCACCCCAATGTGCATACAAACAGCCCCACCCTATTGTGCACATTAAACCCACCTCAATGTACGCCCAAACAAACCCTACTATAATTTTCACAACCCTTAAAAAGACCCATAGAAATTGCCAATTCCCCGGCAAATCAATCCATATTAGAAGTACGCATTGCTCCTTTTCAATTTTTCTTACCTATCTCTCTAAGATTAGCTAGATTTTGCATAATCATCAAATTATAATTCGTGCTTTGCTTCTGGCTCTTTTTGTGTGATGAATTACCACTTGCGTACTAGATAGGTATATCAAAGGTCAGAAAATTAGTTTAATGATAATTAGTTCTACTTACTAAATGAAACAAAGCATGCCAAGTTTAATAGGTTCACAGCTACTAATAAAACTTTCCTTGTGAAGCCAATAACCGGTCTGGCAATCAATTTTAATCAGTCCGAATAACTTTTCAAACTTAAATGCTAACAACCTGATCTAAATTTATTAGATATTTTAATAAAACTTTGATAAGTTATTTACTATAGCTCTAACTATTTTACTATAAATGGCTATACCAGCAACAACTGTCTATACACGAAGCTTAAGCTCTCCACGGCACCGCGTTATGAACCTACTCAGCACAGCTTTTTCAATCATCTACCACTCGGACTTCAGTTTTTCCCCATGCATTTTTTTCAGGAATTTGTCCGAATGACATGCTCTTGTGTGTGGAAGCTTATTGTAGAGTTTGTGCAGCAATTTAAAACACATCCATCAGTAGGCCTGTGCCAAGCAAACAGGAGCATGCTTTATCAATGACTATTTTTCTGCCGGCATTGTCAGCAGTTCTCGTGGCTAATTTCAGAACAAAGCACTAACCAAATAGCGATTTCGATCTTATGTACAATCGCTCGTATTTATAACTGCGTTATCGTGAAGACATTTTTCGCATGCTAAATTCTTTTGTGTCGATCATCATCCCTGGGCCATAATAAATTTTATTACGTGTGCCATTCATGCAACGCTGGCTACTTTGTGTCACTCGTGTCCCGGGGTCGAATACGCCTAATTATTGTGATTAGCCACTATATTACTGCTGTGTTAGTTAAACTTGTATGTATACATGACTGTCTAATTTTTCACTTGTTTCACTTGTGAGCTAATGTGAGTAACTCGTCTTAACCTGAACAGAACGGCCACTCGTTATGCAAACCCTTTAGTAAAATTGGTGAAATATCCCACGAATTATTTATGAAAATCGCTTTAAAGTGTAATCTCTCGCCTGATGGAAGCTAAAACCATATAAAAATCTCTTACGCAAAGTCACAGTTTGTTTTGATGGACAAACCGAAAAATACCGGTTAATGATTGCACACAATCGTAAGAAGCATAAAATATTCCCTCGCTAACGTCTGAGCGGTGAGACGTGAGCGTGAGCGGTTGAAATGAGAGAGAGGGCTAAATTGATTGTATCGCTTATCGGCTCCTCAAACCCCCAGTGAAGCCCTCTTCCTAATCATTAAATGATCCGTGTCAGTGCCAGTTCTAGTGGCCTGGGTGAAAGTTATCGATTTTTCTGGTTTCCTATCTCTGATTACTAGTGAATTGGAATCGAATTTTATCGATTTTCTGCCCTCAACCCCACCCCTCTCCCTCAATCCTTTCTCTAGTAGCCCAAGTCTTTAAAGTCTATTAGCGCATTGGCTCTCCTGTTCATAGCGTGTATGGTGGGTGAAGTTTATCGATTTTCTGCCCTTGACCCTACCCGCCCACTGAATCCTATCTCTTTTAGGCCCAAACTCTTACTAGCATGGTGTACGAGCGTAAAGCTTGTGAGGCAGGCTGTGTTATTGATTTTCTGAACGCCCCAACCTCTCAGTTCTTTCCTATACTGGTGTACATGATAATGACTCCACTGAAGTCGAAACTCTGCTCCTTATGTGCATTAGCTTTTCTTCTAAGCTCTCACCCAGCCTTTCACATGGAATCATGGATGTCAGAGTTTTGCAAGAAGAAAATATATTGTGCGATCGATCGGTGATCGCATTGCGACTTGTAATTGTGTGCAACATATTGTTTTTAACTGTTTATTACGAACTTTAACCAATGTGGAAATAATTTTACAGTTTTAGCTTCCTTCCTGTCAAAAATGTTGTCAGTATTGATTCCATTCCGAACGCACCGCTATCGATCATAATTGCGTTTCCCCCCCGCACACAAGTTTTGCACACTCTATCCCCGCCGACATTCTCCCTCCGCACATTTCGCAGGCGTAGTGCCAATTATTTCTGGCGCGTCTTTAGACTTCGACCCGCCACCCCAGCCTTCTCCGAAGAAGGCAACTGGTAAGCGCCAGAGAGCAGAGATGAAGCAGCACAAGTTGAAGACGCGCTTTTGGAAATTGCTGCCTGTTTCTCTTTTAAAGCAAAAAATGTCATCATGTTGGCTCTCAGACTGAAACTGCTCCCAAATGAACCAACTTTGCCGCCAATTGTTTGTTGCTGTGTGCCGCCGCCATTTTCTTAACAGCTTTGTGACCTTCTTTCTTGCTGCATTTTTCTCACTACTGTATGGCTGCGCCTGCTGGCACTAAACAACGCTTTCATTCCAGCCTTTGCATTTGTGTGTTTGCAGTTCGAATAAAATCCAGGGCTTCCAGGCTGCTGTTCTATGTTTAGGAATTGTTCTCTACTGACTGAAGTTATTCTCTTCCTGTGTCATATCTACGTCTTTTTCTCAAGTCTTCATCTTTATATCTCAGTTTCCCGGTCTCTTGTTTCTCACTGAGTCACTTCTTGCCGTTTTATCCTTCTCAAGTTCTTTTTTAGCTTTGTAGCTTCCGCACTCTCGCGGTCATAGTTTTAATCAAAATTCACAATTGATTTCTATTTCATTAACTTAGAGACTATTTGTAAATAAAAACCTCACCTTCACCTCACTTTTTGACGCTTGACTTGTTCGACTTTGGTGCTTTCCACAGAGAACGGTCGGGGTAGTTTTTTTGTCAGCTTTCAGTCGCTCAACGATGCTCACAAAGTCACAAAGTGCTCGGTTAGTTGGGTCTCCGTTCGCCTGATTGATACTCGTGTTTTATAAAAGCCCAATCTAAGTCAATTAATAGAACTTGTTTTAACTTGTGTGCCAACCTGCTTGAAATGTTTAACTTTATTGCTGATAATGATGTTGATAGGTTAATGAAAGCGCTTGAACATGCATCTTGTCTCGGGTTTGATCAGCTTGCATACCTATTTGACTGACAAGTGCACGCAGGGTTTCGAGATTATAACTTCTTTTTGGAAACGCAATCTTTGATCTCGTATGAGCGTGCAGTGTATAAAATCGCATGTTCGGTTGGTATTTGAATATTCTGATTATAATCAAATGTCTGTATTCAATGGCGCATGGCTTTTTACTACAGGAGACCGGAATGCGCATGCAGGAGGCGCAGGAAGGGTCAAAGTTTGCGAAGAATACTCGTGATTAAGTGAAAAATTAGATGGCAGTCTATATCAGGCTGGATGGCATAGTCCATGTCAAGCTGGATGCATAGTCCATGTCAAGCTGGATGCATAGTCCATGTCAAGCTGGATGCATAGTCCATGTCAAGCTGGATGCATAGTCCATGTCAAGCTGGATGCATAGTCCATGTCAAGCTGGATGCATAGTCCATGTCAAGCTGGATGCATAGTCCATGTCAAGCTGGATGCATAGTCCATGTCAAGCTGGATGCATAGTCCATGTCAAGCTGGATGCATAGTCCATGTCAAGCTGGATGCATAGTCCATGTCAAGCTGGATGCATAGTCCATGTCAAGCTGGATGCATAGTCCATGTCAAGCTGGATGCATAGTCCATGTCAAGCTGGATGCATAGTCCATGTCAGGCTGGATGGCATAGTCCATATCAAGCTGGATGGCATAGTCTATGTCAGGCTGGATGGCATAGTCCATATCAGGCTGGATGGCATAGTCTATGTCAGGCTGGATGGCATAGTCCATGTCAGGCTGGATGGCATAGTCCATGTCAGGCTGGATGGCATAGTCTATGTCAGGCTGGATGGCATAGTCTATGTCAGGCTGGATGGCATACCGGTAGTCTATGGTCTAAACGAATTGGAATTACAGCTAAAAATGGGCTAAATCAAAGGCAGAATGCTGTACAAAGTAGAGATATTGCTTGGTCATTTATAACATTTAGCCCAGCAAACACGGTTTAACCTCCTTGCCCCCTCCTGTTCTGCTCGTTTGTTTTTTCTGTTCCAGTGCACAGCCTGCTTCGGGGCAGCTGGATGCGCGAAGGCATTGTTAAAGTTTGCTTTGCCGGCGTGTCGACATCCGGCACAAGTTTGTTCCCTATATTTTCTGATTTGCCTTTCCGTCCCATTTCCCCTCTAATCGAAGAAAGTTCGCCTTTCTGTTACGTTGCGTTTTGTTCAGCGTGCCCCTATTTTGTGTGCTTTTATAGTTTTCAAAATTTCACAGCTTTCTGGAATTATTCTTCTGAGCACTATGCTTCTTTGTGTCTCTGCAGCCACGCTCTGTTTCTCTTCCGACTCATCTGTACAATCTTTTCTGGCTTATCTGGAGCCACCTATCTTTTTTCCTTCATTTGTCACTCACCTGATGTGCAAATCGCACCGTTTTACTAGACCCATTTGAAGTGGAGAATTGCTTTTGTAAAAGTTTAACAAGTCACAACAGATGTTTTTAATAATGGGCAGTAGAGCAAAGCTTAACTGTCAGTCACATCTGACTTGTTATTTCAATTGTGCTGTCAAGTAGTTGCGTATTATCGCGTTTATAGTTACAAAAATTGTAGACTTCACACAGATTTTAACACACACACTTTGTTAAATCAGACATACAGAATCTAAAGCAGATTCACAGACTGCAAGACAGAGTCACTCAGATTGCAGAGCAGAGTCACTCAGATTGCAGAGCAGAGTCACTCAGATTGCAGAGCAGAGTCACTCAGATTGCAGAGCAGAGTCACTCAGATTGTAGAGCAGAGTCACTCAGATTGTAGAGCAGAGTCACTCAGATTGTAGAGCAGAGTCACTCAGATTGCAGAGCAGAGTCACTCAGATTCTGCTTCTGCAATCACTTAGATTGCAGAGCTAAGTCACTCAGGTTGTAGAGCAGAGTCACTCAGATTGTAGAGCAGAGTCACTCAGATTGCAGAGCAGAGTCACTCAGATTGTAGAGCAGAGTCACTCAGATTGCAGAGCAGAGTCACTCAGATTCTGCTTCTGCAATCACTTAGATTGCAGAGCTAAGTCACTCAGATTGTAGAGCAGAGTCACTCAGATTGTAGAGCAGAGTCACTCAGATTGCAGAGCAGAGTCACTCAGATTCTGCTTCTGCAATCACTTAGATTGCAGAGCTAAGTCACTCAGATTGTAGAGCAGAGTCACTCAGATTGTAGAGCAGAGTC
Source organism: Macrostomum lignano (assembly GCA_002269645.1). Taxonomy (NCBI): domain Eukaryota; kingdom Metazoa; phylum Platyhelminthes; family Macrostomidae; genus Macrostomum; species Macrostomum lignano. The sequence goes on along the minus strand of NIVC01001652.1, from coordinate 164,092 downwards.
ACTCAGATTGTAGAGCAGAGTCACTCAGATTGCAGAGCAGAGTCACTCAGATTGCAGAGCAGAGTCACTCAGATTGCAGAGCAGAGTCACTCAGATTGCAGAGCTAAGTCACTCAGATTGCAGAGCAGATTGTAAGCTTTCTTAACCTGTGGTCGCGCATCGGCAGCAGAGGCAAGTCCCCCTGATCCGCTTTGTACAAACCTTGCAGCAAGAATTGACAAGCGCCAATAAGTCAATAATATAGTTGCTGTGCACCAAGAGATGGGCCGCGCCGCTGCCAGTTAACTACAAGAGTCGCCTAAATGTGTTTGCTTTGTACTAGTGAATTAAAAAATCATATTATGCAACTAATACGTTTGTTTTTTGTACTCTGTATGCGATATTTTTGTATACGGTTTACACCAGAGCAACTACTGACATTGCTGAGGTAGAAAAATCAGTTTTTTAAATTTGAATACCGATATTATTTGACGCAAAGTTGCAACCGTATGACTGCGAGATGCTGCCGGCTGAGAGTTTGTTTAATCCCGATCCGTGTTCTTTCCCACTGGCTTCACATGCAAGCAAATAACCCCAATTGCTTTTTAATCAGCATATCGCGAAGCTGCATACACACCGCTTACTGTCATCATCAGGCTATTGTGCGCGTTCAGACTATTTTGTCAGCTTCTGGCCTAACGTTAATAATTAATGTATCATACATGTAAGCTAAAATATTTTTGCAGCAACAGATCTCTAGTTACCAACTTGTTCGCAGTTTTCATAGACCAGTTCAAGCCGAGCTTTGCTACTTAATTGTGCGCAACATTGCCACAGAACTGTGCTTCAGCAATTTCTTACAAGTTTACCGAGCTGCGACATCAGTACGCCCTAACACTTATCCTTTTTAAACGTTTTTCAGACCGGCTGCAGGACACGCTTGAGAGCATCAAGAGCGAGGTGGGTCTTCATTTGACTGTCCTTGCGTGTCGCAGTGACTTCCTAGGGTGCCACAGTGACTTCCTAGGGTGTCATAGTGACTTCCTATAGAATCAGTGACTTCCTAGGGTATCAGTACTTTCTTGGGGTATCAGTGCCCTTCTAGAGAATCAGTGCCTTCCTGGGGTATCAGTAATTTCCTGGGGTATCAGTGCCTTCCTAGAGAATCAGTGCCTTCCTGGGGTATCAGTAATTTCCTGGGGTATCAGTGCCTTCCTAGAGAATCAGTGCCTTCCTGGGGTATCAGTAATTTCCTGGGGTATCAGTGCCTTCCTAGAGAATCAGTGCCTTCCTGGGGTATCAGTAATTTCCTGGGGTATCAGTGCCCTTCTAGAGAATCAGTGCCTTCCTGTGAGGTGTCAGTGCCTTCTTAGAGTTTCCCTGAAGTGAGATATGTGTGTCCGTAAACGGCAGAATAACTACTTTAGCTATAGTTAAATCGAACGCAAAAATCCATTTTTTAAACTCCGTACAAAAAGTTTTCTTCGCAAGCAAGGCAGGTCATTTTTATCCTCTTTCAGTACGTCACCAAGTGGCTCAATGAGGTGTACCGTCTGCACCTGGAGATTGTACTGTCGGTACTACTGCCTCATCCGCCAGATTATGCCAGAGTTGGAGGCTACTGGTGGGTTTGGGTCTGTAATTACTGTTTCCTATTGCTGTAAGAACCCACTCCACTTCTATGCGCTCAATTCACCTCCATGCAGCCACCCCACCTCCATGCAGCCACCCCACCTCCATGCAGCCACCCCACCTCCATGCAGCCACCCCACCTCCATGCAGCCACCCCACCTCCATGCAGCCACCCCACCTCCATGCAGCCACCCCACCTCCATGCAGCCACCCCACCTCCATGCAGCCACCCCACCTCTATGCAGCCACCCCACCTCCATGCAGCCACCCCACCTCCATGCAGCCACCCCACCTCCATGCAGCTCAGATGGAAGTAAAAGTCTGGCAGATTAAAGTATGCTGACTTAAGCCGTATCTGATCTTACCACAAGCACTTTTCGAGCCATTTTGAGCTTCTTTTGAGACGCAGCTGTATCTCCCGAGTCTTTTGGATTGTCGAGTGTCTCAAAAAGCTGCTCACGAGTCAAGTCTGTTACTATCAAGCCGTCACGCCACCTTTCAGGAACCTAAGCAGCAGCCGCACCGACATCATCCAGGAGGGCCTCGGCCGGCTGCTCAGCCTGGTTCAATACGATTGCATCATCACTTTCGATGTGTGGAACTACACAATGCCGTTCTGGCTCGAGGCCATTCGCACCGAAGTGCCGCCCGAAGAGCTGCCCCGCCTCAGCATGGTGATGCGCAAGCTGTACGACCTGCACAGCGGCCCGTTCCCCTGCATGGCCTCCAAGCTGTTCAACTTTGCGGCCGAGCGGTTCGATCAGACCACCGTGGCGGTGCAAGATCAGGTGCGAATCTTAGCTGCTAGTGCTCTATTCCCCGTTTGCGATCCCAATTAGACATCCTGATCCCAAATCCCATCGGACATCCTGATCCCGAATCTCCATCGGACATCCTGATCCCAAATCCCATCGGACATCCTGATCCCGAATCCCATCGGACATCCTGATCCCAAATCCCATCGGACATCCTGATCCCGAATCTCTATCGGACATCCTGATCCCGAATCTCTATCGGACATCCTGATCCCAAATCCCTTCGGACATCCTGATCCCGAATCCCTTCGGACATCCTGATCCCAAATCCCTTAGGACATCCTGATCCCGAATCTCCATCGGACATCCTGATCCCGAATCTCCATCGGACATCCTGATTCCGAATCTCCATCGGACATCCTGATCCCGAATCTCCATCGGACATCCTGATCCCGAATCTCCATCGGACATCCTGATCCCGAATCTCCATCGGACATCCTGATCCCGAATCTCCATCGGACATCCTGATCCCAAATCCCATCGTACATCCTGATCCCAAATCGCAGCAAAGTCATAATTTCATTCTTCATCTCTGCCTCTGCCTCTCAGGTGCTCTCCTGGCTGCGCATCCTGACGGACCTTCGCGTCCCGATCCAAATCTTGGAGCTGTTGCCGATGTTCCGCAAGGGAGTCGAGTCTCTACTGAATCCTGGCGCCGCTGCCGCTGCCGCTGTTGCGGCCGCCGCCGAGCTGGACGAAGATCGCGACGTGAACACCCGGCCGGATGATGCGGCGGCCGGCGCGACCGGCGGCAGCGCCAGCAGCCAGACCTCAGCGCCACTCCCCGGGGCCGCCACCGCCTCGGCCTCCTCGGCCGGCTACCGGGCTCTGCCGTGCTTCATCGAGATGCTGCGAATCAGCCTTCAGCACCTGGTCGACGAGCGCGACTTGCCAACCGTGCTCGAGTGCCCGCCGTCGCGCGGCTGGGATCTCAATAACGAGACCTCCAAGCAGTTGATGGGGCTGCTGCTACTGATGCTGAGCGGAGTCTGGGACGGAAAGCACAGCTGCCGGAACGACTCCGCCGCTGTGGACTGCCAGTTCTGCCGCGAGTGCCGCCAGTGGCACCAGTATGCCGCCTGCGTGCTGAAGTTCATCGCTCCGGCCAAGCCCAAGCGGCTGCCCGTGAAGGACCTGCCCGAGGTGACGCCACAGCAGCCGCCGACGTCGCAGGCGTCGGGTACGTCGGACGATCGACGCTCGTCGAAAACTTCGCAGTCGCAGGCGCCGGCCGAGACAGCTGTTGAAGCCTCAGTGACAGTGCTGACATCGGCGTCGGCGCCTGGCGGAGCTTCTGGTAGCGGCGGCGCCGCCGCATCGACGTCGGCGGCTTCGACTTCCGCCGGCAGCGGCCGGGGAGCCGGCAGCGGCGGGGCGGCCCCGCCTAGCTGGGAGGCCTTCCCTATGGACGAGAACTGCCTGCCGGAGGAGGACGAAACCAAGGCTGACGATGAGCCATCGGGCTCGGCCGATGACCAGCAGGAGCCCGCGTTTGCCGATGCTCATCTGGCTGTGCACCTGCGTCTGGTTCGGGCTCTGCTCAAGGTGAGCTGCCTGGCTGCAAATTTATATATAGTCGTTGGGAATTGAGGTCAGCTATCGTCATAGATTGAGGTTAACTAAGGTCAGGGAATCGAGGTCAACCAAGGTCGTTAATCAAGTTTAACTACGGTCACGAATCGGGTTCCAAATTGGCCGTGCGAATTTTATAAAACAAAAAGTATCTGACACTGGTTTCTGAACTGCTAAATTCAGGAACTCGAGTCGCACACGGACATGGAGGTGACGCTGAGTATTCTGTCCTCTCTCAGCTACCTCTGTCTTCACTGCCACGCGCTCTACAAAGCTCAAGAGGAGAACAAAGACTTCGTGCAGTTTGTATTGAAGTACCAGTTTATTCCCACGTGAGTATATCCGTAATTTTTATTGATTATTATTATGGACAAAGAGCAATTGGTTCCCGACTGAACCTGCCCTCCCCCGGGTGCCAACACAGGCTGTGGAAGCTGCTGAAGGCGGAGAACTCGGCGCTGGCTGGCGGTCTGGTGTCGCTGCTGCTGCACTGCCTGGCGCTGCACTCTGGCGCCGAGGTGTTCTGGTCCATCCTGGAGCGGGAGTTCACCAGCGACAGCTGGCGCACCCGCTTTGATGCGGTTGAGAAGGTGCCTGATGCTCTCTCGCTGGATATTGGGATGGGGTTGATGTTTGACTGGTTGCTTGGTGCTTTTAGGGCAGGAAAATTCGTGATAATTTTTATGCAAAATCACGATTGCTTTTTTTCTCAATCTGATCTCTCCCTCATTCTCTGACCTGTGCCTCTCTGATCTGTGCCTCTCTGATCATCTGTGCCTCTCTGATCTGTGCCTCTCTGATCTGTGCCTCTCTGATCATCTGTGCCTCTCTGACCTGTGCCTCTCTGATCTGTGCCTCTCTGATCTGTGCCTCTGATCTGTGCCTCTCTGATCTGTGCCTCTCTGATCATCTGTGCCTCTCTGATCTGTGCCTCTCTGATCTGTGCCTCTCTGATCATCTGTGCCTCTCTGATCTGTGCCTCTCTGATCTGTGCCTCTGATCTGTGCCTCTCTGACCTGTGCCTCTCTGACCTGTGCCTCTCTGATCTGTGCCTCTCTGATCTGTGCCTCTGATCTGTGCCTCTCTGATCTGTGCCTCTCTGATCATCTGTGCCTCTCTGATCTGTGCCTCTCTGATCTGTGCCTCTGATCTGTGCCTCTCTGACCTGTGCCTCTCTGATCTGTGCCTCTCTGATCTGTGCCTCTGATCTGTGCCTCTCTGATCTGTGCCTCTCTGATCTGTGCCTCTCTGATCTGTGCCTCTCTGATCTGTGCCTCTCTGACCTGTGCCTCTATGATCTGTACCTCTCTGATCTGAGCCTCTCTGATCTGTGCCTCTATGATCTGTGCCTCTATGATCTGTGCCTCTCTGATCTGTGCCTCTCTGATCTGTGCCTCTCTGATCTGTGCCTCTCTGATCTGTGCCTCTTTGATTTCTTTTGCCTTGATCTTCAAGTGTAAATGTAGAAATGTTCAATATTCACATTTCTTATACCAAGTCTTTACTATCACCTACCCTACACGTATCCGTATAAACATAAATAATAGTTCAAACCTGTTCAATCGCTTATTGCACTCAAATCTCGCATCCCAGGTGACCGTGATCTGCCGGGAGATGTCATCGGATTGCCCGAAGGCCTCCTACATAGTCGTGACGTCGCTGGCCCACGCGTTCAGCAATCTGATCGGCTCTCTTGATGACATTAATACAGCCGTGGCGCAGCGAGCGCAGCTTTACCTGGAGACCGTGAAGCAGAGCTCGCTCAGGTGTATGATCCAGTGTTTGGAGGCCCAGTTCGACTCCGTTATTAACGATCGCACACTGATACTGCAGCGAATATACCAACTGAGCTGCGCTTTGAAGGACGCTCCGGTCTTGACTTGGGATTTTTTCATGGCGCGATTTGACGCCCTGTCGCTGGAGGCCCAGCTCGACTTGGAGAGCCGGGGCGATATCACCTGCGCTACTGGTGAGGGCTGGAGGTGGAGGGTATCAGGGTAGGTGAAGGGAGGGTAGAGGTGAAGGGAGGGTAGAGGTGAAGGGAGGGTAGAGGTGAAGGGAGTGTAGAGGTGAAGGGAGTGTAGAGGTGAAGGGAGGGTAGAGGTGAAGGGAGTGTAGAGGTGAAGGGAGGGTAGAGGTGAAGGGAGTGTAGAGGTGAAGGGAGGGTAGAGGTGAAGGGAGGGTAGAGGTGAAGGGAGGGTAGAGGTGAAGGGAGTATAGAGTGAGGAGAGTTGAGCTGTGCGGACAGAGAGCCTCCCCCGCCCCGCAGACATATCAGGCAACAGCAACCGGGACTCGGAGGCGTTCATGCGCAAGTACAACCGGGCCAGATTCGCCGTGGCACGCACTGACAGCGTCCGTTCTGTGAGCTCCTCGGCATTCGTGAAGCCGCCCTACAGACGCGCCTGCTCAGTGCCGATGCACCTGCTCAGCCGGCCAGGCAAAGCAACCGCCGCAGGGCACAAAGGTGAGGAGAGCACTGGTTGCGGGGGTGGGGGCTCTGATAACCTGACGACTTATCTAGCATATTTGCGTTTCTGTTGCCGGTGAATGGACTGCTTCTGTTTATTTTTAATTATTTGTTTATTATTATTACTATTATGAGACATACTTTCTAATGTTGCATCTGTTCATCCTACTACTATACGTGCCTGCGAATCAGTCCGTCTGTTCTGCACAAGTCTTTGTCCTGTCCTGTCCTTGGGAATTGCACGCGGGCTTCGAAGCTTTGGTTTTTTAAAAATCGTCTAGTTAGACTGCTGGACCTAGTTGAACCAAGGATTTCGTGACTGTTTTTGTTACTCTAAGTTCTCGAAAAATCCGCTTCAATAGTGAGTGGGCTGACTGGGAGAGCACACTTGGCTGAAGCAGCGAACCCGCTTGTTTTCAACATGTTGTACAACAAGTCTTGTTTTTAATTTTATTTGTAACTGTTATCCGTTTTCACAAAGAGGATTGAGTTTTTCGTTTTCAGTTTCTTCACAGTTGCAGCGAAACTCACTACAGTAGCCATTCTTCAATAAATTCATTGCCAGTTTAAGCAGGGAGTCCCAAGGACTGGAGCGGCAGGCCCACTTTGCTAAATTCTCCAACAGACACACGTCCACGCAGGGTGTACAGCGGCCCGGAATTCCTTATCTTCAGACAGCACACAACAAGGCCTTTCGCGTAATAGAAGCATAAGCTCCGCTCCCCCATTTCCACGGTCTAGAGTGTTGGTCTACGTCTCTGACCGTTCACGGATAGAAGTCTGATGCGATTGAATACAATAAAAATTGCTACACTATTATCGCAGAGGAAAATTTCGATCAGGAACCGCAGCAGCAGCATCAGCAGCAGGACCGGCAGGAGCACCTGCTGATGACGCTAGTCGATGAGGCTGCAGCCGCAGCAGCCGCAGCAGCGGTTGGCTGCGTTACTCAGCAACCACCAGCCGTGATGAGGCGCTGTTTCACGGCCAGCCACCTTAGACCCATTAGTAATTAAATGCTAAAAGTCCTCAATGGGATATAAATTTGTCCGTAGAGAATTCAAGCGTTAGCCGCACAACGTGGTTGGCTGGCCAAGCTCCTATGTCTAAGTAATAAGGCGTGCACCTGTGTTGCCTCACGGGACCCGCTGCCGCACACACACACACACCTGCTATTCGCTACCGTGCACTCCACTCCGCCATTTGCACACACGAGTTCGATCTTGACAGTTTTGCACGCGTGTGCTTTTTTAGCTACAGAGTCTTACGCAAGCGTGATTGTCTCGGTTCCACAGTCTGATCGTAGGTCTTTGTGCCTCTGTCCCGGGGGTTTAAACTGTAAGCTTTCTCTACCTCGCTCTCTCTCAATTGCTGGCAAAATTTCTGTTGTATTTGCCGCACTGTGTGCCGATTTGCCCGTTGTTTCTCAAACAGCAGCTGGCAGCTCTCTTTGTTCTGAAACGATTGTCAGCTGCGGAGGGTTGGCTTGTACATACTAACAGTACACGGCATTGTTGTTTATCTAATATTACATGCGATAGTGAAGCATACAATAAACAGTTACACTACGTCATATGGCACAGTCCACAGGTAATTTTTATATCATAGTTTACATGTCCCGTGAGTCTCTTTGTGAATCGTACTCGACACATCTGCTGCAAGCTTCAAGTCACGAAGAAGTGCAGCAGTAGAAAAAGTTCCTGGGGCGCTTTTGACAGTTGTACTGTCAAATTTATGCAGTTCTGTTTTTAAAAGTAATCGTAAACTTCAGTGTCTACAGGCAATTAATTGATTGATCTCACCTGCAAGTAGCAGCATATGACTGAAAATCTCACAATGAAATGAATAGAAATTCCAAAATTGGAGCCGCAACCGACGGCCTAAGTTTGTTCAGCGCGTGGCTTGCATTTGAGATCATGCTCAGCCATTGGTATTCGGCCACTTGTGGCACTTTCTTATTAATTCAACTGCGTGCTAGTTTTCATTAATTTAAAATCGCTATTTTTGCTTAATCAGTTGCACGACTCGCGTTCGATATATATAAAGGATTATAATTGGAGACAAGCCTGCTCTATATGCCTCTTTGTTACACTCTGCTTCCCCTGCTCATGAATGCAGACTCAATTCAGACAAAGCAGCTGCTGCTGCCGCTGTGGCCCCACGTGTGTAAGTCCTCCGCCGCATTGCATGGCTTCGTATTCTCTTCTTTCTATTTTTTTTGGCTCGCATGGCCGCTCAGACCGCCGTCCGCCGCCATCCCGCACAAACACCAATCCCGAACCCGAATTTCCAAAACCGCCACTGCGGGAAAGAGAAAGCGGCTGATCGGTTCTTTATTATTGACAGCCTCGCCTATACTCCGTGTGCAGATTTATTATCAATATTTTTATCAACTTTTTGGTTCCACTCGGTTTCATCCTTCGTCTAAAATAGTGCTCACGAATTCGAATAATGGCTCGGCTTATTTATTTCTCTGTTTGTCATTTTATGTTCTATATGCAAAAACAGCAGGGTTTCATTTTTGATTACTGGTAAATTGAAGCTGGTAGAATTTTGATATGGATATAAAAATTAGCATTCAACGAGTACCGTCATTGTCGCATGATTGTCGTCGAGATATTTTTTGAGTTTAGAAATTTTTGATAACGATCTCAAACTATGAATAATTTCAAAAAGCGAAAGCACACTGTTTCATTGTTTCGAGTCGCCTGGACTAAGGCTAAATATGTACGGCTCTCTGGAGCTGGAGTCCATACGATATGATTATAGATTTGATCCCAACTCGATTTTCCCACACAATATGTTTGAAGTGCTCAGAATTTATACTGCTCTTGTATTTGCGTGATGTTTTAGAATCGAATTATTATTTTAAGTTTCCCTTGCTTGACAGCGTACTATTGTGTACTTCGCTATATATTTAGGCTATAGTCCGATCAGGAGTGTGCATAAAACATACAAACGATTTATAGATTTGATAGAAAGTCTGCAGACCTTTCGAACCTTTCGAAATGTACACTAAGGCAGAAAAAGAGCAGAAAGGCTAAGGCGTGAGGTTGGTGTATATACATGTAGGGGTAGGATCGGAGAGAGAAGTGACCCAGACTGCTGATAAGGAAACCTTAAAATGTACACTAGGGCAGAAGGGCAAGGCGTGAGGTTAGTGTACATATGGATAGGATTAAGAGAGAAGTGGCCCAGACTGCTGATAAGGAAACCTTAAAATGTACACTAGGGCAGAAGGGCAAGGCGTGAGGTTAGTGTACATATGGATAGGATTGAGAGAGAAGTGGCCCAGACTGCTGATAAGGAAACCTTAAAATGTACACTAGGGCAGAAGGGCAAGGCGTGAGGTTAGTGTACATATGGATAGGATTGAGAGAGAAGTGGCCCAGACTGCTGATAAGGAAACCTTAAAATGTACACTAGGGCAGAAGGGCAAGGCGTGAGGTTAGTGTACATATGGATAGGATTGAGAGAGAAGTGGCCCAGACTGCTGATAAGGAAACCTTAAAATGTACACTAGGGCAGAAGGGCAAGGCGTGAGGTTAGTGTACATATGGATAGAATTGAGAGAGAAGTGGCCCAGACTGCTGATAAGGAAACTTTAAAAATGTGCAGAAATAGGGCAGACAGAGCGGAAGGGCAAGGCAAGTGTACTGAGAAGGCTAGAATTGGAGAGAAATTGCCGCGCATGTATGAATAAATGTACATTATTAAATAATTTTCACTCTCGATGGGCCAGAAAGGCAAGGCGGAGGTGGGTTGTCCAAAACATCTTGAGGAATCCTTAGATAACTCTCGGACTCTCGTAGACAATGTCAAGGCGGTCTTCCCACAAGAGGCAGACAAGGCATACTAGTCAAAGTCTGGTTTACAATCTTATACACCTGAAATATTGCTTTGAAAATTTGGCAAAATAATTAATAAGACGAAGAGTATGCTACCGAGTAACCGTTTTATCCAGAGAGGCCACTTTTTTACCATCGACCTGACCAGCCCACATCCATCCAGTTAGTTGGCGGCGCCTCGGGAGAGTTTTACAGTAGCTATCTTGCCCGATAAGCATTAAAAGCGCGCGTGTGCACCGCACCTCCCTCCTCTACTCCCCTCGCGCGCCTGTTTCACTCCTACCTACCCTCCGTCCTTGAACTTAGCAGCTTTTTTTCGGGCTAATCTCTGTTTTTGTTTGAGAGCTCTCCAATTTTCTTTTTTACGAGTAGTTGTCTATACAAGAAAATTTCATTAATTAGGAATACCTTTGAATCCATAGACTTAGCTACTAGTTTAATTTAGACGAACGTGACCCGCACTTTAAAACTGATTGCGTCAACTTTGACTGCATTGCGCGCAAAAAATGCCATGTTGCATCTGCAATATTGCTGGAAATGTTGGTTTGACCAGCTGGGAAAGGCACAGCGGGTTGGTCGTTCCAAATCATTAAGCAGAGCCCTGGAGGCTAATTGAGGCAACGATTTCATAAATCTTCGATTTTACATCGGTAAATTAAATAAAGCCGAGCCTGTAATTTTTTTATTTTACAGCTTTTTGTATGTAGCTCATTTTTGCATGATGATAGCTACTCGTACTCTCTTATCAGTTCAAGTGAATGTGAATTGATTTATTTATCGAATTACTATATGCTCGTATTTGTAGGAAATTTTTCTTAAATGTTCTAGCTGGCTTCACAGAACATTGCTCGTATTTTTGGTTCCGCTTTAAAAAGACACCCGCTTCTCTCACTTTTGTTTTTATTCCAAACGTCTCGTCGGACTCTCTAGCAGGTACGCCAGCTGGTCCTTTTTCTCCATAATTTATTACTATGATTATATTCAATATTCAGCTTTTCTTTACCAGACGCTTTTTAATTAACTTTTTTACTTGACAGAATATTTAATCTCAGCTTCCGTGTCGCTTCCTCTTATTGTCGGTGTACTTTTGTTGCTGCTTATTAATTATTCCGCTTGACCGGCTGTCCATCTCTATCTGTCTTTCTCCATCTTGTTCTATCCACCTGTATCTCAACTTAATTATGTTAGCATAGCTCCCAGCCATTTGGAATTTACATGCAGTGTCAAAATTAGGCCTTCGATCTGATTTCAATTGTAGCAGCAGAGTGAAAGACTATCAAAATTCATAGCGCAATGCATTTGAATATTATTTGTCAGTTATTCCCCGAACTGTGCTTTAAACTGCAGACATAGAAATAGACCATTGTTTCTTTGCTATTATTAGTAATAGCAAAATGTTCGGAGCAGTCTTGCTAACTTTCCCTGTACAGCCTATTTAGCACAATATTTAGTATATTTAGATTCATACTTAGCTAACTATTATGGCATGTGGTCAGCGTTATTTCAACTTACTATGCCTATTATTATTATTATACTAATAATCTGCTTGTAAATGAAAAGAAATTTAACTGAAAAATGGCAAACAAGTTTTCCTAATTACTTTATTAATTCCATTGGTTCTAACGATAACTAGCTTCTTTTGACATGTGTTTATACTTGCGTCTGTAAACAGAGACAATATTCTGGCAGGGGTTAAATTTGAATTTGATTATTAATCTACACAAGCTGGCTTTTCCCAAGCCATGCGAAACTAATTGATCCAAATGAATGAAGACTCGGGCATTCCATATAACATTAGTGTCCTGGTCGCTCGGCGTGCTGCCAAATCCATCTGAGCTCATCATGAACTCATCCGAGCTGCCGCTCGCAGCAGGCTGAGCAGGCAAATGCCGCTCATGCCTACAACCGGCTGCTGCTTGCCAGCCTGCAACAGCACACCCGGAGCAACCGCATCGTCAAGCTGCGATTTTGCCCAGCGAAGTCGGAGGTTTCTGGAAATGCCCCCCATCATTTGCATCTGCATCCCCCGTCCATCGATTTGTTTGTTTGTTTGTTTTTGGTTTGACTTTTGTCCTTGATTTGGTTTCTGATATGCAGTGGCTCAGCTAATCCACCGGTTGGCCGGAACGAATTCTCATTTACAAGAAATCCCCGATTATTTTAAGCATTCGTACGAGTATTTGTTATTGTTTTTAATACTGAGTGACCCTCAAACCCTGAATACCAGAGTGAGAAAACCTCTATTAACACTTGGAGAGGCCTTGAATTTCAGTTTTTATCAGCATTATACACGAACTCTCGTGAGTCATCATGAAACCGAATGCGAAACCGCCCTCTTTCAGAGAGGCGCCCCCCTCCCGTTTGAAGTTATCAACCCCGTGCTGGCATCAGACTGCGTGTGCTACAGCCCGTTATTTTTCCACGTCGTTTGCAGGAACTTTATGAGTGTATTTTAGTGCGAACTCGCCCGTAAATTTGATTGGAAACCTAAGCGGGGATCGCGGAGCGGTTCGTCTCTCTTCCCGCCCCGCCTCCCTGCCCTCTCCTCCGGTCTCCCGGTCTTCCCAGGTCGCGCTCGCAGAACTGCGCTGTGAGGCTCGCTCGAGCAGCTCAGCTCAGCTGCCTCGCCTTTTCCCTTCCCCTTCCATCCCATTCCGCCTCCTCTCCCAAGCCGCGCTATCTCAACCCTTCCCAAATCCCCCATGTTGAGTAGGACTGCGGGGAGCGGGATTAGAATCGGGTTGTACTTTTATTATCTCCGGTGTGACACTTCCTTGATGCAGAATTTTTTCGTAAGGAGGGCAAGGGAGAAACGCTTTTTTATTTTATCAGTTGGAGAAAAAATTCTGCCCTATCCACGGTATGTCCCAACTTGACTACTCATGACAATCTGATGGGACATATTATCTACTTTATATGCATAGTGCACTGAAATTCACTCATGCCACAGCAATCAAGATATTATGAAATATTATCGACAGGACTTATCAAATGTTTAATTAAGGTATTAATGACATTGCACAGTGTATAGCGCTAGCGTGAGGTAGTTTAGCTGTTGAAATTAAAACAAAACAATTTATTTGTTAAACTGATTCGAACTGTGACTAACCGATTGAATTTCGCGCCTCGCGCCGCCTGCAGACGTGCCAAAGGACAAGCAGTACTCCAGCAGGCGTCGGCGCCTTTGTTCTCCGTTGGCCGGCGAAAATCAAAGAACGCCCTGGGCGCAATTAGCAGCTTCGTGCTGTCCGGTGAGTCCGCCCTGCTCAGCTCACCATGTCAGGTTTTGGGCCGCCCTGCGCTGTGCGCGTGTGCTCAGTTATTGTGGCCGATCTGTGGAGCTGGCCATTGTTTGCTGGTCTCTGGTTGTTATTGGTCATTGATTCTCGTTCATTGCTTATTGATTCTCGTTCACCGGTCATTGATTCTCGTTCATCGGTCATTGATTATCGTTCACTGCTCATTGATTCTCGTTCATTGCTCATTGATTCTCGTTCACTGCTCATTGATTCTCGTTCACTGCTCATTGATTCTCGTTCATTGCTCATTGATTCTCGTTCATCGGTCATTGATTATCGTTCACTGCTCATTGATTCTCGTTCATTGCTCATTGATTCTCGTTCACTGCTCATTGATTATCGTTCACTGCTCATTGATTCTCGTTCATTGCTCATTGATTCTCGTTCACTGCTCATTGATTCTCGTTCACTGCTCATTGATTCTCGTTCATCGGTCATTGATTCTCGTTCATTGGTCATTAATTCTCGTTCATTGGTCATTGACTCTCGTTCATGGTCATTGATTCTCGTTCACTGCTCATTGATTCTCGTTCATTGCTCATTGATTCTCGTTCATCGGTCATTGATTCTCGTTCATTGGTCATTAATTCTCGTTCATTGGTCATTGACTCTCGTTCATTGCTCATTGATTCTCGTTCATTGGTCATTGATTCTCGTTCATTGCTCATTGATTCTCGTTCATTGGTCATTGATTCTCGTTCATTGCTCATTGATTCTCGTTCATTGCTCATTGATTCTCGTTCATCGGTCATTGATTCTCCTTCATTGCTCATTGATTCTTATTTATTGGTTATCGAATCTTGTTTTTTAGTCATATGTAATTGCTTCTTGGTCATTGGTCATTGTTCATTCAATCTTTATTTTTTAAAGTAAATTCTTTGTCATAAGTTTTCAGTAATTAGTCATTGATCACTGCTTCTTGGTCATTGGTCCTCTGTCTGTATTCTTTAAGTGTATCGAGCAGTCAATCACCGCATTCACGCATTGTGTTGATATTTGTCCATAACTGCCATCAGATTTGCGCAGCCATATGATGCAATCAACATTACGCTTTATATTCCCAATGTTTTTTTCGCGATAGTTCGGCGTTAAAATTCGCTGTCAGAGTTTTGGTGTAACTAACAAATGCCTGTTGTTAATTGCCAGTAATTAATGATTTAATATCTCATTTTCCCCGGTCGAACAGAGCCTGGCAGGCCGCAAGGCGCCACCAAGCAGCAGGGTAAATGCAGGCGGCGGGCCGCGCTTCTCTTCTTTGTTTTTTTACACCTGTTCTCCACTTTAGAGAGAAAATGCTCAGTGCATTTCGATTTGCCGCGCGCGGCTGAGAGAGGCGGTTAGCATTGGATAGAAATTGATTTAGCCAATTATTGCTATTTAGCGCCGCAGATGCTGATGTTGCTACTGTCAGTAAGGCAAACTGGCAAAAGTTTGCTCTAAAAATGAGTTGCTATTTTTTAAACTTGTGTCATTAATTTTTAGTTTACATCACAGAATACACCAGAATGCTCAATCAGCTTCCAAATCGAAAGCCAAAATATAAAACCATAGACACTACTCCTGAGGTGAAGAAGCGATAAGTAGTACTGAAATTTGAGAAGTAGTCACCTTTTTGTACGTCCATTCGAGGGGAATATTTTATGGACAGAAGGTCCCGATTGTATATTTGCAGCTGTAGCGACATGAAAATGTAGATATTAATTGTGAACATTAAAAGCAAACTAGAAAGTTTAAAAACAGCAGTATGAGCAGCAGTTTAGGCAATTGGGTACGTGATATAGCCGTATATGAAAATTGAGCCTTGAGTTTCTGCCTTAGCTGCAGCATGGTCGCAACTCTTCGACCGGTAGGCTTGGGTAAGGGCACAGTAATCGGCGGAGCGTCCTTTCTCGGAGACATGTCTAAAGGTTCACCTCGGACAGTCGGAGATGGCAACAGTTGATAGTCGGCAACTAAGCTGAGTTATTGTACACTAGGCATCCAATAGATAGGATAGATGGACAGAAAGACAAGCGAAAAACATCGTCTATGGCAAAATCGATCTTAATACACTAGGTTGATGAAGAAAGCCAGCACTACTCACGAATCACTTCACCTTAGAAGTAGCGTAGCTAGCAAATAGTTTTTGCCTCAACTTTTTTCGCAGGGAGCTTGATTGAGCATTCTGGTGTATTCTGTGGTTTACATGTTTCTTTAGTTTTTTAGTGAGCTGTTGCTGAATTCCTGTGGTCGGTTTGAAAACTGCTGGTTAGGGTGGTTAGGCTTTGCGTACTTTAACTCGAAAGCAAGCTATAATTATTATTCTAGTGAGGTATGAAAACCGAGTCAGAAGTCGCAACTGCGCGCGCATTGAGTTTCTTTTTTATTAATAAACATTATTTTGCTATAGCACCTGTCTGTATTAATTTATTGTATTAGGTGGAGGGAAACTTTCGAACATGTACTTTTGCCTTCTATTTCTTACTCTTTAATTCTCCTGTATCACAACTAGTGTCCCTCTAGCATATCACGAATCGAATGCTATCATTTTATTTCTAATCAATATTGGCTGCTGCAGGTACAATGATTTAGCCAGAAAATTTCTCAAGCAAAAGCATCAGCTCATTGGCTAGTATTTATCACTGCCTCTTGAAATTATAATTTTCCTATTCAGCTGTAATATGTTCTGTCTCTGCACTATGCATTAATCCTGTCCACTACTTGGCTAACTGCAGTTTTTCTACACTGGTTTTCTGAGAACGTTTCGCAAGAATTCTAATTATACCTCTGATCCGGGGAATTACGTAGCTCGGGATTCTCGGTCTCGGAAAATGCCCCTAACGCGGGGGGGGAATTCCACTGGTGCAGATTTGAATTGTGTACAATTTTCCGAATTGGAACGCAGGCGGCCAATTCCGCGAGTTCACTGATGAAGAGAGCAACTTCGCGGCGCAGCTGCAGCGGGCCCTGGACTCGAGGGCGGCGACCGGGAAACCCTGCACCAGCTGGTGGCGCTGCTGCTGCACTTCATGGCCAACCTGGACCTCGCCACTCAGAGCGACGACAGGCAGAACACGAAGACTCAGAGCTTGGTGCTGCGGCACCTCAACACGCTGCTGGGGTACAACCAGGCTGACAAGACGTTTAGCGTGCCGCCCTACAAGCTTAGGTGCGTGAAAGCTTTGTGCACGCGCCTAGATGACAATCGCCCCTGAACCGCCCTAGATGACAATCGCCCTGAACCGCCCTAGATGACAATCGCCCCTGAACCGCCTAGATGACAATCGCCCCTGAACCACCCTAGATGACAATCGTCCCTGAACCACCCTAGATTGCAATCGCCCCTGAACCACCCTAGATGGCAATCGCCCCTGAACCACCCTAGATGGCAATCGCCCCTGAACCACCCTAGATTGCAATCGCCCCTGAACCACCCTAGATTGCAATCGCCCCTGAACCACCCTAGATGGCAATCGCCCCTGAACACCCTAGATTGCAATCGCCCCTGAACCACCCTAGATTGCAATCGCCCCTGAACCGCCCTAAATGGCAATCGCCCCTGAACCACCCTAGATGGCAATCGCCCCTGAACCACCCTAGATTGCAATCGCCCCTGAACCGCCCTAAATGGCAATCGCCCCTGAACCACCCTAGATGACAATCGCCCCTGAACCACCCTAGATGAGAATCGCCCTGAACCGCCCTAAATGAACAGTCATCCCTGAACGCGCCCTAGATGACAATCGCCCCTGAACCACCCTAAATGAACAGTCATCCCTGAACC
This sequence comes from Macrostomum lignano, assembly GCA_002269645.1. Classification (NCBI taxonomy): domain Eukaryota; kingdom Metazoa; phylum Platyhelminthes; family Macrostomidae; genus Macrostomum; species Macrostomum lignano. The sequence continues at coordinate 146,714 of NIVC01001652.1, read as the reverse complement.
GCCCTAGATGGCAATCGCCCTGAACCACCCTAGATGACAATCGCCTCTGAACCACCCTAGATGGCAATCGCCTCTGAACCACCCTAAATGAACAGTCATCCCTGAACCGCCCTAGATGAAAATCATCACTTAAGCTCAAAAACTATTTTCTCGCATCCCAACTCAAGGAGCCTGACGGTATTCCACGCATTCATTGGCGGCATTTCGCCCGTGCTAGACTGCAACTTTGAGGTTGGCAACAATGTACTTCACGTGGCCCTGGCAGTGCTGCAGTACGCTCCGTCGCCTCAGCGATATGCCAGCGACAACCAACCACCAGACTACAGCCTCTGCCTGCTGGAGCCCTACACTAGGAACCACTGGCTGAATGCCCTGCTCATCATTCTCTATAAGGTAGGCTTTGAGATTTGCTACAACTTTTAGACTGCGGCGAGGGCTGACTGGCAAACTGAGGGAAATTGCGGGCGGAGGTTGACCCTTTAAATAAAGGCAGAATTGCTTTCACGCTTTGCCAGTTTGCCCGCAACTCGTACGATTATTTATGAATGAGTGGTGACTAGTATTGTTGTCTCAACTCACTCGCCCCCCCGCTCTGGCCGCCGCAGTACCAGTACAACTCGCCCAACTTCGCGTCATCATGGAGGTGCTCGTGAAGATCGCAATCAACACGATAGACGCTCAGGTTCACGTGTGCAAGGAGAACGCTGAGGAGGCCTTCGAACCTCCGGCTTCGCATTCGCACAGGCCACGGGGTGAGTTTGCGCTACCACCGGGGGAGAAAGGTGTTCTGAGTTGCTTTTTTCAGTTTTTTTGTCCTTGCTGATCGATTTTTTCTTGCCGAAGGAATTCAAATTTTTGTAAAGCCACCATTTTGCAGTACCATTGAGGCACAGTTGCGGTTATGTGAGGCTTTTAGAGTAGCTCTTGTAGGGTAGGGGTTGTAGCCTAGTGGTTAGAGCGTCGGACTCTACCGAAAGTTCGGGTTCGATTCTCGACCCATTCGAAACAATTTTTGTCAAACTGCATTGCTTCAGTTCACCCAGCTGTAAATACCAGCATTAGCTGGGGTAATTGAGGGTGTGCGTGGCGACTCCCCAGTCCTTAAACTGAACAGCCTTCAGATGTGCCGCCCAATAGCTGCGGCTGAGCTGTCGGTTTCCCATCTCCCCATTCCATTAGAGCAGGTGTAATCAGTTAAGTTATTGTTATTATCTGGGGTAGGGTTTTGTGGGGTAGGTTTTGTGGGGTGGGGTTGTTGGGGTAGGTTTTGTGGGGTAGGTTTTGTGGGGTGGGGTTGGTGGGGTAGGGTTTGGGGTTGGGGTTTGTGGGTAGGGTTGGTGGGGTAGGGTTGGTGGGTAGGGTTGGTGGGGTAGGGTTTGGGGGTTGGGGTTTGTGGGGTAGGGTTGGTGGGGTAGGGTTGGTGGGGTAGGGTTGGTGGGGTAGGGTTGGTGGGTAGGGTTTGGGGGTTGGGGTTTGTGGGGTAGGGTTGGTGGGGTAGGGTTGGTGGGGTAGGGTTGGTGGGGTAGGGTTGGTGGGGTAGGGTTGGTGGGGTAGGGTTGGTGGGGTAGGGTTGGTGGGGTGGGGTTTGTGGGATAGGATTGGTGGGGTAGGGTTTGGGGGGTGGGGTTTGTGGGGTAGGGTTGGTGGGGTAGGGTTTGGGGGTGGGGTTTGTGGGGCATTATGGCTCCATTATGGATGTGGTTGGGGTTTATGTTAAAAATTTTAATGCGATGATAAAGTTGATTTTTTGTTTTACGTAATGTCTACAAATGTTTATTGGCTGGACCAGTTGGCAATCATTTTAAATATTACTCTTAGTAACACGCATTGATTATCATAACATGAAATATTGTTTTAAAGAGTAGATACAAAACGAAACAGAAAAGAGAGTTTAGACACCCATGCCAACAACTGCATGCTGGATAAAGCCGGCCTGTGTTGCTTTTACTAATGTACTTTTCGGCTCCCTACATTTCCGCACTCTACGTATTTTGTGCTGCTAGACTTTAATTTGGCACCTTTAAACGTATTTGTAATTTTATTCACTTAAAAAAAGATTTTTCGTCCTGAAAATTAAAATGCTTTGATAGAGTGATAGTTGATAGCTGTTTAAATTTATGTGCTTCTTATTTTTAGTAGATTACTATTGAATTCAACGCAATTTTTTAAAGCTTTGCTCCAATCTTTTCTCCCACTACACTCAACAATATCTGCTGGCACGCGTTCCTTCAGTTTTCTTACAGCTGACATGCCTAGACTGTGCATTAATGCCGTCTTTATGCCAACTAACACTCGCTTTTTTAGGCTCGGAGAAGCTGGATAAACCCAAAGGTTGGTACAGCACTCCGCTCTGTGCTCCACCGATCCGAGTTGTCTGCACCAACTTGCCTTATTTGGCAGTTTTTTATGTCCCCTTTGTAGGCTGTTTTATATGAGCATCTTGAAAACCAATAGTCTGGCGTGCTGTGTGTTCCGGGCTGCATTCAGCTAGTAAAACTAATTCTATTTGCACTAGTCTTTATGATCCTGCTTAGTTTAATGATAAATTTTAAGTAACAAGTATCATTCCTCTTTTTTTAATCTTAAGATAATTAACTGCGAGACAATAACAATTTATCATGTCACAAACTGGGTGGTCTTCGTCTGGGTTAGATGTACATGTTTCTCTACCTCCCTCTCCTCGCTTTGTGCTGATTTTCTACCCTTATCAGTTATCACTCCCCCTGGGGGGTCCAATGTACACTATTGTCTAAACCCAACCCCCACGTCACGTGCCCTTAGCCTTCTCTCTTCGTGGGTCGTTCCTTTCCATGCTCGTTCTAACTTCGTGTGTTATTATTCCCAGTCTCAACAACAGAGCATTGCAACGGACTAGATAGGCATTCCACTAACACGTACGAGTACTAAAGAAAAAAACACTGGTCTACTCTGAAGTCTGAATCGGTCCTGCACTCCTGTAGTGATCCTAGAATATTCTAGAATAAATGTAGAACAAACTGCTTCCCTATATTTTTATCGATGCATATAGGCTTCGGGAAACAGATGCTGTCGTTTGCTTCCTTTAGTTTATTAGAAAAATTTATTCTTTGTTATATTAATTAATTTGGCAGACGCCTCCGATGGCAAGACAACAACCCTCCCTTGTACCCTGTGGATGTGGAGTGTGGACCCGCACTAGATCGTGGGTCCATGGTTAATTTTCTTTTAGTTGGAACTTGGAATCCCTTATCTAGTCTGCGCCCCTTGAGTGATTTAAGGTCTGTTTATCTATTTTAGCCAGTGCTACACCACCGAATGTACCATCTACCATGTTATCTCTCTCCAGCTTCTATCCAGCCCTGAATTGATTTATAGAAGCCGCTCCCCTGGCTCAACATTTTATAATAAAATAGTGGGGTGGGAATCATTAAATTCTGGTGCCTGAATAAAAGCATGTAAGAAATAAATAGGACTTCTTGAAACCTCGTTTCTTAATACATTTTTTTCTTAATACAAAATATTTTCTTACAAACCAGGTCTTCCATCCTTTAGATTAAGTTGGCCTTGTAATGATTGACTTCAAGTGTATTCTGCAGTCTGTGGAGTCTCCCTCTTTCTCTCTGTCCTATGATGAATATAACAAAACATTAAATGAACACTGTAACACCTTTGTTTATTTAGAGACTAAAATAACTAACTTTCTTTACCTTTTTTCTTTACTTAGCAAACGCAATGTATTTTATTCATATCATTGATAATACGTTACCGTGATTTAGTTTGTTAAATTAACAATGCAATGTCAGAGACATATTGCATGCATCTTCATTTCTTCTGGTCCTCTTAATTTGAGATTTTCTTTACTACTTTAGCCGGTAGTATGTATGTGCATTGTGCATTGCATTATGTTGAATAGATCAGATGAAGAGTCGTGTTGTGCGACTAGCACAGAATCCCGAGCTATTTTGAACTGGCTTTAGTGTCTGTATTATTTAGCTGTTTTTTTTCGAAACGATGTATGTAATATTATTTTAGAGTAGAATTCTACTTAAATTGCTGTTGGATTTGACCAGAATCAAATTGTTTTACGTCCAACGTGTGCTACTGCTCGTATAGCTTGCAAGTAGTAGTGTCTGCACATGCACATCTCCGCAACGACAGTTAGTGCGCAGCAGATTTTGCACCAAAGCCAAAACCAAAAATTTCGCACCAAATTCGATCTGTTCCCCCACTTGCAGCCAGAACTCTGTTTGTCGGTCTGGAGTCAGGTTTGTCCCATTGGAAGGCACCTGGTTCAGGGCTCCGATCAGCATTATCGATTGAAATTTTAGCCTATTCGCTTCCATCGAACTGTTATTTAAAGAAAATGAGTTATTGCACTCGCTTTCGGGGAGATTCTCCCGGTTACGGGTGGAGATTTTCACTATTCCCAATAAATTGATCAAATGAACTCCTTCTCAACTATCTGAACAGTTGATTCACTTTTGCAGTGCTTTTTAATATTTATAATCAATTTATCAAATTCATATACCGAAATCTGCAATTACGGCACACAGGTTTATTGATTAGTTCGGAAATTGAATTTCGATTTGCACTTTTGCTTTAACTCGAACTTGTCATAAAAAGTTCGATTGGGCCTGGGCGAGCGATGGTGAACGAAAGCCACGGGGCTCTGCGCTTGTAGGATTCGCTTGTTGATTTTTTAAATTTCTCATCGCTTACTGAGGTTGCCCAGTAACCGGCTTCTTCATTCATCTATCATAGAAAGCTGTGGTTGACAAAGCTGAAGAATCCAAACGTGTAACTGATTGCACAACTGTCCTGCAGACGCCAGCACAGTGTCCATCGGCGACATCGACACCATCCAGGAGAACGAGAGCCCGACGCTGTCGCCGCTCACCGAGGCTCCCACCTTTGCTGCCGCCTCGTCTTCGAGATCTTCGAGGCCGCCTTTCTACAAGGTGCGAATTCTTTATAGCAACCAACTAGCCATAGCAACCAACTAGCCATAGCAACCAACTAGCCATAGCAACCAACTAGCCATAGCAACCAACTAGCCATAGCAACCAACTGCCCATAGCAACCTACTGCCCATAGCAGCCTACCACCCAAAGTGACCCATTCCCCATAGCAACCTTAGCAACTCATTCCCCATCGCAACTCATTCCCCATGGCAACTCATCCCCCATGGCAACTCATTACCCATAGCAACTAATTTCCCATAACTGATTTGCCATAGCAAAAAATATTTTCTAGCCGATTTCTTGCATCAAATATTATAACCCCACATAACTGAATGCCCTGGCAACCCGATTGAACTCCCCGCACCCCGCTAATGCTCTATTCTTCCGCTCGCCAGCCGAGAACGAAACCGGACGCCGACGGTTCCGATTTGAAATTCGCCTCGCCGGTCACCCGGATGCGAAATCGCAACAAGTCCGGCGGCCGGCCGCTGTTCGACATTCAGGGCTCCGGCGGCAGCGGGTCCGAGGATGCCGGCCTGCACAGCCCCGGCGACCAGGTGCTGGCCTCGGTTACCGTTGGCGACGCCGATGCCAGGGTGAGGGGCGCGCTTCGCTCCGGGTGGGGTGGGTGGGGCTTACAGTGTGGGGTGGGTGGGGCTTACAGTGTGGGGTGGGTGGGGCTTACAGTGTGGGGTGGGTGGGGCTTACAGTGTGGGGTGGGTGGGGCTGATAGTGTGGGTGGGTGGGGCTTACAGTGTGGGGTGGGTGAGGCTGATAGTGTGGGGTGGGTGGGGCTGATAGTGTGGGGTGGGTGGGGCTTACAGTGTGGGGTGGGTGAGGCTGATAGTGTGGGGTGGGTGAGGCTGATAGTGTGGGGTGGGTGGGGCTTACAGTGTGGGGTGGGTGAGGCTGATAGTGTGGGGTGGGTGAGGCTGATAGTGTGGGGTGGGTGGGGCTTACAGTGTGGGGTGGGTGGGCTTACAATGTGGGGTGGGTGGGCTTACAGTGTGGGGTGGGTGGGCTTACAGTGTGGGGTGGGTGGGGCTTACAGTGTGGGGTGGGTGAGGCTGATAGTGTGAGGTGGGTGAGGCTGATAGTGTGGGGTGGGTGGGGCTTACAGTGTGGGGTGGGTGGGGCTTATAGTGTGGGGTGGGTGGGGCTTACAGTGTGGGGTGGGTGGGTGATAGTGTGGGGTGGGTGGGCTGATAGTATGGGGTGGGTGGGGCTGACAGTGTTGGCTGGGTGGGTCTGATAGTGTGGGGTGGGTGGTGCTGAAAGTGTGGGTGGGTGGTGCTGAAAGTGTGGGGTGGGTGGTGCTGAAAGTGTGGGTGGGTGGGGCTGATTGTGGAGTGGGTGGGTGGTGCTGAAAGTGTGGGGTGGGTGGTGCTGAAAGTGTGGGTGGGTGGGGCTGATTGTGGAGTGGGTGGGTGGTGCTGAAAGTGTGGGGTGGGTGGTGCTGAAAGTGTGGGTGGGTGGGGCTGATAGTGTGGGGTGGGTGAGGCTGATAGTGTGGGGTGGGTGGGGCTTACAGTGTGGGGTGGGTGGGGCTTACAGTGTGGGGTGGGTGGGGCTTACAGTGTGGGGTGGGTGGGGCTGATAGTGTGGGGTGGGTGGGGCTTACAGTGTGGGGTGGGTGAGGCTGATAGTGTGGGGTGGGTGAGGCTGATAGTGTGGGGTGGGTGGGCTTACAGTGTGGGGTGGGTGAGGCTGATAGTGTGGGGTGGGTGAGGCTTATAGTGTGGGGTGGGTGGGCTTACAGTGTGGGGTGGGTGGGCTTACAGTGTGGGGTGGGTGGGGCTTACAGTGTGGGGTGGGTGGGCTTACAATGTGGGGTGGGTGAGGCTGATAGTGTGAGGTGGGTGAGGCTGATAGTGTGGGGTGGGTGGGGCTTACAGTGTGGGGTGGGTGGGGCTTATAGTGTGGGGTGGGTGGGGCTTACAGTGTGGGGTGGGTGTGGTGATAGTGTGGGGTGGGTGGGGCTGATAGTATGGGGTGGGTGGGGCTGACAGTGTTGGCTGGGTGGGTCTGATAGTGTGGGGTGGGTGGTGCTGAAAGTGTGGGTGGGTGGTGCTGAAAGTGTGGGGTGGGTGGTGCTGAAAGTGTGGGTGGGTGGGGCTGATTGTGGAGTGGGTGGGTGGTGCTGAAAGTGTGGGGTGGGTGGTGCTGAAAGTGTGGGTGGGTGGGGCTGATAGTGTGGGGCATTTATTAGCTGATTTCATCTGCGCCAGCAAGCCACAGGCAGCACTCCGTCCTCCTTCCTCTGTGCCGCAGGAGCAGCTGGAGATGTCGGTGTTCTCCAACCGGCCCTCGAGTCGCACCGGCTCAATTTCGGAGACCGCCATTGGCGGCGCTGGCGGCGGCGGCAGCAGCGGTGCCGGTGCGGGCACGGAGGCCCGGCGGCCCGGTGATCCGCTGCTGTTTGTCAGCCACGGCGGCGGCGACGCGCTGACAAGCAGCGGCTTCGGCGGCGTCAGCGGCAACGGCGCGATGGCGTCTTCGGGTGGGCGCCCGCTGTCCACCAACGTGGAGCTGAAGATGCAGGAGGAGCTGCGCGCCTTCTCTGAAAGCAACGGAGGCGGCAGCAGCGGTGGCGGGCTGCCCCTGGCGCCGCCGCAGAAGCCGGAAAAGACGATCAGCTTCAGCACCGACTTGCCCGCGGTCGGCTCGATGACCAGCGGCGCCTTGGCCGCTGCTGGCGGAGGCGGCAGCGGCGGCGACTCGCCAGGCGGCTCCAGCGACAACGGCGAGGCGGGCAGTCAGCAGAGCGACGAAGGTCCCCGCCGGCTGGACCCGCGCCAGGTGAGCCTGGAGGCGCTGGCGGCCGATCCCGACTCCGGCGAGGCTGGCGGCGGCGCGGTGGGGGCTACGGCGACGCCCGGCCGCAGTTCCGGCAGAAGAAGGCCAGGAAGACAGGGCTGAGCACCATCGAGATGCAGAAGCTCATCAGCCACCGGGAGGACACCGGCAGGAGGTGAGTCAAGTCTGTCACAGGGTTTTGGAGACTTCCAGGGTGTTTTCGGTTCATTTTCGAGTACTTTTGCGTTGATGTTTTTTCACAGATAACATTTCTAATTTTTCTGACAGTGGGTTGCAAGTTGACTGATTGATTGTGCATGCCTGTTTGCCTGTGACCTGATGTTTCATGGCTTTTTTACACTTAGATCGCTGTGGCGCCAGTTTGCTCCATCTGAGAGCAAAGCTTTGCGCGAACCTTTTCTAACTTGTTTTCCATATTAAAAGCTGCTCATTCACTGAAGCCTATTGATGAATTGGCAGTCAGTGAATCAATTGTTCATTTTCCCACACATACCTAACCAATCAATAAATCAGTCAGTCAACAATCATCAACCAGTCAATCAATCAATCAATCAGTCAACCAACCAGCCAATCAATCAATCAATCAATTAATCAATCAATCTATCTATCAATTTATCAGTCAATCAGTCAACTAGTCAGTCCATCAATCAATCAATCAATCAATCAATCAATCAATCAATCAATCAATCAATCAATCAATCAATCAATCAATCAATCAATCAATCAATCGATCTATCTATCTATCTATCTATCTATCTATTAGTCAATCTATCAGTCAATCAATCAATCAATCAATCTATCTATCTATCAGTCAATCAATCAATCAATCAATCAATCAATCAATCAATTAATCAATCAATCAATCAATCAATCAATCAATCAATCAATCAATCAATCAATCTATTTATCAGTCAATCAATCAGTCAATCAATCAATCAATTAATCAATCAATCAATCAATCAATCAATCAATCTATTTATCAGTCAATCAATCAGTCAATCAATCAATCAATCAATCAATCGGTGAATGAAGCCCCCGCTCGCTGGCCGACCAACCGACAGCTGCGAGTACGGCATCGCCGCCCTGCTCAACGGCCTGGAGATTCTCTCAGTCTGCGAAGGCGTCTCCAGCCGGAAGAGACGCCGGAAAAGGTTCTCGAGTTCCACCAAGTCATTAATAAATTTTTATAGTTTCTCCGGAACTTTATGAGCGACAGCTATACTGAGGACTGTAGCTTGTACCGGTTCCTTAGAGCCAGATGAACCTTTACATACTTTATAGTCTGCTTGAGTTCTATTATTGTGCAGTTAATAATACCTGATATTTAATAGTCTGCTTAAACTTCAATGCAACTTGATGGGGTCTGACAGGGATTCTAAGCTAGACTGGTCAGATTCAGATTCAGTAGCCAGTAACGAAAAGTAGGACACATGTAGGTAACAGGTAATATTAACCTCTGGCATTTAGTGCAGCATCTGAACTGTGGATTCGGTCTTTAAAAGGGCCATTTATCAACTGCAATCTGTCCATGGCCAGCCAAAACCCATTATCTAGTGCAACCTCAGCTCCCAAAGTGCCAGACAGTTTTGTCAATTATTAATTTTTTGTACAACCCAGTAACCGCCGCAAGTCTTGCTTGATTCTGCAAAAGCAAGCAACAATTTCTTCAATTTGTATTGCTCTCCTTGGTTCGCTGAACCCGACCCAGTATGTCAAGCTGCCTTTTCTGTCGGTACACAGTGTACTAAAGTGCTTTTATTATAGTTCAATTGAGATGCCGGCGCTCTTTGATGTCGCGGTTCTGAGGGGAGGCTGCATGCTTGCCTATCCACTTGTTTATAGCATTGAAGAGAACTCGCCTGCTGCACGCTGTTCCCCAGTGTCTGAATTATTACGGATTGAATTCAAATGCAAATATAAAACTTCATAGCAACCGTTGCTATTGTGCTGCCACTAGTTTTATCTACGAACGTTGCTTAGCTGTGGTTGCTTTAGAAAATTTATGGCAACTGATGCTATAGAAAGAGCTTAGCAACGGTTGCTGCAGAAACAGCTTAGCAACTGTTGCTATAGCAACGACTCAACAACAGTTGCCATGGAACCGGCTTAGCAACGGTTGCTATAGAACAGGCTTAGCAACAGTTCCTATAGAATCGTCTTAGCAACGGTTGCTTTATAAACGACATAGCAACGGTTGCTAAAGAAACAGCTTAGAAACGGTTGCTATAGAAACGACTTAGAAACGGTTGCTATGGGGAGGAACGTAGCAACGGTTGCTATATTGAATAGAAAAGACTTAGCAACGGTTGCTATATAACCGGCTTAGCAACGGTTGCTATAAATATGGCCTAGCAACGGTTGCTATATAACCGGCATAGCAACGGTTGCTATAAAAACGACTTAGCAACGGTTGCTATAGAAACAACTTAGCAACGATTGCTATATAACCGGCATAGCAACGGTTGCTATAAAAACGACTTAGCAACGGTTGCTATAGAAACAACTTAGCAACGGTTGCTATAGAAACGACTTAGAAACGGTTGCTATGGGGAGGAACGTAGCAACGGTTGCTATATAACCGGCTTAGCAACGGTTGCTGTAGAAACGACTTAGCAACGGTTGCTATATAACCTGCTTAGCAACGGTTGCTATGGGGAGGAACGTAGCAACTGCAATGTAGAAATTGCGTCGAAAAAACTGCTATCGGAAACTGTCTAGCAACTGTTACGAAACATTTGAATAATTTTTAATAGAAACCGTTGTTATAGAAACAGCGTGCGTCCCAAAGTGTCCCCACGTAACCTGTTCCCGCCGCCGTACGATCCCCAGGCGTCCCAGGCGGGCAGACACTCTGTCGAAGTTGCAGTCGGGCGGCAGCGCCAGCGGCGGAGCTGGCAAGAAGCCGTCATTCAAGAAGGTGATCGAGCCGTTCATGCTGAACAGGTGCCAATTCTGTAACGCCATCATTGAGCAGTACGATGAGGACACAATCTCGCTGGCTATCGTGTGTCTGGGAGCATTCGTCCACCGCGAGCCCGTGATGGCCGCCCCCATGCTGATGAGCATGTTCTCAGCCGTGTCCAAGATCGTACTGCACAATGCCTACTCGTGGAAGGCCAACCAGCCTAACGTGATTGCGCCGGGCAATATGAACAGCGTTGCTAAGCAGTTTCTGAGATGCTCGTTTCACCAGCTGGCGCCCAATGGCCTGTTTGTGCAGCTGTTCCAGACCAAGATTGAGTGTGAGTGTCTGCTAATAACAGACTTTGCTGAGGTCTCTTAGCTCTGTCAGTGACCCTCTCTCAACCTCCTTACATTTTTAGACGAAGGCTTCTTCAAGTGCATGGTGGCCGTGCTGGTGGATTTCCAGGAAATGAACTGCTTCCGCCCGTTGGAAATGTTGCTCGAGGCGCTTAACGAGCGAAAGAGCCTGCCTCAGGTGAGAGGAGTCGCAGTTAGGAGCTAGGTATGGGCCTCTTTACTCGGTGGGTGACTTGTACGTCACCCAGAGAATACACAGGGCCTGCAGCAGTGCATAGTTTGGCTTGCAAAATTGTTCTCAAAACCTGTTGAAACCAGCTCATAGGCTATGAATCGGAATGAGACCACCCTCGTAACCCGCAGCCGGACTCACTGGCCCAGCTGATGGAGAACGTCAGCGCCTACCTGGAGTGCCTGCCCACCGAGCCGGCCGCCTCGGCCTCCTGGTCCACCCTGCTGGAGCGGGTCGACATCTTCCTGCGCCGCCTGGCTCCCTGTCTGCCGGTGTCCAGCGCCCAGTTCAACCACGAGTGTGTGTTCCGCATTCTGCACTGCCTGTTCCGCTCGCCCGTGATTAACAATCACAAAACTGTGCTGGAGCCAGTTGGCAGGGTGCTGGAATTCTTACTGTGCAACTGCGTCGTGTCCCTGTCTAGCCTGGTTGAGCTCTGCTCAGCCTGCAATCGGGTCTTCACCAAGGAGCGGGACAAGCAGCACGTGACTAGGACCGCTATTATGCTGCTGGTGCAGGTGAGAGAATTTAAAGAATGTCAAATTCTACCCAAATCCACATCCTATGTACTAAAAATAGTTTGTCTCTATCTATCTAGTATGTTCTAAAACTCTGACCCCACTATACGCGCTCCAGATAGCTAAGCCTCTATCTCCAATGTACACTCTCGATGAACTTCTACCTCATCAATGTACACTCGTTGAAATTCTACCCTCCTTCAATGTACTCTCGTTGAAATTCTACCCTCTCAATGCACACTATCGATCGATGAACTTCTACCCCTCAATGTACATTCTTGTTAAACTTCTACCCCCCTCAATGTACACTCTCGATGAACTTCCATCCCCTCAATGTACACACTCTCGGCAATCTGCTATGCCTACCCTGCACTACACTCAAAGCTACGCATCCAGCTGCAAACCTTACTGATCAAAATGCCTTTATCAGGCCCTGAAGTTTCGCTGCAGTCTACCGGACGAGAACTTCCTGCTGCTGGTCCAGCTGGTGCTCATCGACGCTGGCGGCTGCGTCGAGCCCAGCCTCCTAGCGGAGAGCCTCGGCCAGCAGCTCACCGGCTGCCTGTCGGTCAACACGGGCGCCGCTGAGCTGATGCGATCCAGCCTCACCGACTGCGTCGCCTTCATCGCCGACCTGCACACGGTGCACAAGCTGAAGTCGCTGAAGACCGGCTTGTCTCTGCACGAGGACACGCTGGGCGCGCACCTGAAAAGCGCCGTCTCGCAGTACGCCGTCATTGAATTCGCCCAGGCCCGCATTGGCGAGGGCGGCCGGCAGTGGGCCATCAATAAGTACCTGTCCTGGCTACGGCACCCGCCCGCCACTGTGCAGCAGGGGTGAGCAATTAGCGCTTTCAGCCTCGCCTAGCTGTCTGATTGGCAATAGTTCACTCCTAGGAGCTAGGCGACAACCAAACAGCAGAAGCCAATCACCGCCAACCAATTGAAGAGTTCGCTTTAGCACACTACAGAGAGAGGGAAAGAGAGAGAGAAAGAGAAGGGAGAGAGAGAGAATTAAGTCTAGTGCCTAAACGCACGAACTCCCACTCCCAGACCTTAAGTCTGGGAACGAAATTCAGTGATCACTTACTGGTGCGGGCTCCTCTTCTTTGTCGGGCAGGTTCTCCGAGCTCGTTTCTTCAAGGCTTCTTCCTCCGGAGTAGTCTTCTTGAATTCTAAAATCGGCCGAATATCAGAGCGTAACAATGGAGTCCGTCGACGTCGAAGCATTCCTCGAGTGCAGAAATCAGAGATGCGCCCTAATATCAAAGTCAACTCTATAACAATAACGAGGTCCTCCAGAAAGGGCGTCTTCTTCTAGAAATAACGGAATCAGAGTCTTGTGCCCCTATCGGTTACTCTAGGGTATCAAAATGAATCAAATCACTAATCCTCTAAGAGTATCGGAATCGGTCCGCAGATCCTATTCAATCCCTTAGGAATAGGGAGGCCTCAAATTCAATAAACACAGTAATTCAACTGACCAGTAACGGCCGGCAATAACACAGCTCTCAATAATCAAGACTCGAACAAAGGCTTACCGAACGGTATTTATTTCCCTCAGAGATTTAGCCTCGTTTAGCTGCTCAAGCAAGCTCAAGATCCTTCGAGGCGGCTCCGAGTCTGAGGTTTCAGTTCGGATTTTTCACTCGTATTTATACGCAATTTTTGCGAGCCATAAATAGTAACATGACTCATATTTTCGTTATAAATAGTAACATGATTCATTCTCTCGTTATAAATAGTAACATGATTAATAGTTTAAGTTTTGCTGCGCATGTGTGCATTGTTCTACTTACAGTAGCATTCTATAAACCTCTACACAATCACCGCCCACCAATCACCGCCAACCCCCAGGCCGCGCGAATTCCTGGAATGTCTTGAGCACATCCGCCTGCTCTCCTGGCTGCTCATCGGCGCCATGATGCACACGGCGGTGACGGCCGCCAACGATTCCAGCGACTCCGGCGGCAGCCTCTGCCAGCCAATCCCGCTGGACGCCAGCACCTACGTGGCTGAGCACGTCATGGTGATCATGACAGGCTACGCTGAGCACTCTAAAGGCAGCACCCACGTGAGTCCCGGGCTCGCTTCTTTTGATGCCCTAAAACTTCAGTATTTTCAAACATCGGATGTTTCCGCATGCAGCTGCCTTCCCCTGTAGTCCTCTTCCTCCTGACTACCCCCTTTGTGTGGGAAGTTTATCCCACAATCGAATTTTAATACAAGTATGTAGAGAAGTGTGATAAATTATTTTGTACAAAACTTATTTCATAAATTAATTTTAGCGAAACCACAGAACTGTGTTTGCTTTCTGCAGATTGCCACTCCCAATAGAACTCCAGTAGCCTCCTTTGGCACTGTTCCTTTATTTCACCTGCTGTCGTTTTACTATGAAGGCGCACCTTTGAGGATATTTTTGTTCACCTTTTCCGAGGTACGTGTACCTGTACTGGGAATCAGCTGAAGAAGCAAACGATTGGGATGATTCTGTATCCCATCCGGTATCCCATCGGTATCCCATCCGGTATCCCATCCGGTATCCCATCCGGTATCCCATCCGGTATCCCATCCGGTATCCCATCCGGTATCCCATCCGGTATCCCATCCGGTATCCCATCCGGTATCCCATCCGGTATCCCATCCGGTATCCCATCCGGTATCCCATCCGGTATCCCATCCGGTATCCCATCCGGTATCCCATCCGGTATCCCATCCGGTATCCCATCCGGTATCCCATCCGGTATCCCATCCGGTATCATCCGGTATCCCATCCGGTATCCATCCGGTATCCCATCCGGTATCCCATCCGGTATCCCATCCGGTATCCCATCCGGTATCCCATCCGGTATCCCATCCGGTATCCCATCCGGTATCCCATCCGGTATCCCATCCGGTATCCCATCCGGTATCCCATCCGGTATCCCATCCGGTATCCCATCCGGTATCCCATCCGGTATCCCATCCGGTATCCCATCCGGTATCCCATCCGGTATCCCATCCGGTATCCCATCCGGTATCCCATCCGGTATCCATCCGGTATCCATCCGGTATCCCATCCGGTATCCCATCCGGTATCCCATCCGGTATCCCATCCGGTATCCCATCCGGTATCCCATCCGGTATCCCATCCGGTATCCCATCCGGTATCCCATCCGGTATCCCATCCGGTATCCCATCCGGTATCCCATCCGGTATCCCATCCGGTATCCCATCCGGTATCCCATCCGGTATCCCATCCGGTATCCCATCCGGTATCCCATCCGGTATCCCATCCGGTATCCCATCCGGTATCCCATCCGGTATCCCATCCGGTATCCCATCCGGTATCCCATCCGGTATCCCATCCGGTATCCCATCCGGTATCCCATCCGGTATCCCATCCGGTATCCCATCCGGTATCCCATCCGGTATCCCATCCGGTATCCCATCCGGTATCCCATCCGGTATCCCATCCGGTATCCCATCCGGTATCCCATCCGGTATCCCATCCGGTATCCCATCCGGTATCCCATCCGGTATCCCATCCGGTATCCCATCCGGTATCCCATCCGGTATCCCATCCGGTATCCCATCCGGTATCCCATCCGGTATCCCATCCGGTATCCCATCCGGTATCCCATCCGGTATCCCATCCGGTATCCCATCCGGTATCCCATCCGGTATCCCATCCGGTATCCCATCCGGTATCCCATCCGGTATCCCATCCGGTATCCCATCCGGTATCCCATCCGGTATCCCATCCGGTATCCCATCCGGTATCCCATCCGGTATCCCATCCGGTATTCCATCCGGTATCCCATCCGGTATCCCATCCGGTATCCCATCCGGTATCCCATCCGGTATCCCATCCGGTATCCCATCCGGTATCCCATCCGGTATCCCATCCGGTATCCCATCCGGTATCCCATCCGGTATCCCATCCGGTATCCCATCCGGTATCCCATCCGGTATCCCATCCGGTATCCCATCCGGTATCCCATCCGGTATCCCATCCGGTATCCCATCCGGTATCCCATCCGGTATCCCATCCGGTATCCCATCCGGTATCCCATCCGGTATCCCATCCGGTGTCCCATCCGGTATCCCATCCGGTAGAATTTTCAATTGCTGGTTGTGTTCTAATTTTCGCCCTCAATTTTTCATTGGCAAGATTTAATTTATAGAAATTTAACAAATGTGCAAAAAACCTACAACTTTGCCCCGTACATGTATATAATGTTATAATTTTACTCTTTAATTAGCCACAATGCTGTTAATTAAATTTTATTTTGCTTTCCCATCTCGAATGCTAGTTTTTGCATTGAATAAAATAGCTTTTATATTTATTAATTGTCTTTATTAAAAATTTCCGTGCCGTCCTTGAGCCGCTACTCATCTGCTCAGCAGCGGGTAAATCCTGTTCAGGGTTCGTCTCCCGTGTTTGGCCACGTCAATTTGTAGCTTGACATGCAATTTTTGCCGATTCGTGCCAGCCCCCCCCCAAGGCACAGAGGGTGTACATGCCTGACGACTAGGAGGAAGTCGGGGCCGCTGTGCACCCTCAGGCTGCTTGCCTTCACGCTGGCTGCGTGTGACTGTTGCCTCAATTTGCGAGAGTTGCCCGCGGAACAACTGTTGTTGCTGAGCAATGAGTAGCCAAATAATCCAGCTGTAGATCAGCCTGACACCTTCGCATCCTCGCTCACCGTTAATTGCATTGTCCCCCCGACCGAATCCGCCGCTGTTGCTGTGCGTTTTTTTAGATCCACCTGGCGCACAGCCACAGCCCGCACCTGCCCAACCATCACCACTCTAGCAAGAAGGACAAGTCCCTCGCCAATAACATTGTGCGCTGCCGCAGCTGCCTTTTCCGTTTAAATTTTTTATTTATTTTAGTTCTTCGGTTTTTAACACCTGAAACGTGTGCCTATTTATTAGAACTTCATTCGTCAGAAAATTACTTCTCACCGTTTGTGTCTTCTTTCTGATTAAGTTTATCTATTATTATAATTCTCACACTCTGACTGCAGATGCTAAAATACCTGGATACGGGTATAGACTGTATAGCTTACTCCGTTTATATGCTATTAGGCTACTTTTGATTCAGTAGTATCATTTTCTTATAAATTTCTTATAACGCTCTTATTATCTTGCCGCTTCTCTGGGAGGGGTTAAGTCACCATGTACACCGTCTGCCTTGTCAGCAAGTGTACATTATTCCGGCACTGATAACTGTATTTCTTTACTGGGTCACGTGATTCATCCTGGCACTCCAGTCTGTGCAGCCACTTTATGAGGGGGTAATGAATTCATTTGATAAGTTCTTTACTGGGTCACGTGATTCATTCTAGCACTCCAGTCTGTGCAGCCACTTTATGAGGGGGTAATGAATTCATTTGATAAGTTCTTTACTGGGTCACGTGATTCATTCTGGCACTCCAGTCTGTGCAGCCACTTTATGAGGGGTAATGAATTCATTTGATAAGTTCTTTACTGGGTCACGTGATTCATTCTGGCACTCCAGTCTGTGCAGCCACTTTATGAGGGGGTAATGAATTAATTTGATAAGTTCTTCACTGGGTCACGTGATTCATTCTAGCACTCCAGTCTGTGCAGCCACTTTATGAGGGGGTAATGAATTCATTTGATAAGTTCTTTACTGGGTCACGTGATTCATTCTGGCACTCCAGTCTGTGCAGCCACTTTATGAGGGGGTAATGAATTAATTTGATAAGTTCTTCACTGGGTCACGTGATTCATTCTAGCACTCCAGTCTGTGCAGCCACTTTAAGAATTTCTTTCTTGCTATTTTTTACTCGCTACTGAATTGAAAGAAATAGAAGAAAATTATTATTGCGAATTTAACCTATCCAGTTATTTTAGCATCTGTGTTTTAATAATCTAATTAATTTTGTCAGAAAAACTAATTCTTCAATAACTTAAACTGCGCCACTTTTCGTTCAAATGAGTTATTATATAACCATATCTATATTTCTCGTTTCTGTCCGATTTCGTTTATTTCATTTTAGTTTTTTTAACAACAATCGCTTAATAAGTAGAAAAGGTTTTTATTCGTGGTAGTTTGATTTATTTCTGGTAATTTTATTTTTGCTTTTTACGCGGTCGTTGAAAATTTTCTTATATTGAAGCCAGCGCTGGCACCGCTCTCTCGCGACCATCTCCAATTGTGTAGGTTATCCGGCGGTATAACGATTTTAGCCTGCTTGTAAGGCTAATTCTTTATATTCAATTTTCCATTCTGCGTGTTGATCCGTGGGTCACTGATTGAAAATCACCGGCCTTATTAGTGTTTTATATAGTGATAGTTTGTCATAATAATTTGGTGTAATGCTGCTTTGGAGTTGAACTTCAACCAAAAAAGTAATCGAACTTCACTCCAGAGTACACTCTAATCATCCCGAGTGTACACTTTAGTCACATCGAGTGTACACCCAATTCAACCCCACCCCAGTGTACACCCAATTCAACCCCAGTGTACACCCAATTAAACTCCAGCCGAGTGTACACCCAATTCAACCCCAGCCAAGTGTACACCCAATTCAACCCCACCACAGTGTACACCCAATTCAACCCCACCCCAGTGTACACCCAATTCAACCCCACCCCAGTGTACACCCAATTCAACCCCACCCCAGTGTACACCCAATTCAACCCCACCACAGTGTACACCCAATTCAACCCCACCCCAGTGTACACCCAATTCAACCCCACCCCAGTGTACACCCAATTCAACCCCAGCCCATTGTACACCCAATTCAACCCCACCCCAGTGTACACCCAATTAAACTCCAGCCCAGTGTACACCCAATTCAACCCCACCCCAGTGTACACCCAATTCAACTCCAGCCCAGTGTACACCCAATTCAACCCCACCCCAGTGTACACCCAATTAAACTCCAGCCGAGTGTACACCCAATTCAACCCCACCACAGTGTACACCCAATTCAACCCCAGCCAAGTGTACACCCAATTCAACCCCACCCCAGTGTACACCCAATTCAACCCCAGCCCAGTGTACACCCAATTAAACTCCAGCCGAGTGTACACCCAATTCAACCCCAGCCAAGTGTACACCCAATTCAACCCCAACCCAGTGTACACCCAATTCAACCCCAGCCCAGTGTACACCCAATTCAACCCCAGCCAAGTGTACACCCAATTCAACCCCAGCCCAGTGTACACCCAATTAAACTCCAGCCGAGTGTACGCCCAATTCAACCCCAGCCCAGTGTACACCCAATTCAACCCCAGCCAAGTGTACACCCAGTTCAACCCCAGCCCAGTGTACACCCAATTCAACCCCAGCCCAGTGTACACCCAATTCAACCCCAGCCCAGTGTACACCCAATTCAACCCCAGCCCAGTGTACACCCAATTAAACTCCAGCCGAGTGTACGCCCAATTCAACCCCAGCCCAGTGTACACCCAATTCAACCCCAGCCAAGTGTACACCCAGTTCAACCCCAGCCCAGTGTACACCCAATTCAACCCCAGCCCAGTGTACACCCAGTTCAACCCCAGCCAAGTGTACACCCAATTAAACTCCAGCCGAGTGTACACCCAATTCAACCCCAGCCAAGTGTACACCCAATTAAACTCCAGCCGAGTGTACACTCAATTCAACCCCAGCCCAGTGTACATCCAATTCAACCCCAGCCCAGTGTACACCCAATTCAACCCCAACCCAGTGTACACCCAATTCAACCCCACCCCAGTGTACACCCAATTCAACCCCAGCCCAGTGTACATCCAATTCAACCCCACCACAGTGTACATTCGCTTAATTAGAAATTGGATAGTCGCTTTGCCTTAAATTTTGATTGCAATCAATTTTAGAGCCGTTCTTAGACACTTTAAACTAAAGTAACCCTAGAGCCGTGTCTATAGATTGGTTAGCAATGCTAACCGCATCTTTCGTAGCAAATTAAGTCACTGTTGGTTCGTAGTTTCTAGTCATTCTGCGCTTGTTAAAGATGATTTCAAAAACCGCGCTAAATTAACTGATGTGCTAGCCTTAAGCGGGCTAAAATTCGGCCAATTATATAACTTGATCCGCCGCATAAACCCGCTTCTTGTCTAATCTCGTCTCTTAGTCTCTCTTTCATACCGTTGTGCTGAGCTATCCAGATCACGAGTAACAGGGGCAGGTTTTAAGATTAACCCAAATTTGAAGGTGCTTAAAATTATTATCACCCGCATACCGGTGAACGCGGCACAAATCGTTTTTTTGTAATTTGGTATTCGGGGAATTTATTCCAGAGTATTGATTTACGTGTAAAACTGATTTTAATCGCTTACGGGTTATTATTAGTCACTGACATTTATGTCTATTGGTTTTTGGCGATCTTTCCGCTTTGATTCTCGCTACTCACCACCCCACTCCTTACCCCACACCTCACCACCCCACTCCTTACCCCTCACTCCTTACCCCACGCCTCACCACCCCACTCCTTACCCCACACCCCACCACCCCACTACTTACCCCACATCTCACCACCCCACTCCTTACCCCACACCTCACCAACACACTCCTTACCCCACACCTCACCAACACACTCCTTACTCCACACCTCACCAACACACTCCTTACTCCACACCTCACCACCCCACTCCTTACCCCACACCTCACCACCCCACTCCTTACCCCACACCTCACCAACACACTCCTTACCCCACACCTCACCAACACACTCCTTACCCCACACCTCACCACCCCACTCCTTACCCCACACCTCACCAACACACTCCTTACCCCACACCTCACCAACACACTCCTTACTCCACACCTCACCACCCCACTCCTTACCCCACACCTCACCACCCCACTCCTTACCCCACACCCCACCACCCCACTACTTACCCCACATCTCACCACCCCACTCCTTACCCCACACCTCACCAACACACTCCTTACCCCACACCTCACCACCCCACTCCTTACCCCACACCTCACCACCCCACTCCTTACCCCACACCTCACCACCTTACTCCTTACCCCACACCTCACCACCTTACTCCTTACCCCACACCTCACCACCACACTCCTTACCCCACACCTCACCCACTCTAATGCTCACCCACCCCACTCCACTCCTCACCCACCCCACTCCACTCCTCACCACCCCACTCCTTACCCCGCTCCTCACCACCCCATTTCTCACCACTCACTTCTACCACTATTTCGTCTCAATTAATCTCACTGATTGGCTAGCGGATCAAAGGCGCAACTTTAAATCACAAAGCGCAACTCGAGTTCGCGCGGGTTTCACCAATCGCTCCCGCCCCCTCCCCTGCCCGTCTTCCCCCTTGTCCAGGGCTCTGTGCAGCAGATGTCCGCTCTGAACTTCGCCTTCCACCTGTGCAGCCTGTGGACCATGTACTGCGAGGTCGGTATTGACGACGCGTCGCAGACGAACGACGCCAGACAGCGGATTATGGACTTCTGGGGCCGCGTGACGCCCGGCATTCTGCAGCTCCTGTCGCACGCCAAAGGGGTGAGAAATTTTCAGAAGATGGGTCCCGGGATTTTGGTCAGTTTTTTATCATTAAAGAGATGCTTTATTGACGTGTGAGCGACGTCTATTGAGGTTTTGTGTCTCTTGCTGGCGATTTATAATTTCTCTCATTTAAAAAAAATTAATGAGCTTCTAACTTCTGTTAGTGAGATCACGGGTTTAAGGTTTCTAAACCAGTCGGTTCCGCGGCTTGTTCTCAGTACATCCGGTTTGAGGTTGTCTATAACTGGAATTTGCATTGGGATTCGTTGCCCATGGCCTTTGAACACCCTATGGATTAGTTATCCATGGCCTTTGAACACCCTAAGGATTAGTTATCCATGGCCTTTGAACACCCTATGGATTAGTTATCCATGGCCTATAAAACCCTAGGGATTAGTAATCCATGGTCTTTGAACACCCTATGGATTAGTTATCCATGGCCTATAAAACCCTAGGGATTAGTAATCCATGGTCTTTGAACACCCTATGGATTAGTTATCCATGGCCTATAAAACCCTAGGGATTAGTAATCCATGGTCTTTGAACACCCTATGGATTAGTTATCCATGGCCTATAAAACCCTAGGGATTAGTAGTCCATGGCTTTCGAACACCCTAGGGATTAGTTATCCATGGCCTTTGAACACCCTAAGGATTAGTTATCCATGGCCTTTGAAAACCCTAGGGATTAGTAATCCATGGTCTTTGAACACCCTAAGGATTAGTTATCCATGGCCTTTGAAAACCCTAGGGATTAGTAATCCATGGTCTTTGAACACCCTATGGATTAGTTATCCATGGCCTTTGAAAACCCTAGGGATTAGTAATCCATGGTCTTTGAACACCCTATGGATTAGTTATCCATGGCCTATAAAACCCTAGGGATTAGTAATCCATGGTCTTTGAACACCCTATGGATTAGTTATCCATGGCCTATAAAACCCTAGGATTAGTAGTCCATGGCTTTCGAACACCCTAGGATTAGTTATCCATGGCCTTTGAACACCCTAAGGATTAGTTATCCATGGCCTTTGAAAACCCTAAGGATTAGTTATCCATAGCCTTTGAACACCCTAAGGATTAGTTATCCATGGCCTTTGAAAACCCTAAGGATTAGTTATCCATAGCCTTTGAACACCCTAAGGATTAGTTATCCATGGCCTTTGAACACCCTAGTGGTTGGTTTATCCCGAAAACTGCTTAGCCAAAGTCAGAAAATCACGAGGCGCTTGCAATTCAGTTTTTTCTTATTGTCTTCTGTTTCCTTGCATTTTTCTTTGCTAGAGAACGGCAGATTCACGTTTGTGCAACTTGCAGTAATTTGCGTTTAACTCTCACAGTCACGTGGTTGCTTTTGTCACCGCCCGGTTTTTGCTTTGCGTTCGCCGACTGACCAAGTTGCTTTATTTTGGTTTTTGGTTTTTATTATTTAACATCAAAGCTACTAAAGAATTCGGTTGCTATTTGCTAAAAATTCAGCACAGCAACTGACTGATTGCGTTTGAAATCGCAGCATTTGTAGTTTTTGTTTTATTAGATAAAAGTACGTCTTCTAATGAGTTGTTTTGCTCCGTTGAGCTCGCACCGTAACTAATAATCCGTTTTGCATCACAAATCCGACTGCAGCCAAAGAGCCGCTCGCTCAAGGAGGTTTGTAACCGAAATTAATGATAGCTATTTAGAGTGAACTTTTGCCGCTGTGCTCAGCTCAAAAGCAGCTGCGCCACAACACCAACTAACCGCAATTCATGAGTTGTTCCTCAGCAACTGTAGAAATTGAGCACATTGTTGATTAGGCACCTCAGATCTCGGCACTGATCCCTAATCCCACCTCCACTGACTGGCAGGTAGACTGGCCAGCCATTCCTGCACACCTGCTCCGTGCACCTGTGTGTTCACCTTCAGATCAATCTACAGTAAACTCACATAGTCTACTCTCATAGTCTACTCTCATAGTCTACTCTCACAGTCTACTCTCATAATCTACTCTCATAGTCTTCTCTCACCCAGTCTACTCTCATAGTCTTCTCTGAGACAGTCTACTCTCATAGTCTACTCTCAAGCACTATACTCTCAAGCAGTCTAATTTCATAGTCTACTCTCTACTCTCATAGTCTACTCTCGGACAGTCTATTCTCAGACTATCTACTCTTACACCATTCCCTTACCAATAGGAAAGCTTGTCTAGTTTAGTAATTTTCTAAAGCGTTTACTTTCATTCCAATTTGTTCAGACGATTGCCTGAATTTTTTGCTTTGAGCTAGCATTTTTGTCGGGACTTTATATGCACTTTAGTGCTTTTAGCTAATTTGAATTTTTGAACTAGCCATTTTAAGGTTGAGTTTAGTTTTAATCTCTAATTGTTTCATCTCATTCAAAGTTTTTTATAGCTTTTCAATGCAATTGACCTTCAGCATAAGCAGTTCCTCACTTCCTCTCGACACATAGCTAGCTTGAACCCTGCATAAAGATTTTTTTACTCTGCAGTTTTTGCAACACTGAAGATTATTTATTTGACACCGCGCCAGCGCTGTGCCCCTCCTGCAGATTTGCTAATTAGCTACTTCAAGTAGTCCCTGCTGCCTATTTTAAATGAGTTTTTTAAAGACAATCTACTCGTATTGACATCCTTGAGTTTTGTGACACCACCGCCTGCACCGCCTAGAATATATTTTGGTCACACAGCACATAGGCTGCTACTAATAGTAGAGAACTGTTAAGGGCAATTACCCCCGTACTTTTTACTGCAAAGTCACAGAGTGAAAAATTGGGCATCACGTCTGGCCTGTGTGATGCTTTGCTGCTCCTGTTATTTGTATTGGCACTTTTTTCTTCTGAATTTTTATTGGTCAATCAACGCCACGCAACCCCAGCCACTTCTCTACCCCTATTTAGATAGAGGGTTCAGAGGGGGTTTAGCTGCCGATGTACGTACATTGTCTTTAATGTACATTCTTCCTGCACTGGGGGCAGAGCGTGTCACGTGCCTGCAGCCAACTCAGTTCATTTGGCTTATCTTTGCCGCTATTCCATCCACCCCTGTCCCTTCTCTACCCCGTAATTCATTAGAGTGGTTCAGTGGATGTACATTGACTTTAATGTACATTCTTCCTGCACTGGGGGCAGAGCGTGTCACGTGCCTCCAGCCAACTCAGTTCATTTGGCTTATCTTTGCCGCTATTCCATCCACAACTGTCCCTTCTCTACCCCGTAATTCATTAGAGGGTTTCAGTGGATGTACATTGTCAGCTGAATCAATAGTGTACATAATTCCTGTCCTGATAACGAAATATATAACGTGGCTCCTTCCGACTGTTTTTTGGCCGCTTATACTTGAAGTAGTCTTAACTTAAGAGGCGACGAATACAAATGAATTATTCAAAACACATTGCTTTTACTGGACGACTTTTCTGCAAATCCATAAGTTTTCGGAAGCAGCCATACGAAGCACCTGTATTCAGGGTCCTACTTATAAAAGCATCAGTTTGCAGATCATGTTGCACTTTCTCTTATAGAGCAGACAACGAGCTATTTAAAATGCTAGCCGGCAGACGGTTAGCTGGTTCAATTTTTGAATAAGCTATAAAAAACCTTTCATGGTATTAGACTATCTGCTTCACCCCAGTTTACCCTCTCACCTGTCCTCACCTGTCCACAGCTGGCCGATATTGTCAACGGTCACTTACTGCACATGATGGAGTCTTTGAAGGCCTGCAATTCCACCATTTTAACTAAGGTGAGAAAAGAACCGCCACCTACTGTCAGAGTCACTGAACCAAAAAAAAAAAAATTCGCCCAGTACAAATTTTCCCCTAATCTCAAAATTTGCCTAAATTTCAAAGCCAGCCTCTAATGAGTCTAATCTCTCAATCAATCCCGTGATTTTTAGACCATGGTACTCAATCATCCCGTAATCTCAAAATCATCCCGCGATCTCAAAATCATCCCGTGATCTCAAAATCATCCCGTGATCTCAAAATAATCATCCCGTAATCTCAAAATCATTCCTTGATCTCAAAATCATCCCGTGATCTCAAAATAATCATCCCGTAATCTCAAAATCATTCCTTGATCTCAAAATCATCCCGTGATCTCAAAATAATCATCCCGTAATCTCAAAATCATCCCATGATCTCAAAATCATCCCATGATCTCAAAATAATCATCCCGTAATCTCAAAATCATTCCTTGATCTCAAAGTCATCCCGTAATCTCAAAATCATCCCGTTATCTCAAAATCATCCCGTTATCTCAAAATCATCCCGTGATCTCAAAATAATCATCCCGTAATCTCAAAATCATCCCGTGATCTCAAAATAATCATCCCGTAATCTCAAAATCATCCCATGATCTCAAAATAATCATCCCGTAATCTCAAAATCATCCCGTGATCTCAAAATAATCATCCCGTAATCTCAAAATCATCCCGTAATCTCAAAATAATCATCCCGTAATCTCAAAATCATCCCATGATCTCAAAATCATCCCATGATCTCAAAATCATCCCGTAATCTCAAAATCATCCCGTGATCTCAAAATAATCATCCCGTAATCTCAAAATCATCCCATGATCTCAAAATCATCCCATGATCTCAAAATCATCCCGTTATCTCAAAATCATCCCGTGATCTCAAAATAATCATCCCGTAATCTCAAAATCGTCCCGTTATCTCAAAATCATCCCGTAATCTCAAAATCATCCCGTAATCTCAAAATCATCCCGTTATCTCAAAATCATCCCATGATCTCAAAAATCATTCCATGATCTCAAAATCATCCCATGATCTCAAAATAATCATCCCATGATCTCAAAATCATCCCATGATCTCAAAATCATCCCATGATCTCAAAATCATCTCATGATCTCAAAGTCATCCCGTAATCTCAAAATCATCCCGTTATCTCAAAATCATCCCATGATCTCAAAATTATCCCGTTATCTCAAAATCATCCCATGATCTCAAAATCATCCCATGATCTCAAAATAATCATCCCATGATCTCAAAATAATCATCCCGTAATCTCAAAATCACGAGATCATCCCATGATCTCAAAGTCATCCCGTGATCTCAAAATAATCATCCCGTAATCTCAAAATCATCCCGTCTCAAAATTATCCCGTTATCTCAAAATCATCCCATGATCTCAAAATAATCATCCCGTAATCTCAAAATCATCCCGTTATCTCAAAATCATCCCATGATCTCAAAATCATCCCATGATCTCAAAATCATCCCGTTATCTCAAAATCATCCCGTAATCTCAAAATCATCCCGTAATCTCAAAATCATCCCGTTATCTCAAAATCATCCCGTTATCTCAAAATCATCCCATGATCTCAAGGTTGCTAATCCTGACCTCAGTGCATCTGCCCAGCCCCTCCCAGCTACCTGAGCTTGATCTGGCCCGCCACCCCCCTCACATCCGCTCAGCTGATCGCCCTGTGGATCCCCGTGTTCTACGCTCACACGGGCCACCTGAACAACAGCACGCAGATCCGCCTGCAGCAGACGGTCAACTGGGAGCCGCCGGCCCCGCCCACGCAAGACCGATCGCTCACTGACGGCATGCTGCTCAAATGGCTCAAGGGCTACGTGCTCAAGCTCGGCCTCATTGAGAGCCAGTCGTCTCAGGCTACTCAAATTTACATCACTTAATCTACTCGAGTATCTTTTATGATGAAGCAGGATTTTACCATTGAAATATTGATATTTTACTGAGACTTTGCTGTCCTTTTCCCGCTTTTTTGACTGTTTTTAAATTGAGCTGCTAAACAAATTTTTCAGTTCATTTCTGGCGCTTCTAGTCTTGTAATCTGGCGCCATTTAGTAGCTCAATCTGGCGCCATTTAGTAGCTCAATCTGGCGCCATTTAGTAGCTCAATCTGGCGCTATTTAGTAACTTAATCTGGCGCCATTCAGTAACTCAATCGGGCGCCGTTTAGTAACTCAATCTGGCGCCATTTAGTAACTCAATCTGGCGCCGTTTAGTAACTCAATCTGGCGCCATTTAGTTAATCAATCTGGCGCCATTTTGTAACTCAATCTGGCGCTATTTGGTAACTCAGTCTGGCGCCGTTTAGTACCAGTAACTCTATGTGTTGCCATTTAGTAACTCAATCTGGCGCCATTTGGTAACTTAATCTGACGCCATTTAGTAACTCAATCTGGCGCCAATTAGTAACTCAATCTGGCGCTGTTTAGTTACTCAATCTGGCGCCATTTGGTAGCTTAAAATCTTGCGCTACGTTACACTCATGTCGTAACTCAGCTTTTTTCGTGTTTAATAGCAATTTGCACAGTTCATTCAAGAACTGATTTATCAAATATTAAATTTGGTATTTTGGCACATTTTTCACAGTTTGCTCGTATTTCTTTTGCTTTATTAATATTTTTAATTAGATTATAGATTTTGTGTATTTAGAATACGAATAAATTCTAGTCAATGTCTGTTTGACTTGCTTTAACCATTGCAATCATAGTATTTTGTTGTTATCTATAGAATTGCGTCATTCACCCCACCAGGCTTGGTTTATGATAATCTTTTATTAATTAGACGTTTAGTATTTTGCTGCTTTTGCTCCATACCTCTGAAGCTTGTATCCACGATCTATTACACACAGGTGTACTGCTTACGTGTAACTCTCTAGTCCTAAACAACTGTTTTTGCCCTTTTGTGATGGAAGTATATCGATTTTTATGTGAAATAATGCCGCTTTATTTGGCTTGATGTTATTAGCTTGATCACCCTGAAGCTGCTTTCATTTCTAGGTACAATTGCAGTGGGTGAAGGGGTTAGGGATGGGGTGGGTGTAGAGGTTATGGATTGGGTGAGGGAGTTAGGGATGAGGTGAGGGGGTTAGGGATGGGGTGGGTGTAGAGGTTCGGGATTGGGTGATGGGGTTAGGGATGGGGTGAAGGGGTTCGGGATGGGGTGAAGGGGTTCGAGATGGGATGAGGGGTTAGGGATGGGGTGAGGGGGTTCGGGATGGGGTGAAGGGGTTCGAGATGGGATGAGGGGTTAGGGATGGGGTGAGGGGGTTCGGGATGGGATGAAAGGTTCGGGATGGGGGAAGAGATTAGGGATCGGGTGAGGAGTGGGTGGGTGAAGAGGTTAGGGATTCGGTGAGGGGGTAGGGATGGGGTGAGGTGGTTAGGGATGGGGTGAGGAGTGGGGTGGGTGAAGAGGTTATTGATTGGGTGAGGTGGTTAGGATGAGGTGAGGAGTGGGGTGGGTGAAGAGGTTATTGATTGGGTGAGGTGGTTAGGGATGGGGTGAGGAGTGGGGTGGGTGAAGAGGTTATTGATTGGGTGAGGTGGTTAGGATGGGGTGAGGAGTGGGGTGGGTGAAGAGGTTATTGATTGGCTGAGTAGTGAATTCATAAGAATTTATAAGAATAAGGTTTGATATGAATTCAAATTTAGATGCTCCTAAACAGTTTTCTGCTTATGCTGCATAAATAAATTTGACCTTTTTTGCGACTGTGCAATCTACATTCTGAATCTCTTTAACTGAACAACACAAGCCATGGTGAATCCCGGAGACAATGAAGCCGCCAATTCCGAAGCGACCACCGTCGACAAGCACGCCAGCTCCGCCGGCGCGGCCAATGAGGCGGAAGAGGTGGACACCGATGATCAGGGCCGCGCTCTGCTGCTAAACGACGCAGCACCCAGCAACGACGAACGGCGGCCGGGGGACATCGAGCTGGCCGACGTGGCCCGCGTGCCCGACGTTCAGGTGGCTGGCGATCCCAACGGCGACCTGGAGGCCGGAGCCGGCGGCGTGGACGCGGCCAAGCGGAAGGGCTCGCCGATTCGAGCCGACGGCGCCACCAAGGCGAAGAAAAAGTCGGAGACATCTGCGGATGACGAAGAGCGCGGCCTGCAGTTCGCCGGCCTGACCAAAGACGAGCTGGAGCAGTTCGCCAAGGACCCGTTCTGGCACCGGCTCCGCCTCATCCTGTTCGTGCTGTTCTGGGCTGTCTGGCTGGCCATGTTCGCGGCTGTCATTATCATCATCGTGCTGTCACCGAGGTGCCCGCCGAGGCCGACCCGCCAGTTCTGGCAGAGCCCGTTCTACCGGGTTGAGGTGAGCGTCCAGTGCTGTGTGCGGTTGTTGATCACCTGTGTGCGGTTGGTGATCACCTGTGTGCGGTTGGTGATCACCTGTGTGCGGTTGGTGTTCCAGTGCTCACCTGTGTGTGCTAGTGCTCACCTGTGTGCGGTCGGTGATCACCTGTGTGCGGTTGGTGATCACCTGTGTGCGGTTGGTGATCACCTGTGTGCGGTTGGTGATCACCTGTGTGCGGTTGGTGTTCCAGTGCTCACCTGTGTGTGCTAGTGCTCACCTGTGTGCGGTCGGTGATCACCTGTGTGCGGTTGGTGATCACCTGTGTGCGGTTGGTGATCACCTGTGTGCGGTTGGTGATCACCTGTGTGCGGTTGGTGATCACCTGTGTGCGGTTGGTGATCACCTGTGTGCGGTTGGTGATCACCTGTGTGCGGTTGGTGATCACCTGTGTGCGGTTGGTGATCACCTGTGTGCGGTTGGTGATCACCTGTGTGCGGTTGGTGATCACCTGTGTGCGGTTGGTGATCACCTGTGTGCGGTTGGTGATCACCTGTGTGCGGTTGGTGATCACCTGTGTGCGGTTGGTGATCACCTGTGTGCGGTTGGTGATCACCTGTGTGCGGTTGGTGATCACCTGTGTGCGGTTGGCGATCACCTGTGTGCGGTTGGTGATCACCTGTGTGCGGTCGGTGTGCCAGTGCTCACCTGTGTGCGGCAACAGCCCGACAAACCCACTGTACACCTGTACATAATTAGTGCGCTTGTACCAGAAGCTAAATGGGAAACCCGCAAACCGCAGGTCCGCTCGTTCGCCCCGGACCCGGCCGCTCCGGCGGTGCCGAGCCGCTCCGGCAGCCTGGCGGGCCTGGCGGGCAAGGTGGACTACATCCGCTACCTGGGCATCAACAACTTCCTACTGGGCAGCCTGGTGAAGCGCGAGAGCTCCGGCTGCCCCCTGGACTTCGCCGCCATGGACACCTCGCTGGGCAGCCTCGACCAGATCCGCGCCCTGACGAAGCGCGGCCGGAAGAAAGGCTTCCAGCTCATGATGGAGCTGGACGTCAGCCAGGCCGACCCGGCCTGGAAGCTCCCAGGTGCTGAAGGCGGCAGCGAGAAGGCGTTCCTGCCCGACTCCACGAAGTTCGACCGGATGCTCAGCCGGGACGGCCAGCCGGCCTGGTCAGGCGGCCTGCTGCACACGCCGCAATCGGCTTGCAACTCGCTGAACACCTCCAGCGCCCGGGTCCGCCGCGCCCTGTTCGACGCCATGAGCGCCTGGCTGGACGCCGGCCTGTCCGGATTCTCGCTGACCAACGCTGCATTCCTGATGCCCAAGAAGACCAACATGGTGCGGCTTGGGTGACCTGCAGAATCCCATATTTATCCCAATTTCCCACTCTGTAAAATCCCATATTTATCCCAATTTCCCACTCTGTAAAATCCCATATTTATCCCAATTTCCCACTCTGTAAAATCCCATATTTATCCCAATTTCCCACTGTGTAAA
Organism: Macrostomum lignano; assembly: GCA_002269645.1. NCBI lineage: Eukaryota > Metazoa > Platyhelminthes > Macrostomidae > Macrostomum > Macrostomum lignano. The sequence goes on along the minus strand of NIVC01001652.1, from coordinate 115,867 downwards.
ATCCCATATTTATCCCAATTTCACACTCTGTAAAATCCCATATTTATCTCAATTTCCCACTCTGTAAAATCCCATATTTATCCCAATTTCACACTCTGTAAAATCCCATATTTATCCCAATTTCCCACTCTGTAAAATCCCATATTTATCCCAATTTCCCACTGTGTAAAATCCCATATTTATCCCAATTTCCCACTCTGTAAAATCCCATATTTATCCCAATTTCACACTCTGTAAAATCCCATATTTATCCCAATTTCCCACTCTGTAAAATCCCATATTTATCCCAATTTCCCACTCTGTAAAGTCCCATATTTATCCCAATTTCCCACTCTGTAAAGTCCCATATTTATCCCAATTTCCCACTGTGTAAAATCCATATTTATCCCAATTTCCCACTGTGTAAAATCCATATTTATCCCAATTTCCCACTCTGTAAAATCCCATATTTATTCCAATTTCCCACTCTGTAAAGTCCCATATTTATCCCAATTTCACACTCTGTAAAATCCCATATTTATCCCAATTTCCCACTCTGTAAAATCCCATATTTATCCCAATTTCCCACTCTGTAAAATCCCATATTTATCCCAATTACACACTCTGTAAAATCCCATATTTATCCCAATTTCCCACTCTGTAAAATCCCATATTTATCCCAATTTCCCACTTTGTAAAATCTCATATTTATCCCAATTTCACACTCTGTAAAATCCCATATTTATCCCAATTTCCCACTCTGTAAAATCAGGGCAAGGACAACATCCCTCCGGCTGGCTCGCCCGCCCCCTCCGATTGGTACCGCACGGACCCGGCCGCCTGGCTCAACTCCCCCGACGGCGCCAATTTCGTGCGCTCCGCCCGCGCCTTCATCGACGCCGAGGCCGACCGGCGCGGTCGCGAGCTCGCGCTCTTTGTCGACCTGGGCGACGTGGCCTACCCGATCCGCTTCGCCAACTTGTCAGCCGCCACCTTCGGCGCTCACGCCGTGGTGCACACCGGCTTGGGCCGGCCGCTGCTCCCCGCCACACCCGCGCCAGACGGCGGCCTTCGAGCTGCGGTTGACGCCGCCCTGGCCGCGGCCGGCACCGGGAGCTCCGGCAGCTTCGCCTGGGCCAGCAACTGGCCCTACCTGCGCAGGGACAGCTCGCCCGCCCTGGCCGTGCTGGGCCTGAATCTGCCTGGCCTGGGGATGGTCTATTACGGACAGGTGAGTGGGGATTTGATATCAATAAAAAATGGGATTGACAGGTGCGAGCTAGCTGACTACGGCTTGCTAAGAACTTACTGATTATAAATATTTGCCTCCATTAAAACAGCGACAGCGAATAACCTTTCTGAAGAAAGAGCCTGTCTCAATGGATGAACATGAACAGCCTGGAATACTCCACGGCTCAACGGAAAGAGAGAGAGAGAGAGAGAGAGAGAGAGAGAGAGAGAGAGAGAGAGAGAGAGAGAGAGAGAGAGAGAGAGAGAGAGAGAGAGAGAGAGAGAGAGAGAGAGAGAGAGAGAGAGAGAGAAAGAGAGGGAGAGACAGAGAGTGAGAGAGGGAGAGAGAGAGAGAGAGAGTGAGAGAGGGGGGAGAGAGAGAGAGAGAGAGAGAGAGAGAGAGAGAGAGAGAGAGAGAGAGAGTGAAGAGAGAGAGAGAGAGAGAGAGAGAGAGAGAGAGAGAGAGAGAGAGAGAGAGAGAGAGAGAGAGAGAGAGAGAGAGAGAGAGAGAGAGAGAGAGAGAGAGAGAGAGAGAGAGAGAGAGAGAGAGAGAGAGAGAGAGAGAGAGAGAGAGAGAGACAGAGAGTGAGAGAGGGGAGAGAGAGAGAGAGAGAGAGAGAGAGAGAGAGAGAGAGAGAGAGAGAGAGAGAGAGAGAGAGAGTGAAAGAGAGAGAGAGAGTGAGAGAGAGAAGAGACAGAGAGTGAGAGAGAGGTTACTTAGCAACACTACAAGCATATCATTTTTAATTGCATTGCATTTAAAAAGGCCATTGATATTGTAAAAATAAACTTTTGCATTCATTTTTTTAAACTTCATACGCAGGAGCTCGGCATGTCGCACGTGGCCGCCTACCGGCTGTCAGCCAATCTGACCAGCTACCTGACAGGCGCGGACAGCACGGACCCGGCCAGCAGCCCCATGCAGTGGACCGGCAGCGTCGCCAATGCCGGCTGGCTGCCAGACCCGGCCGACAACCTCAGCTGGGCTGGCGACCTGTCTGTCCGGGCCAGCGACATTCGCTCCGCCAACCTGCGCAAGCTCAACGCCTCCGGCTATTCGGATTCGAATCTGAAGCTGATTAAACAGCTGGTTGGCATGGCAACCAGTCTTGAGTCGCTGCAGTGGGGCGCGGCCGCCGCACTGCCGAACCTGCCGGCGGACCCGGAGCTGGTCGGCTTCACTCGCAAGGCCTACCGGTTCCCGGCCGTGCTGGTGCTGATCAACAATGGCGACCAGGTGCACACGGTGGACCCGTCCGACTCTGCCGGTGGCAGCAGCGGCCAGCTGAAGCTGCTGTACAGCTGGGGCAGCGCCAGCCACAGCTACTCGGTGGGCAGTCAGTACAAGTTCAGCCATCTGTACGTGCCGTCCCGCACCGCTCTGGTCTTTGTTGTGGACGGCTAAGGCCCTCGAGTAGTGGATAGGGAGAGGAAGGCGGGATCGCTCCACTGACTTTATGACTGTGTTTGAACGCTAAGGTCTAGCGGGTATCGACCTTTAATTGTTAATTTGGTTCTTCGTTTTTTAAAAGAGGAGTTTTCTCAAGTATTTTTAAGAATTTCTCAAAGATTTTTCAAAAATTTCTTAAGGATTTACAAAGGAGTTTCTAAGGGTTTCTTAAGAATTTCTAGCAAGTATTCCCCAAGGATTTTCCAAGGATTTCTCAAGGATTTCCCAAGGATTTCCCAAGGATTTCCCAAGGAATTTCTAACGGTTTCCTAAGGATTTCCCAAGGAATTCCCAAGGAATTTCTAACGGTTTCCTAAGGATTTCCCAAGGATTTCCCAAGGAATTTCTAACGGTTTCCTAAGGATTTCCCAAGGATTTCCCGAGGGTTTCCTAAAAATTTTTTCGGGACTCGGTTAGTTTGTAAGAGTTTTGTATGAATTTGCAATATATGATGCCATTTCTCTTATAGTCTTAAAAGATTCGAGAGAGCAAACGAAATGCGAAGGATTAGAGCGATCTGTCAGCCGTCCCCTCTTCTCTAACTTCTTACTAAAGCTGAAGGCACGATTTGCGATGGCGGCACTGCAGAAAGAAAGTTATCGATATTTATTATACTGTTTTGCTAGTAGTATGAGTAGCAAATCAAGCAATTTTTCTCATTTTTTTCTGTTTACATTATTAAGAGTCAATTCTTTTTTACAACCGACTCAAAGCAATATTTTAATAGTTAATTGCAGCAGAATCTCAGTGCAATACTTTAGTCTCTAGCTAGCAGTAGTGAGTTGTGATTGATCTCATGGGCAGGTTTAACTGCTCAAATTTCCATCTCTATGCTTAAACCAACTGGTGAACATGGCCGCCCCTCGCTGCTGGCAATTCCATCTTTGTGATTAAGAAAAAAATAGTACACAGCGAAACTTTGAAAAGTTATCCACTCTGTTGATTTTTTCAACGTGGATTCAAATGTACTGGTTTTTTGTGTTCGATCTTTTAAAAACCTTTGTTTAGCTTGCAGTGGCCGTAGGCAGTGAGGCAGGCTTTAAGACTAAAAATTGAATACGATAGAAATCAAAGTGCAGAGTAACTTAGATGACCTACTGTTATATACGAAATTGCCTACTTTGACGAGTAGCCAGATGAGTAACTGAGACTCTGAGGGGTTGCAGCGGGAGCGCGAGAATTTCCCGCAGGAAGTTTTCCTCTTCGAGGTTTTCCCACGCGAGCTTTTCCTGCAGTGGGGTTTCCCCGCAGGAGGTTTTCCCGCAGGAGGTTTTTTCACAGGAGGTTTTCCCGCAAGAGATTTCCGCGCCCAGATTTCCCCGCCCAGATTTACCCGACAGAGGAAAAACCCTGCGGTAAAACCTCGGCGGGAAAACTTCCTGCGGGAAATTCTCATAGATCCGCTGCAGCCTAGTGGTCAGAGCGTCGAACTCACGACTCAAAGCAATTTGTGTCCTTGAGCAGGATAAGTTGAAGATAAGAAATCCCTGTTGTACTCATGGTATTCTCAAGTCGCCAGCGCTCCCTCATCTCATGCTGCACAGATTCTCTTAGCGCCACACCTGGTTGCCATGACAACAGCAGCAAATTTGGCGGCCCCTGGTGGCCACGGCATCGTGTCGCTGAGCAGCGGCCGCTACTCGCCCCGCTACAAGGCCATCAGCGGGGCCGCCGCCTTCGACATTGCCTCGGTCGGCCAGCACAATCCGCATCTTCAACAGCAGTTCGTCGGCGACTGGGGACCGCAGGGCCTCCTGGCTGTTGCCAACGGCCCGGCCGTGCTCATCCTGGAGCCGGAGACCGTCCAGGTGGTGCAAACTTTGCTGCCCACGCTACCGGAGCCTGCGTCAGCTTCGGCGGCTTCAGCAGCAGCCGCGGCCGCAGCCCTGACCTCGCCGGTGTCCCGCGCACGCTGGGCGCCGCCACCGCCCGGTCGCTGGTCGGCCCGCCTGGCCGTCGGGCACGTCAACGGCCGTCTGCTGGCCTGGGACGCTCTGGACGGCCGAGTGTCGGCCGAAATGCAGGCGCCGGCCGGGCTGTCCGGCCGCCACAGTCTGGCCGATGCGGATTGGCCGAGCCCGGAGCTCCTGCTGGGCCTCCTGCTGCCGGCGTCTTCGGCGGCAGCGGCCGCGGCGGCGGCGTCGGGGGCTTCGTCGGCTAACTCGGCCGGATCATCGGGTTCGGCGACGGCGTCGGCTGGTTTGGCGGCCGGCGGCGAGCTGGCGCTGTGGAACTCCGACACCGGCGCGCTGCTGTGGCGCCGCTCCGTGGCGATGTCGGGCGCCGTCCCAGACTCTGTGTTTGGCGGCGGCAGTCTCTGCCTCGACCCGTTCGATCGGAGCCACTGCCTGGTGTTCCTGAGGTCCGACCCGACCTGCGTGCTCTTCTTCAGCGACTTGACGCCTGACAGGTGCGCTGGGAGATGCGGCTGGTTCGATGGCAGTTTGAGCTGCAGTGTTGGGTTTGGGTTTTGGTTTGGGTTTGGGTTTGGGTTTGGGTTTGGGTTTGGGTTTGGGTTTGGGTTTGGGTTTGGGTTTGGGTTTGGGTTTGGGTTTGGGTTTGGGTTTGGGTTTGGGTTTGGGTTTGGGTTTGGGGTTTGGGTTTGGGTTTGGGTTTGGGTTTGGGTTTGGGTTTGGGTTTGGGTTTGGGTTTGGGTTTTGGATCGGCAGTCTGTCACATCTTATGAACCCGACAGAGAAGCAAGTGTCAATATCGCTCTATTATAAAACTCGCATCCTTCAATTCTTCATCTTTGCTCCGATCTCCGCCCCCCGCCAGAGAGCCCTCAGGCGACGCCAAGCGGCTCAATCTGCACGGCCCGACGTCCACCTCGTCGACGACCGGCTCGGGCGGCATTCCCCGCTCGGTGTCCACCTATTCGGAGCGGGAACGCAGCCAGGCGATGCGGCTGCTGCACATGACCGCCGGCCTGGTGTCTCCTGGCGGCGGCGGCCAGCAGCAGCAACAGCAGGGGGGTCATCAGGCTCATCCCGGCAAGGATGCTCAGAGCTTTGAGCAGCAACCCTGCTTGCAGGTGTGTTTTTTTACTATATGGCGCCCTCAGTATGGCGCCCTCAGTATGGCGCCCTCAGTATGGCGCCCTCAGTATGGCGCCCTCAGTATGGCGCCCTCAGTATGGCGCCCTCAGTATGGCGCCCTCAGTATGGCCCACAGGGGTGTACTGAATACACTGGCGCTTATGGGAAAAATCCGACCTTCTGGTAGAATCGTTGAATATCTCGACGTTCCGGAGGACTGACGACTTAATTCTTGCTTGAGAAGGTGCGCAACAGCCAATAAGTCCGTGTTCTTGAATTGCAGCGTGCACCTTAGTATAGCTCTACTGTTAATCACGTAAAAATATGATGGACAGAGCGGGGCTCGAACCCGCGACCTCCAGATCTTAAAGCTGGCGCTCTACCAACTGAGCTATCCGCCCTTCATGTTTTTCGTCGCTTTAATACTATTTAACTGTGGAAGGAAGAGTTTCGGAAATTCCGACCTCCTAGTTGGAAATTCCGACTTCCTAGTTGGAAATTCCGACCTCCTAGTTGGAAATTCCGACCTCCTAGTTGGAAATTCCGACCTCCTAGTTGGAAATTCCGACCTCCTAGTTGGAAATTCCGACTTCCTAGTTGGAAATTCCGACTTCCTAGATGGAAATTCCGACTTCCTAGATGGAAATTCCGACTTCCTAGATGGAAATTCCGACTTCCTAGATGGAAATTCCGACCTCCTAGTTGGAAATTCCGACTTCCTAGATGGAAATTCCGACTTCCTAGATGGAAATTCCGACCTCCTAGTTGGAAATTCTGACTTCCTTCTTTTCTACAGTTAAATAGTATTAAAATGACGAAAAATAACTGGGCAGGTAGCGCAGTTGGTAGAGCGCCAGATTTATAATCTGGTGGTCGCGTGTTCGACCCCCGCTCGGTCCATCACAATTTTTACCTTTTACTCAGTGTCCTTCGTCGTTCGTTTGTTCGCAGCGATGGGATTTTAGCAGTTTAGAGCTCATAAAATTGAAAATGAGGGATTTGAATGCGTGAAGTTTAGGGAATGTCACGGCAGCGCCCCTCACTTGCTATTCCTGTCAGGTGACCTATCACAGAGCCCGCCGCAATCACGTGATCGCCGTGTACAGTCGGGAGATTGTCCTGATCGATCTGCTCATCAACCAGCCGGTGGCGTCCATCGCCTTGGAGCGCAGCGCCGCCGGCTTCCTTCGGGTGCACAGCTGCGCCCACCGGGACCTGCTGGCCTGCCTGCAGGAGACAGGCGCCGTCAGCCTGCGCCTGCGCCGGCCCGGCTGCGACGAGTTCGACTGCGTGGCTCAGACTGACTCGTTCAAGGTGTGCAGGGGCGCTGGCGACCGGCTTTTCATGATCCCTTTGCGGTCCCTTCATGATCCCTTTGCGGTCCCTTCATGATCCCTTTGCGGTCCCTTCTCATCTCGTTACCTTTTTTCTTTAATTTCATAAACTTCTCAATTAGAAAATTCTTAAAAATCACTCACTCACTCACTCACTCACTCACTCACTCACTCACTCACTCACTCACTCACTCACTCACTCACTCACTCACTCACTCACTCACTCACTCACTCACTCACTCATTCATTCACTGAGCAGCTCATCCCCGCCCCTGCCGCAGGTGACCCGGCACTGCGGGCTGGCTGATGTGTGCCTGGACCCGCTGCTCGAGACCCGGCTGGCTCTGGCCACCACCGACGGCCGGGTGGCCTTCTGGGAGCTGACGGCCCAGCCCGCCGCCCGCCGTCTGCAGCAGCAGGGCGAGCCGCCCTCGGAGCCGTCCGGCATCGCCGGAGTCATCAGCGCTGCCGGTGGCACCGCCAAGGAACCGCCGCCGGCCGTCTTAGCGCCAACTGACGCGACTTACAGGCGCGCCATCTGGGGCTGCCTGGCGCCGGAGTCGGCGGCTGCGGCTGCAGCAGCGGCGGCGGAGTCTGAAGATGTCGCCAAGGAGGCGGTGGAGCCGCGGACCCAGCCGGCGCAGCTGAAGATGCTGATGACGGGGCTGCACAGCGGGATCTGCCCGGCTCCGTGCGCCGTGTCCATGTGCCCGCCGTTGAAGACCCGGACGGTGCACACCTACCGGCCTCTGCTAGCCGTAGGCAGCTCGCGCGGCCTCTTGCAGATTGTTGACATTAACTACGGCCGTGTTGTCAAGGAGCTGTCGGTGCTGAATGTGCCGGTTGCTGGCATCCGGTGGTGCGGCCAGGACTCGCTGGTGCTGCACGGAAGCGACCAGCCCAACTCTGCTGGGCAGGTGAGCCTGTCAGCGGTTGAGTTACTGTTGTAGATATTCCTACCTGTGATGATTGGTGCTGCACCTGTGTGTTGATTGGTGCTGCACCTGTGTGATGATTGCTGCTGCACCTGTGTGATGATTGGTGCTGCACCTGTGTGATGATTGCTGCTGCACCTGTGTGATGATTGCTGCTGCACCTGTGTGATGATTGGTGCTGCACCTGTGTGATGATTGGTGCTGCACCTGTGTGATGATTGGTTTTGCACCTGTGTGATGATTGGTTTTGCACCTGTGTGATGATTGCTGCTGCACCTGTGTGATGATTGCTGCTGCACCTGTGTGATGATTGGTGCTGCACCTGTGTGATGATTGGTGCTGCACCTGTGTGATGATTGGTGCTGCACCTGTGTCATGATTGGTGCTGCACCTGTGTGATGATTGGTGCTGCACCTGTGTGATGATTGGTGCTGCACCTGTGTGATGATTGCTGCACCTGTGTGATGATTGGTGCTGCACCTGTGTGATGATTGGTGCTGCACCTGTGTGATGATTGGTGCTGCACCTGTGTGATGATTGGTGCTGCACCTGTGTGATGATTGGTGCTGCACCTGTGTGATGATTGGTGCTGCACCTGTGTGATGATTGGTGCTGCACCTGTGTGATGATTGGTGCTGCACCTGTGTGATGATTGGTGCTGCACCTGTGTGATGATTGGTTTTGCACCTGTGTGATGATTGCTGCTGCACCTGTGTGATGATTGCTGCTGCACCTGTGTGATGATCGCTGCTGCACCTGTGTGATGATCGCTGCTGCACCTGTGTGATGATTGCTGCTGCACCTGTGTGATGATTGCTGCTGCACCTGTGTGATGATTGGTGCTGCACCTGTGTGATGATTGGTGCTGCACCTGTGTGATGATTGGTGCTGCACCTGTGTGATGATTGGTGCTGCACCTGTGTGATGATTGGTTTTGCACCTGTGTGATGATTGGTGCTGCACCTGTGTGATGATTGCTGCTGCACCTGTGTGATGATTGCTGCTGCACCTGTGTGATGATTGCTGCACCTGTGTGATGATTGGTGCTGCACCTGTGTGATGATTGGTGCTGCACCTGTGTGATGATCGCTGCTGCACCTGTGTGATGATCGCTGCTGCACCTGTGTGATGATCGCTGCTGCACCTGTGTGATGATTGCTGCTGCACCTGTGTGATGATCGCTGCTGCACCTGTGTGATGATTGGTGCTGCACCTGTGTGATGATTGGTGCTGCACCTGTGTGATGATTGGTGCTGCACCTGTGTGATGATTGGTGCTGCACCTGTGTGATGATTGGTGCTGCACCTGTGTGATGATTGGTGCTGCACCTGTGTGATGATTGGTGCTGCACCTGTGTGATGATTGGTGCTGCACCTGTGTGATGATTGGTGCTGCACCTGTGTGATGATTGGTGCTGCACCTGTGTGATGATTGGTGCTGCACCTGTGTGATGATCGCTGCTGCACCTGTGTGATGATCGCTGCTGCACCTGTGTGATGATTGCTGCTGCACCTGTGTGATGATTGCTGCTGCACCTGTGTGATGATTGGTGCTGCACCTGTGTGATGATTGGTGCTGCACCTGTGTGATGATTGGTGCTGCACCTGTGTGATGATTGGTGCTGCACCTGTGTGATGATTGGTTTTGCACCTGTGTGATGATTGGTGCTGCACCTGTGTGATGATTGCTGCTGCACCTGTGTGATGATTGCTGCTGCACCTGTGTGATGATTGCTGCACCTGTGTGATGATTGGTGCTGCACCTGTGTGATGATTGGTGCTGCACCTGTGTGATGATCGCTGCTGCACCTGTGTGATGATCGCTGCTGCACCTGTGTGATGATCGCTGCTGCACCTGTGTGATGATTGCTGCTGCACCTGTGTGATGATCGCTGCTGCACCTGTGTGATGATTGGTGCTGCACCTGTGTGATGATTGGTGCTGCACCTGTGTGATGATTGGTGCTGCACCTGTGTGATGATTGGTGCTGCACCTGTGTGATGATTGGTGCTGCACCTGTGTGATGATTGGTGCTGCACCTGTGTGATGATTGCTGCTGCACCTGTGTGATGATTGGTGCTGCACCTGTGTGATGATTGGTGCTGCACCTGTGTGATGATTGGTGCTGCACCTGTGTGATGATTGGTGCTGCACCTGTGTGATGATTGGTGCTGCACCTGTGTGATGATTGGTGCTGCACCTGTGTGATGATTGGTGCTGCACCTGTGTGATGATTGGTGCTGCACCTGTGTGATGATTGGTGCTGCACCTGTGTGATGATTGGTGCTGCACCTGTGTGATGATTGGTGCTGCACCTGTGTGATGATTGATGCTGCACCTGTGTGATGATTGATGCTGCACCTGTGTGATGATTGCTGCTGCACCTGTGTGATGATTGCTGCTGCACCTGTGTGATGATTGCTGCTGCACCTGTGTGATGATTGATGCTGCACCTGTGTGATGATTGCTGCTGCACCTGTGTGATGATTGCTGCTGCACCTGTGTGATGATTGATGCTGCACCTGTGTGATGATTGCTGCTGCACCTGTGTGATGATTGCTGCTGCACCTGTGTGATGATTGCTGCTGCACCTGTGTGATGATTGCTGCTGCACCTGTGTGATGATTTCTGCTGCACCTGTGTGATGATTGCTGCTGCACCTGTGCCATTTCGACATGTTTCTCAAAGGAAATCATTTTACTTTTTTCAAGGCCCGAAACGAAGCCGCTTTCGTAGACCTGGCAACCGGGGCCGTGCACTTCTTCCGCGACGGACGGGACCGCGAGAGTCCACTCGAGTTGTTGGAGGTCTCCCCGGCAAGGTCTGTATTGGGGACAGGTTCTGTAACAGGCTCTGTTACTAGTTATGTAACAGGCTCTGTAACAGGTTCTGTAACAGGCTCTGTAACAGGTTCTGTAACAGGCTCTGTAACAGGTTCTGTAACAGGCTCTGTAACAGGTTCTGTAACAGGCTCTGTAACAGGTTCTGTAACAGGCTCTGTAACAGGTTCTGTAACAGGCTCTGTTACTAGTTATGTAACAGGCTCTGTAACAGGTTCTGTAACAGGTTCTGTAACAGGTTCTGTAACAGGCTCTGTTACTAGTTATGTAACAGGCTCTGTAACAGGTTCTGTAACAGGTTCTGTAACAGGTTCTGTAACAGGTTCTGTAACAGGTTCTGTAACAGGTTCTGTAACAGGTTCTGTAAATAGTTATGTAACAGGCTCTGCAACAGGTTCTGTAATATGTTCTGTAGCAGATTCTGTAACAGGTTCTGTAAAAGGTTCTGTAACAGGTTCTGTAACAGGTTCTGTAATATGCTCTGTAACAGGTTGTGTAACAACATTTTCAGCCAGAATCATGCTTATAAAACTCTTCTCAATTCCACCTACTCAAAAATGATCCCCAGGCAATACCTGGCGCTGGGATTTCGCGACAAGCCGGCCGAGATCTGGGATCTGCGCTCCCTCGCCCTCATCGGCGAGCTGCCCGCCCGCTTCCCCCGCCCCATCGCCCTGGAATGGGGCGGCTCGGCATCGGCCGCCCAGCGGGCCACCGCCAGAAAGATCGGCGTCCGCTCGCACCTGGCCGCCGACGACCCGGCCGCTCTCCGGACAGACGCAGCGGCCGCCTTCCCCACCGACTGCGCGTTGCCAGCTGGGCAGTTCGCCAGGGAGAACTTCGTCATGTTCGACCAGGAAGGCCACATGACCCTGGTCAGCGTTGAGGGCTCCATCATCCGGGAGGTGTCCCGGCTGCCTCCGGACACGGCCCTCAGCCGGGTGTCCGCCGTGGTCTGGAAGGCGGACATGATGGTCATCGGTGACACGGACGGCGGCCTGGCCCTCTGGGATCTCAAGAGTAAAACATCGCGCAGCGTGGCCACTCAGCGGGGCTGCGTCAGGCGGCTCAAGTTCGCGCCCGGCTCCGGTGAGTCTGGGGATGTGGAGGGCGGGGGAGAGGGCGGAGGCGGATAAGAAGCAGAGAAGAAGGCGGAGAAGAAGGCGGAGGAGAGGGCGGAGAAGAAGGCGGAGGAGAGGGCGGAGAAGAAGGCGGCTAAGAAGGCGGATAAGAAGGCGGAGAAGAGGGCGGAGAAGAGGGCGGAGAAGAGGGCGGAGAAGAGGGCGGAGAAGAGGGCGGAGGAGAGGGCGGAGGAGAGGGTGGAAAAGAGGGCAGAGGAGAGGGCGGAGAAGAAGGTGGAGGAGAGGGCGGAGGAGAGGGCGGAGGAGAGGGCGGAGGAGAGGGCAGAGGAGAGGGCGGAGAAGAAGGTGGAGGAGAGGGCGGAGGAGAGGGCGGAGGAGAGGGCGGAGGAGAGGGCAGAGGAGAGGGCGGAGAAGAAGGTGGAGGAGAGGGTGGAGGAGAGGGCGGAGGAGAGGGCGGAAAAGAGGGCAGAGGAGAGGGCGGAGAAGAAGGTGGAGGAGAGGGCGGAGGAGAGGGTGGAGGAGAGGGCGGAGGAGAGGGCGGAGGAGAGGGCGGAGAAGAAGGTGGAGGAGAGGGCAGAGGAGAGGGCGGAGGAGAGGGCGGAGGAGAGGGCCGAGGGGAAGGCGGAAGAGATGGAAGAAGAAAGAGAGAAGAGGTCGGTCGAAGAGAGGGTAGCAGAGCGAACAGCCGCATTGGCAAGGCGGTTGAGTTCAGTAGCAACCAACCCTCGCCCGTCAAAGGCAACTACAAATTCCTGGTACTGTTTCCCAACGGCCTGGAGCTGTGGGACGCCCGCGACACCGCCACGAAGCTGACAGCCATGGCCAGCGCGCGCTGCCCCCGCCACCTGCCGGACCTGCTGGATGCCGACTGGGCCGCCTCCGACAAGCCGCTGCTGCTCACGGCCGACTGGCTAATCCGCGTCACCGACATGTCGCTGCGGATCTGCCTGTCCCCCGCGGACCCGGCGGCTTTCCAGCGGCCGCCAGCGATTCCCGGATTGTTTTCCGACAAGGCCGTCCGCCTGGCCAAGCACCGCCTGCTGATGGCCGACGGCGGGGCGGAGGCCGGCGACGCCGAGGATGACGAGGCTCGGGAGCTGCTGCGCCGCTTCGATCCGGACTGGCTGGCCGAGCTGGCAGCGCCGGGCCTGAGCACTGCAGACCGAAGCCTACTCACCGCCATGCTGTTCTGCGACCCCTTCGAGGTGAGTGTGATCCCCATTCTCCCCGTGTGATCCCCATTCTCCCCGTGTGATCCCCATTCTCCCCGTGTGATCCCCATTCTCACCGTGTGATCCCCATTCTCCCCGTGTGATCCCCATTCTCCCCGTGTGATCCCCATTCTCCCCGTGTGATCCCCATTCTCCCCGTGTGATCCCCATTCTCCTTGTGTGATCCCTATTCTCCTTGTGTGATCCCCATTCTCTCCTTGTGTGATCCCCATTCTCTTTGTGTGATCCCCATTCTCTCCGTGTGATCCCCATTCTCTCCGTGTGATCCCCATTCTCTCCGTGTGATCCCCATTCTCCTTGTGTGATCCCCATTCTCCTTGTGTGATCCCCATTCTCTCCTTGTGTGATCCCCATTCTCTCCGTGTGATCCCATTCTCCTTGTGTGATCCCTATTCTCCTTGTGTGATCCCCATTCTCCCCGTGTGATCCCCATTCTTTTTGTGTGATCCCCATTCTGCCCGTGTGATCCCCATTTTCTTTGTGTGATCCCCATTCTCTTTGTGTGATCCCCATTCTCTTTGTGTGATCCCCATTCTCTCCGTGTGATCCCTATTCTCTCCGTGTGATCCCCATTCTCTCCGTGTGATCCCCATTCTCCTTGTGTGATCCCCATTCTCTCCGTGTGATCCCCATTCTCTCCGTGTGATCCCCATTCTCCTTGTGTGATCCTCATTCTCCCCGTGTGATCCCCATTCTCCCCGTGTGATCCCCATTCTCTTTGTGTGATCCCTATTCTCCTTGTGTGATCCCCATTCTCCCCGTGTGATCACTGTTCTCCCCGTGTGATCCCTGTTCTCCCCGTGTGATCCCTGTTCTCCCCGTGTGATCCCTGTTCTCCCCGTGTGATCCCTGTTCTCTCCGTGCGATCCCTGTTCTCCCCGTGTGATCCCTGTTCTCCTCGTGTGATCCCTATTCTCATTTTTTGATCCCTATTCTCCTTGTGTCATCCTCATTCTCCCTGTGTGATCACTGTTCTCCCCGTGTGATCCCCATTCTTCTTCGGCTCTAGCCCCTTCACCCCCCCCCCCCGCCAACGCCAGGTCCGCTTCTGGCTGCTCTGCCGGCGCTTCCTGCCGCAGTCAGCCGACCCGAGCGCCGAGCTGGAGGCCGGCTGGGACTCGCTCAGCCCGCACCCGGTGTACCGGCGCTGGCAGGCCCGCCGGCTCGCCTGTCTGCTCGGCCGCAGGCGCCGGCTTAGCCCGCAGCAGACGCAGCGGCTGGTGGAGTGCCTGGTGCTGTTCGGCCAGCTGGACAAGGCCGTCCAGCTGCTGCTGGAGACCGAGCCCGCCAGCCCGTCCTACCTGGCCGACCTGCACCTGGCCTGCCTGCTGGCCAACCAGCCGGCGTCGCCTAACGCGCAGAGCACCGTGAAGCTCGTGGCCACCAGCCTGATGGCCAACGGGCGCGTGTCCGAGGGCGCCCAGCTTCTGTGCCTCATCGACCGCAAGCTGGACGCCTGCCGCTACTTGGAGCAGCACGGCGAGCGCAGCACGGCCCTTTGGCTGGCCAAGTGCAGTCTTCGCGACCCGGCCGAAGCGGCCGAGATTGTCCGAAGGCACGCCGGACACCTGGCCGGGACAGACCCGTGCCAGGCGGCTTTGCTGCTCATCGCCCAGGGCGACTGGGCGGCCGCCTGCGACTGCCTTTGCCGCCGCCTTGGCCTGCCCGGCCTCGCCTGCCGCCTCCTGGCCGCCTGCGCTGAGGCCGGCCGCATTCCGGACAGCTCGGACATGTCCGGCGCCGAGCCGGCCGACCGAGCTGCCTGGCGCGAGGCGCACGCGGCCTGGGCGCGACAGCTGGCGCTGCTAGGCGATGAGGCGGGTGCCAGCAGGTGCGCGGAGCTGGCTGAGCTGGGCTCTGCTGGAGACGGAAATAAGGAGGGGCAGAAACTGACGGAGTGACTGCGGCGGACTGATGTTTAACATGAGATCCCATTTATCCCCGTGTGATGCTATTTATCCCAATGAGATCCCATTTATCCCCGTGTGATGCTATTTATCCCAATGAGATCCCATTTATCCCCGTGTGATGCTATTTATCCCAATGAGATCCCATTTATCCCCGTGTGATGCTATTTATCCCAATGAGATCCCATTTATCCCCGTGTGATGCTATTTATCCCAATGAGATCCCATTTATCCCCATGTGATGCTATTTATCCCAATGAGATTCCATTTATCCCCGTGTGATGCTATTTATCCCAATGAGATCCCATTTATCCCCGTGTGATGCTATTTATCCTAATGAGATCCCATTTATCCCCGTGTGATGCTATTTATCCCAATGAGATCCCATTTATCCCCGTGTGATGCTATTTATCCCAATGAGATCCCATTTATCCCCGTGTGATGCTATTTATCCCAATGAGATCCCATTTATCCCCGTGTGATGCTATTTATCCCAATGAGATCCCATTTATCCCCGTGTGATGCTATTAATCCCAATGAGATCCCATTCATCCCCGTGTGATGCTATTTATCCCAATGAGATCCCATTTATCCCCGTGTGATGCTATTTATCCCAATGAGATCCCATTTATCCCCGTGTGATGCTATTTATCCCAATGAGATCCCATTTATCCCCGTGTGATGCTATTTATCCCAATGAGATCCCATTTATCCCCGTGTGATGCTATTTATCCCAATGAGATCCCATTTATCCCCGTGTGATGCTATTAATCCCATTGAGATCCCATTTATCCCAATGGGATCCCATTTATCCTAATGAGATCCCATTTATCCCAATGAGATCCCATTTATCCCAATGAGGTTGCCGGATTTGCACAGGTGGATTTGGGCAGTCTCTATCTAAGCTACCTTATTAAAGAGGCATAATCAAGTCAGAAAAATTAGGTTAGTCTGCTGTTTAGGTAATTAATCCGTAGAAATTGTGCAGTCAAGCCAGTTCTGTGCTCCGCTAATCTGCCAATTCTAATTCCATCTGTTGCCAAGCTGCATTGCAGAGCCGCAGTTTTCAAAGTTTTCCATTCCTCAAATTTAGAGTACCGGTATTAGAAATGATGCAGATATTGATATCTGAAGCATCAGCATAAATAAACACATTAATTTGTACCGCTTTCTTCATTGCTTCTGGACCGTCTGCTTTGCAGAATTGAACTGACAAAAAGTTTTTTATTTGCTTTTTTGAGTGAAATTTCTGATTTCAGCGAAATTAAGAAACTTCCATATCTGGCTGGCGGGTCTTATCTGCTTATTTTTAGACATAAGCAGAGTCACACAGTTTCAGGTCTTTTTATTAAAGCTTTGAAAATGCTGAGATTCGATAAGTGCGGAATGCCAGCTGGCCACTGTCTGCTTCTGCTGCAGCTGTTGCCGCTGTCACTGATGGCCGTCGCCGAAGTCAGCGTGTGCCAGCCGGGCATGCGATGGGACCCGGGCCAGAACAGGTGCGTCCACTGCACTCAGGCTGAGATTGACTTGGGAGAGTGCGGAGACGGCCTGACTACCCAGCGGGCGGCATCATCAACTGAAGCTGCGTCTACGGTGTCTGTTTCTACTGAGTCCGATTCGAATTTGTCGTCTTCTCCTAATCTTGCGATTGTCCTACCAATTGTGATACCTGTTGTGCTGATTTTGGCTGCTTTCGCCATCATTGCCATCGTTTGCTATTGCAAGCGTCGTTCAACGCGATCTTAACAGGCGTCAAGAGCTGGAAGATCAAGAACAGCAGGGTGATAATACTAAACTACTCAAAGCTGACCAGCCTCGACCGTCTGGTAAACTGCCTGCGGTGCCTGCGGAATCTGCGGAATCTGCGGAATCTGCGAAATCTGCGGAATCTGCGGAATCTGCGGAATCTGCGGAATCTGCGGAATCTGCGGAATCTGCGGAATCTCAGCAAGGAGTCACAAGGTTTTCTCACAAGAGCCAAGAATTACCGCACGGCTTCAGGACAGGCGCGGAGGTCGGAAACGCCACAGGCGAGGAGGATGGAAACGCCGCAGAGATCACTGGTGCGCCCGGCTCGGTGACTGGCAGCGGCTCTCCTGAAGGCCGAGACGGAGAGGCGAGACTGCAGCTTCTTTCGACTGCTCTGGAAAACCGGGACCGACCCGCTTATGCTGATGGTGATGAAGGCACGGCTGCGACTGGTACCTAAGAGTCTGTGCCTTAGGCGTCACACCTAACTTCGCTTAAAGTTGACTGTATTATCCAAGCAATAATCTCCCATATTTTTTGTTATGCACTTTCAATCCAAAAACCAAATAATTTGTCCTGATCGGTTATTCATGTTATGTTCATTTCAGAGCATTTTTAGTCAGATAAAGCTTGATTTTTTTTACAATTCGGTTTGATTTACTGCAGAACCGACAGCAATCTCGGTGATTTCCCTAACCTAATTTGAAATACATGTATAAGACGAACCTGGCAGACAGAAGCCTCTGTACTTTCTTTAAACTTAAACTAAACAAGTTCGAATGCATAAGCTATACTCGTACGATTACTCATGGTGGACTGAAAAAAATCGTTGCGTTGCGAAATTTATTGGGGAGATTTCATAATTTTTAGAACTAAATTCCCAATTTCTCGCCTCCTGAACTTCTGAATTGTAAACTGCTCTGCAATGGTGTGGGCGCGGCTTTGCAATGCGAGCCATTTTTCCTCCCGTCAAACTACCAAAAGGGGGACCCCCTGACATTTTTTACTGCGCCGGAACGGAGCAACGCAGGCACACGAAATTCAAGAACACGGGCTAACTTTTTGTTGCGCACCTTCTCAAACAGGAATCAAGTCGCCAGTCCTCAGGACCGTCGAGATATTCAACGATTCTGCCAGAAGGTCGGATTTTCCACATAAGCGCCAGTGTATTCAATGCACCCCTGTGCGCCAATCAGCCCTGCGCCTCAGTGCAGCCTTGCCAAGCCTCCAAATTTCATTAGCACGTCAACCGCATGTGTCTGCATCAGCTCTGACTTCGTTGGTCTTCTGAGATCTTCAGCGGGTGGTACCAGGTGACTATGGACTCAAACATTCCGTCATCAAACGAATGATGTACAACATTTTTGTTTGAATCTTTTAAGCTTACTCACGAGTTTTTTAAATTAAAAAGCTTACAATGTACGTACATTTCGTACAACAAAAATATCTGGTCTAAATTAAACTAAATTTTTATCTGTCACTCTACTGACAGTAGAAATTTAAGGAAAATAAACAAAGAAAATAATCTATAAAAAGTGTCCAGTACATGTACTGAATAGCTAATCTAAAAACATTGTTAGGGCAGTACACAACCATTACCGTTGAGATACACCGCTAATTTCTCTCACTGTACTCTGCACTGTGCAGTTCTGAGTACACAGCAATGAGCTCTCTTGTGTGCTCAACTGTGTCACAGCACTCTCAGATTGAAACACTGTCACTGACCGAAGTTGAGACGGGTAATGGGTAAAAATAGATTATCAGTCAAGCATTTACTGTACATTGTACCTGGAACTGACTCATTATTATACTGAGCTCCAGTATGACAAAATTTGAAAGATTCACAGAGCTAACCTTACAAAAAATTTTCAAGACTTCAACATGAGTATCTTGTCAGCTCTAATCACATTGCTGCTAGCTGCTCAAGCTTACGGCAACACCTGCTCAAAGGCTGGCGAGTACTTCGACTCGGGCCAGCAGATGTGCCTCCGCTGCCCGCTGCCTTCATCGGAAATCCAAGTCCACCTGCACTACTTGAGCACCTGTCGCAACCATCCAGTCTGCTGCGTTGCCAACTCGACAGGCAAGCCGAGAGGCGCCCCTGACGAGTGGCGTCCAGACGCTACAGCGAGCTCACCAGCTCAGGCAGCTGGTGAATCAACCGTTTGGATCGTCATCGGTGCGCTCGTGCTTGCTGGTCTTCTGACAGTTCAAATCCTGGCTCTCATTCTGGTGTACGTGAAGTTTGTCAGAGCCAGGCAGGGAGAAAGGCAGGCCGAAAAGGGCTCATCAGCTTCTGTCCCACCTGATGTCAACACCGACGAAGCAGCGTCGCCTTGTGATGAAGAGCGTAGATCGTTTCTACATACGAGTTGCCATGGCAACCAACACGATGCAGCAGCCGGCCAGTCAGCTGGAACCGACTCTCCAGCTTCTCAGCAGACAGGAGAGCGCGAATTTGCGTCAGCGAGTCAGCCTGCAAATCACCATGGAAACGAGCAGCGAGCGAACACAGTTATGAATTCGATTGTGTATCAGAAAAATGGGTCAGTTCGTAGATCTGCATATCCTGAGAGTACCTATGACTCAGCTTAAATGCATGCTTTTTTATAGAAGATTTGGCTCTGCGATTGTTGAAGCTGCACGGTAATCTGTAACCGTTAAACGGTATGCACGTTGGCTATTGCAAGCGTCGTTCAACGCGATCTAACAGGCGTCAAGAGAAGGAAGATCAAGGACAGCAGGGTGATGATATTCAACTATTCAATGCTAACCAGCCTCGACCGTCTGGTAAACTGCCTGCGGTGCCTGCGGAACATGCGGAATCTGCGGAATCTGCGGAATCTGCGGAATCTGCGGAATCTGCGGAACATGCGGAATCTGCGGAATCTGCGGAATCTGCGGAATCTGCGGAATCTGCGGAATCTGCGGAACATGCGGAATCTGCGGAATCTGCGGAATCTCAGCAAAGAGTCACGCAGACCAGCCAGCCTACAAATCCATGCGAGTAGCTGCCATCGTCACAAGCCTGCCGTCATCAACTAACAGAATTTTTGATATTCAGCCTAGAGACCTCTTGTCTAACGTCAAATACTCGTATATTCAGCAACATCGAAAAGTCGCCATCACAGAAGATTGAGAGTGAGTGCAGGTAAAATCTCTCAATCTTTGCGAGTGACGCAAATTAGCTACGCCTGGGCAGACTTGAGTTGAGGAATGAAGTGGAGGGGGCGGTGTGCGAGGGTTAACGCTACGGATCAAAGCTACCCCGATCAGTTTTCTCGTATCTTTGATTTCAGAACAGTCCAAGAGAAATCGCTCACTGGGTGGCGCATAGAGTGGCGACTTTTCAATGTTGCTGAGTGTATTTATTTTTAATAACTTAATTTATTGATCGCTAACTTTGACCAAAAATTATATATTTCCTCTAAATAATATTACACCCAACTAAACTCCATGTTTGCTATCTTATCTCTGACTTGGCCTCAAAAGCTTATAAACCTGGGCGCGCTGGGAATTCAGCTGTAAGCTGTCTGTCGCTATGCTGTCTGGGTCTGCTGTCTGCTCCGGGCGGCCAGGTGAGTCAAGCATTTCGAAATATTTTTTCTTTTAATTTTTTTCAAGTAGATAAAATTTTATTTCAAGCTAATTGACGTTATTCCCTTTCTTATGTGCACACGTGTGTTGTTTCTAAAATTAAAATTGACGCAAGTATTCATATGTATTGCAACACTACGAGCTATTTTATAGAAATTTTCCAATGCTCCATTGCTTTGGAAAGTTGTAAAAAATGTTTTTTACTAATAATCTAGTTAACATTAACTAAGCTCGAGCAGTGTTCCAAGAAACCCCATCCCCCCAATATTCACCATCCCCGGTTATTCCCAATCTCTGATAACTCCCTTTTTATTTAATTCCCATCCCTGATATCCCCCATCCCCGAAATCCCATCCCCGATATCCCCCATCCCCGATATCCCCCATCCCCGACATCCCCCATCCCCGATATCCCCCATCCCCGATATCCCATCCCCGATATCCCCCATCCCCGATATCCCCCATCCCCGATATCCCCCATCCCCGATATCCCATCCCCGATATCCCCCATCCCCGATATCCCATCCCCGATATCCCCCATCCCCGATATCCCCCATCCTCAATATTCACCACTCCCTCCCGATATTCCCCATAAAGTTCCCGGGCCGCGCCATTCGCCAATGCAAAATTGACTTCAGAATTTCTTTAGCGACCCCCGCCTCTCCCCGCCCGCAGGCCGCTGCTACGACCCCGGCCAGAACCTCTGCGTCCGATGCCCCGACGGAGCGACCTGGGCAGAACCGCGGTCCGCCAGTTCGAACCCCAGCGGGACGCCATCTACGCTGTCGACCGGTGAGACTGACAGGACTGACACCCAGTTTGCAATGGTTTTGCTGGTCGCTTCTTGGTCAGCGGTGGTCCTTCTCCTGGGGCTGCTGGTGGTGATGGTCTGGCGCTGCAATCGGCAGCCTCGAGCCGCAACTGCCGCCGCTGAGCCTCAGGAGGTAATCGACAGCTCCTCAGATGCTGGCTATGAGCGTCTCAGCTCTGTTGAAAATGCTGAAAATTGATCTTAAAAATTAAAAAAACTGCGATTGTATAAAACTGATTGAATTCAACCATTTTTTGCGTAACTGCCTTGTACAAATATCAGAATAAATACTTAAGTAGTCCTTGACACAATGGCGCTCCATCTCGCTCAACACACTGTGAGTGGCTCTGGCTATCTCTGTCTGAAAGCCCCTAAGTAACGAATTCTCTATAAAAATAAATAAATAAATGTACGTGACACTACACGGTTTTTCCGCGGAAAAACCTTTTTGGACTTGGAACTAAATTTTACTTGTCTTAGTCTAGATAAACCTTTAAAAGCAGACATTAAACTTGTCAAGTGCTTAATAAAATCTTCAGACAACTCAAGAACGATGATCTTCATGTACAAAATCGATAAAGCTGCTGCCATCAGCTTGTCAATTCAATTCACACTGCTGCTCGCCGCACAAGCTAACAACCGCAACTGCTCAAAGCCTGACGAGTACTTCGACCCGGGCCAGCAGATGTGCCTCCGCTGCCCGCTGCCTTCATCGGAAATCCTAATCCACCTGCACTACCTCAGCACCTGTCGCGACCATCCAGTCTGCTGCGTTGCCAACACGACATCCGGGTCAGCAGCTGTTCCCAGCTGGAAGCCGCCGCACAGCAGCAGCAGCAGCAGCAGCAGCAGTTGCAGCAGCGGCACCACAACTTTGAGCTCACCGCTCCAGGCCCAGGGGATGTCAACCAGTTGGATGGTTTTTGGCGCAGCCGCTCCTGTCCTGGCCATTGCTTTGATCATGCTCGGTGTCTGGAAGTTTTCTCACAAGAGCCAAGAATTACCGCACGGCTTCAGGACAGGCGCGGAGGTCGGAAACGCCACAGGCGAGGAGGATGGAAACGCCGCAGAGATCACTGGTGCGCCCGGCTCGGTGACTGGCAGCGGCTCTCCTGAAGGCCGAGACGGAGAGGCGAGACTGCAGCTTCTTTCGACTGCTCTGGAAAACCGGAACCCATCCGTTAATGCTGATGGTGATGAAGGCACGGCTGCGACCGGTACCTACGAGTTTGTGCCTTAGGCGTCACACCTAACTTCGCTTAAAGTTGACTGTATTATCCAAGCAATAATCTCCCATATTTTTCTTTGTTATGCACTTTCAATCAAAAAGCCAAATAATTTGTCCTGATCGGTTATTCATGTTATGTTCATTTCAGAGCATTTTTCAGTCAGATAAAGCTTGATTTTTTTTACAATTCGGTTTGATTTATTGCAAAACCAACAGCAATCTCGGTGATTTCCCTAACCTAATTTGAAATACATGTATAAGACGAACCTGGCAGACAGAAGCCTCTGTACTTTCTTTAAACTTAAACTAAACCAGTTCGAATGCATAAGCCATACTCGTACGATTACTCATGGTGGACTGAAAAAAATCGTTGCGTTGCGAAATTTATTGGGGAGATTTCATAATTTTTAGAACTAAATTCCCAATTTCTCGCCTTCTGAACTTCTGAATTGTAAACTGCTCTGCAATGGTGTGGGCGCGGCTTTGCAATGCGAGCCATTTTTCCTCCCGTCAAACTACCAAAAGGGGGACCCCCTGACAATTTTTTTGCTGCGCCGGAACGGAGCAACACAGGCACACGAAATTCAAGAACACGGGCTGACTTTTTGTTGCGCACCTTCTCAAACAGGAATCAAGTCGCCAGTCCTCAGGACCGTCGAGATATTCAACGATTCTGCCAGAAGGTCGGATTTTCCACATAAGCGCTAGTGTATTCAGTACACCCCTGTGCGCCAATCAGCACTGTGCCTCAGTGCAGCCTTGCCAAGTCTCCAAATTTCATCAGCACGTCAACCGCATATGGAAAAAACGAAAGGAAAATACGCAAAAAGTACTAATAAATTATTAATAATTAATAGATAATAAATGTTTTATCAAGTCAGTACACAACAGTTACCGTTGAGGTACACCGCTAATTGCCCTCACTGTACTCTGCAATGTGCAGTCCTGAGTACACAGCAATGAGCTCTCTGAGTATTCAAGTGTACCACAGTGCTCTCAGATTGAGCACTACCGCTGACCAGTGTTGAGACGAGTAATGGATATAAATAGATTCTAAGTGAAGCATTCACTGTAAATTGAACCTGGAACTGACTCATTATATTTCTGAGCTCTGAAAAGTTGAAAAAGTCACAGACCTAACCTTACAGAAATTGTTATTAAAAGTCATCAAGACCTTCAACATGAGCATCTTGTCAATTCCATTCACTTTGCTGCTAGCTGTTCAAGCTTACGGCAACACCTGCTCAAAGGCTGGCGAGTACTTCGACTCGGGCCAGCAGATGTGCCTCCGCTGCCCGCTGCCTTCACCGGAAATCCAAGTCCACATGCACTACCTGAGCACCTGTCGCGACCATCCAGTCTGCTGCGTTGCCAACTCGACAGGCAAGCCGAGTGGCGCCCCTGACGAGTGGCGTCCAGACGCTAAAGTGAGCTCACCAGCTCAGGCAGCCGATGAATCAACCATTTGGATCGTCATCGGAGTGCTCGTACTTGCTGCCATTCTGACAGTTAGCATCCTGGCTCTCATTCTGCTGTACACGAAGTTTGTCAGAGCCAGGCAGGGAGAAAGGCAGGCCGCAAAGGGCTCATCAGCTTCTGTCCCACCTGATGTCAACACCGACGAAGCAGCGTCGCCTTGTGATGAAGAGCGTAGATCGTTTCTACATACGAGTTGCGATGGCAACCAACACGATGCAGCAGCCGGCCAGTCAGCTGGAACCGACTCTCCAGCTTCTCAGCAGACAGGAGAGCGCGAATTTGCGTCAGCGAGTCAGCCTGCAAATCACCATGGAAACGAGCAGCGAGCGAACACAGTTATGAATTCGATTGTGTATCAGAAAAATGGGTCAGTTCGTAGATCTGCATGTCCTGAGAGTACCCATGACTCAGCTTA
Organism: Macrostomum lignano; assembly: GCA_002269645.1. Taxonomy (NCBI): domain Eukaryota; kingdom Metazoa; phylum Platyhelminthes; family Macrostomidae; genus Macrostomum; species Macrostomum lignano. The sequence goes on along the minus strand of NIVC01001652.1, from coordinate 91,560 downwards.
AATGCATGCTTTTTTATAGAAGATTTGGCTCTGCGATTGTTGAATATGCACGGTAATCTATTCATATTTGAATGAATCATAAAATGCTAGAAGCATTCTCGACTATTGGCTACAACCCTCCATCTATTGTAGCCAAGAGGGGGTTGTAGCCTAGAGGGGGTTGTAGCCTAGAGGGGGTTGTAGCCTAGAGGGGGTTGTAGCCAAGAGGGGGTTGTAGCCTAGAGGGGGTTGTAGCCTAGAGGGGGTTGTAGCCTAGAGGGGGTTGTAGCCTAGAGGGGGTTGTAGCCTAGAGGGGGTTGTAGCCTAGTGGGATTGTTGCCTAGTGGTTAGAGCGTCAGACTCACGACTGAAAGGTCGGGGGTTCGATTCTCGACCCACTCGGAACAATTTGTGTCCTTGAGCAAGATGCTTAGTTCTGCGTTGCTTCAGTTCACCCAGCTGTAAAGTGGGTGCCAGCATTAGCTGGGGTAACTGAGGGTGTGTGTGGCGACTCCCCCCCCCCTACTGCGCAATAACTGCGGCTGAGCTGTCGTTTGCACATCTGGCGAATTGGGGCAGGTCTAATCAAATATTATTATTGATAACTATTACGCTCGTATTGATTATGCAATCTTCATTCATTCAGTATTATTTTCCACAGAAAGTATTTTTGAAAGTTTTTTCTGTTTTGTAAGAGCATTCTGGCAACAGTTTTTGAGAAATCGAAATAACTTTACATTAATTTGAATTCTTCTTTTTCGTTTGCTTAATTTAATCGCCGCTGTTGAAACAGAAAACGGCCCTTTCGGGGCACAATATAAAAGTATATATTTCTTATTGATTGTGCACTTTTTCGATGACACGGCCGAAGCAGCGTGTCATAGATTAATTTCATAATGGGTTCTGTAATCTCTTCAGAATAGCTAATTTCAATGCCAACGGTTCGAGCTAACTAGATATTTAGTGTTATCTTGCTATTGTCTTAAAGCAACTAGTTCTGCTCATGACTCACCCATCACCAACTCTGCTCATTACTCACTCATCACCAGCTCTGCTCATGACTCACCCATCACCAGCTCTGCTCATGACCCACCTATCACCAGCTCTGCTCATGACTCACCCATCACCAGCTCTGCTCATGACCCACCTATCACCAGCTCTGCTCATGACTCACCCATCACCAACTCTGCTCATTACTCACTCATCACCAGCTCTGCTCATGACTCACCCATCACCAGCTCTGCTCATGACTCAACTATCACCAGCTCTGCTCATGACTCACCCATCACCAGTTCTGCTCATGACTCACTCATGACTAGTTCTACTCATTCCACCTTCTAGGAAGAAATAGAGACAAGAGACGTAGCAGACTCAGATATATGATTTTGATCTCGTATCTATTGTACAAAAGTTTGCAACTCGAAAATTTGAACTGGTATTAAGCGGGAAGATTATGTAGAGAAAGCATAACTCATAGTTTTGGACCCGAAAAACTTTGAGAGACTGCTTAAGCACACCTTAGAATCCACAGTATTTTGATGTCTTTTTCATTTCGAACAGCGCTTTTACATGTAGAAAAGCTCTTTTGGTGACTAGGCATTCATCATCGCCGAAAATACGAGGAGCGTGTGACCTGGCGAAATTTTAACGTCGAATAACGTTGCATCATTGTAGTTCGTTCATTCATAATTTTATCTTATATTTCACAATTCTTGGCTTGTGGGCCTGTCATTGACTAAAATAGTTTCTGCATAGAAGCAAACGAACAAGTGGTGCTTTGAGTCATTAATGAATTAAATTTTTCTTGAATGAGTCATGACGCCGAGTTGCCCTGTCTATTAATAGAACGTTAACACGAGCTCAATATAAAATTGTTTGAAATACTTTTGTTTGATATTCCCAGAGTTAACAATAAAGTATGCTGATTTTCAAGTCACCATGGGAGACCTGGTCCCTGTTATTGCTAATGGTTGCGGCTTTGAATGATGCAACAAGAACAGCAGACTGCCCGGTCAATCAGCGCTTCGACCCCAGCATCAGCATGTGCGTGCAACTTCAGCCTCTACCAAAGTTCGACGCTTTGACCACTGGATGGATGGGTCAGATTTCCACAGACTCGACAATGAACCACGTCGGTAGTACGTCGCAAAATCCCTCGACAGAGAGACTGACGCCGAGCATCATTGCACTACTGGCGCTTGCTGGTATGGCGGCTTTCGGAATGTTGTTGTACCGATTGGTGACTTTGGTTAGACAGAAGCGTCAGGACAAGCTGCTCACCTGGTCAAGAACAGATGTTGAGTCTGGAAATATTAACAATGATGGTTGTGACAGCGGTAAAATCAGCATTGGCAGTCCCGAACCTTTCGGTGAGAGCTCTAATGTTTTGTTGTATTGTCTGTAACTAACTACTGAATTTACATGTAGTTCATTCTGTTCATGAGGATCGACAGGTTTGATCTCATGAGCTTTCGTTCCTAAAGACTTAACTTTAAACTTTCTCAGGTGGTCATCTGGAACTAGTGATCAACAAGCGGCCGCTGCCACCTGTCCCTGAGGAAGAGCTCCTTCAGGACGTTCAACATGACGATGGGCCAGATGGTGCAGAGGCATTCAATCTGCTGGTCAAGGATCCGGTGCGACCGGAGTACGCGGGACTGAGTTGTTGACAGCTGCGGATAGCGTATTATTGTTCACAAAATAAGCTAGTTATCTAAATGCACAGCTTTTACAATATTTCATGCAATATATGCGTAAAAATTTTTTAGTTGTATAAATTTTTTCAAATAATTCAGCCAATGTTATAAAATATAAAAATCAGTACCCTGTACCCACATTTACGAGCGTATAATGATAAATAATGTATCGACTAAATGAACGAACTACAATACTCTCTTGAACTTCAAATAGGGCCGCAATCGAAATTTTCATGGAGCATTGAAATATCTAAAATCCAAAATTGATTTTAGTAGAGATGTAATCTAAACTCAACCAGGAGTCTCCCTGACTCCACAGCACGAAACAGTGGCCTCAGAGAAATTTGACGCCAGAAACTTAAGGATTTGGGAGTCAATGGTGCTTTCAAAGCAGCCACAGTGAACGAGTGTTTCAGATTGCTTTGCTGAAAAATTATTTCTTGTAGAATTCAAGCATCGTTTTTGTTTGTTCGACTGAGATCGGGACATTCTGCACTTGGATCGAATCCCAAATTTCTGATCTCTTCTCTCAGGAATCGATTATCAAGTGGTGTGGTGTGGTGAGGCGTGGTGTGGGTGAGGTTGTAGTAACTATCTGATTGTTGGGAAATGTTTTTTTACATTTGTCACAAGTTTATTCAATGTAACACTTTTCTGTACAACGGGTACGACGAAAGTCGTGGAGAAGCAGCACGCACTGCAGGTCTTTCGAGAGCAGAGTATCTTAAGCCATTTCAGATAGTCGAGCAAAGAATGTTTTATCTATTGTAGTTTTTGTATGCACACTATTCACTATTTATATGTGCATTACATCGAGAATGTTCCAGAATGTTCCAAGAAAAAGCAAAAATAGAACAGTGGAAAAGTTCTGGAATGTAAAAGAACTTTCCGACAATCAGATAAACATAGCTTCGTAGTTCGTTCTTAATTCGAGTCATAAATAATAAGAGCAAATAGCACATCGACAGCGACTTCATTCACTAGTACATGTATAGCCTGCCTCTGTTGAACAACTCAATAATCGGTTGCTTATTGATTGCTTAAAGACGATGAGTCAAGCGTTTCTATGCAAACTGGATCAATGTGTGTGCGAGCGTTACCTTGTAATTTTAAAAATAGTCCCGACGCATGGTTAATAAATATTCTATTGTCTTTAAAGCTGTTATATATAGCCATTACATGCATTTATATATATATAGCTGGCTATTATATTAAATAATGGTCCAATATAGCACGCCTTAAACTTGATGGCATTCATTAAACAAGAATGAATTGCCACAGATTCTCCATGGACCAGCCGTGGAGAAAACATAAAACGCATCGATCGTTAAAGACGAATTTTAGAACAATCCCTGACTACTCGACATGGCTGTAAACATGAAGCGCTTGTTAAACATTTTCGCTAGACTGCTCGCTCTGCTGTGTACGCATCTGTTGGACCTCGTCTTCGCGTATCCGGTGTGTCCCGAGAACACCAAGCTCGACCCCCACGTTGGCCAGTGCGTCTTGACGCAGCCACCAGCGTTGAGCAGCGTAACCATGACACCGCCAGCGCCTGGTGACCGAGTCACATCTCATGAGTCTTCAACACTGCCAGCACCTTTGGATGAGTCAAGCGCAGTCTCCGTCTTTTTAAGCGAAGAAACCTGGTTGCTGGTAATCATCGTCTGCTCATTCGTAGCATTTCTCACCGGAGTTGCCGCTTTGATTGCTTGGCTTTTGAAGCGAGTGAAAAAGATCGAGCTAAAACCCATGCTCAGGCAGTCAACTGGCAGCTCCACTCGTCTCCGCACGACTTCCCGTAGTGAGCAGACACCAGAGCAGCAGCCGATGACTGAGGCAGTCGCCACTCCCGTGCAGAGCAGGCCGCTACCGACTCCACCGGAGCAGCAATTAGCGTTGCAGGAACATTCCGGATTTGATGCCAGAGAAGAAGACCCGCTGGCAGCTGCAGAGACACCGGTTGCGGCATATGCCGGCGCCTCAACTGTGGACAATGAAGAAATTAACTGATGGCTTTTTTATGTAGTTTATGTTATGTATTATTGGTTTATGTTGTGCTTTATCGTACGAGCGTAATTATTCGGAAATAAATTTGTGAGGCAAAATTCTATAGTTTTTTGTTTGTTTCATTTTACGACGAGAAACAGTATAACTAATGAATAAATTGTGCAAAGTGAAAATTCATAAATTGTGCATTCAAAAAACTGCTGTTTTTATCTATCAGATACTGAAATTCTTTCCGATAAAATGAAATAAAGCCAAATTTGCGAGCAACCAAAGCCTGAGCGGCGTCTGAATCAGAGTTGAAAGCTTGAACATGGAACTCACAAAGTACTTATTATAGCAATTACCATTACTTTGCAAATTTACACATATTGCACACTTGCTAAAAATACATTTCTAAAAATATTGTACATTGTTAGTCATACAAGTTGGGGCACACCCATAGACTGATAAAGAAAGCTAAAATTAAGTGTGACCTCAATTGTCTTCCATCCTAAATTGATTGATAGATAGATAGATAGATAGATAGATAGATAGATAGATAGATAGATAGATAGATAGATAGATAGATAGATAGATAGATAGATAGATAGATAGATAGATAGATAGATAGATAGATAGATAGATAGATAGATAGATAGATAGATAGATAGATAGATAGATAGATAGATAGATAGATAGATAGATAGATAGATAGATAGATAGATAGATAGATAGATAGATAGATAGATAGATAGATAGATAGATAGATAGATAGATAGATAGATAGATAGATAGATAGATAGATAGATAGATAGATAGATAGATAGATAGATAGATAGATAGATAGATAGATAGATAGATAGATAGATAGATAGATAGATAGATAGATAGATAGATAGATAGATAGATAGATAGATAGATAGATAGATAGATAGATAGATAGATAGATAGATAGATAGATAGATAGATAGATAGATAGATAGATAGATAGATAGATAGATAGATAGATAGATAGATAGATAGATAGATAGATAGATAGATAGATAGATAGATAGATAGATAGATAGATAGATAGATAGATAGATAGATAGATAGATAGATAGATAGATAGATAGATAGATAGATAGATAGATAGATAGATAGATAGATAGATAGATAGATAGATAGATAGATAGATAGATAGATAGATAGATAGATAGATAGATAGATAGATAGATAGATAGATAGATAGATAGATAGATAGATAGATAGATAGATAGATAGATAGATAGATAGATAGATAGATAGATAGATAGATAGATAGATAGATAGATAGATAGATAGATAGATAGATAGATAGATAGATAGATAGATAGATAGATAGATAGATAGATAGATAGATAGATAGATAGATAGATAGATAGATAGATAGATAGATAGATAGATAGATAGATAGATAGATAGATAGATAGATAGATAGATAGATAGATAGATAGATAGATAGATAGATAGATAGATAGATAGATAGATAGATAGATAGATAGATAGATAGATAGATAGATAGATAGATAGATAGATAGATAGATAGATAGATAGATAGATAGATAGATAGATAGATTTCTCTATCTATATGCTGATTAGAATTCTCCAATGTAATTGAACTGAATTCTGATTCAAATCAACTTTATTATTCCACAATGAAATGGAAATTGATTAACAAAATGCAGGACATGGGTTTCAGTTTATCATCAGCAAGCCACTCGGTTGCAAAGATTTGATCGTTTCGATTGGGCTTAATGGGGATTGACAAATCCGGTTGAGAAAGGCCGCCCAGAAGCAGGAAGAACACACTGAGGAGACGGGAAAAGCTCAAATTTTGTGGCTTATGGGGGTTGCTGAGATGCCAAGAGTCAATTGGCAGTTGTTGGTACGAGAGTAGGTCAAGCATCAAGGGGAGAGTTAGGTTTTAAGCCCGTGGCTTAAATTAAAGGGAGGGTTTGGTGTCAAAGCTCAAAGGGGGTGCTGAAATCTTAGGCTGGACAGCTGGCTATCAGGACTGATGCTTTTTTGCTTTAAACATCATTTTCCTCTGGAAACTGACAATAGCAACTGTACGTGATCAAAACCTTGTAGTTCATTCAAATTTTATTCTTTCTTTGTTGTCTCCCCAACGGGGGTGTGGTGCAGATTGCTAGCACAAGCTCGTACGTACTATGCTGAATTCGTTTTGACAATTCCATGGGTTTTACCTTTCGACTTGGAACTGATGTGAGCTCTAAAAATAGAACCACGTGGTACAGCAAGGCCGTTGGGCTTGTGAAAGAAGCTGTACAGATTTGTACAGTTTCTACAGCCTTGTACAGTACGGGAGAGCGCCAATTTAATAACAAACATGTACATCACACTAACGAACAAAGTACAAAGTACCTTGTAAAACAACTCTTGAAATGTATATATATATGCGAGCATTACTCACTCAGCACACTGTATCCAACTATACTAAATCTCTAATATTTGTCTGTCTGTCTGTGTAAAACGCTCTGCAAACTGCAATCCTAGACCGATTTCGATCGCGTTTTCACTAAAAAATTCAAATATACTAAAGCTTAATTCTGAATTACGCTCGTATACAGTCTGCGTACCCCGCCAGCGAACTTTTCAAGTTAAAGCGTAAAGCTTTTGCCAATTCTACGAGTAATATAAAAGCTATTGAAATAGCCCGTGAGCCCGACAAAAATGACTGCCAGGAACATTCTCGTACTGGCGATTCTTTCAGCAACAGCGAATGCACTTTTCAACGACAAATCTGCGAACCGGACTAAAAACCAGCGGCTGTTCTATGGAAAAGTTAGCCAAACTAGCAAACTTTTCGAAGAAACTCATGCCAGCGAAAACTCAATCAACAGCGGCACTGCTCCAAAAAGCGGCAGCGGTCACACCAGAAAGTTGATCAGCAGGGACGCAGATCCACAAATCGGCAGCGGTCACACCAGAAAGTTGATCAGCAGGGACGCAGATCCACAAATCGGCAGCGGTCACACCAGAAAGTTGATCAGCAGGGACGCAGATCCACAAATCGGCAGCGGTCACACCAGAAAGTTGATCAGCAGGGACGCAGATCCACAAATCGGCAGCGGTCACACCAGAAAGTTGATCAGCAGGGACGCAGATCCACAAATCGGCAGCGGTCACACCAGAAAGTTGATCAGCAGGGACGCAGATCCACAAATCGGCAGCGGTCACACCAGAAAGTTGATCAGCAGGGACGCAGATCCACAAATCGGCAGCGGTCACACCAGAAAGTTGATCAGCAGCGACGCAGATCCACAAATCGGCAGCGGCCTCACCAAGAGCTCTATCAGCGGCAAAGCAGCTCCGAAAGGCAACAGCAGTCGGAAGAAAAATGTCAAGACCGTAAGTCGAGTCGTTGGTCAATCAAAGCCATTACGAATGGTCGAAGGCGGCAGCGTTCAAACAATAAACATTAGCCTTGGTCAAAATTCAAGCACAGTTAGTAAAAGTGGCCAAACAACCGTAAGCAGCGTGGAAAGAAGTTCTGAAGGTTTTAACAAAAGCGTCGATGGCGTAACTGAACGCATTAAGGATAAAGATGGTGATGATAACAAAAGCATCGCTTTGTCTACGAGTACAGTTGAAAGAAAAGCAGCAACAGCCGAGCCGGTTACTGAGAAAGTGCGATTGGAAAAGAGAACTCACCGATTCGGTGGAACAGCTGACCAACAGACTGGCAGAGTCCGCGGTGCTACAGAAGCATCATCGCCAAAGCCAGGCGTCACACCATCTATCAAAACTGTTCTGGGGATCATCGCTGTGGCTTTATCGGTATTTTTACTTCTACTCTGGTGCATTCGGGCGTTTTGCGGTGCAAAGTTGAGCAACTGCTGTCAGTTGAGGAGCACCTCAACTCGAAGAAGATGCGACCCAACTAGAGAAGCCGGCTGCCTGCGCACCGAGGACAAGCTCTGCTCTGCGTGTGCCAGTAAAAGTCTGCTGGCAAACGGTGACAGCGGGTAAAATCTGCTTAACAATCGTGCTTGACTTGACCTTCTTCATCCGAGGGCCGTCAGAGGCAGCTGAACAGGTACAGGAGTCGAGAGCTGTAAATAATTTTACTGTCCTGGTTATTCAGGCTGGAATTCTTTTATTTGATTTGACCTTCTTTATACTTGCTTACTTGCTTTCTCCACAAAACTTTACAGTATTTTAATAAAATACTTCGGTGTGAAACGCACTGCAGTTGACCGCAAACCAGCTTACTAGAAAATCCCAAAACGTTTTTTTAGTTTTTCAAGCTGATTTTCAACAAATAAATTTTTCAAAAAGAGATTCGCCTTTCACAGAGTTTCGCGTTGAAATTGGTTGCTAAATATATTTGAAGGACGTTGAAGAAAGGCAAATAGGAACTGCATAAAATCGGAGAAATTGATTATCAAAAAAGTCAGTAGTTTAGCAGTAGTATCAATAGTGCAGTCAAAAAATGTACAGATTTGTTTAACTGGAGCTGCAGCGACCATTTTGCCTCAACCTACTGCCCAGCACCGGCACGCAGAAAGGCCCACAGGCAGTCGGCCATCAGGCAGCTTGACGGCCCGTCAGTCGATCCCCGTCGAGCTGGAGTCAGAGCTCGCCGCAGCAGAGCGGGTCCGTCGGCCAATTCGTACGGATGGCGACGCTCGCCCGCCGAGGCGTCGTTGGGTTCAGCGACGGAGGCGCCGACTCCGCGAAAGCGCAGCAGCCCGGGGCTCTGTGACCCAGAAGGCCGCAGGGCCTCCAGTAGCCGCAGGAACCGCAGGGCTTCCCCGCCAGCAGAGCGCCAGCGCTGATCACGTGGCTCCAGCTGGCGCCCGGTCCAGCTGACCCCGGGGGTGGCAGTCACCACTCCGCAGACAGTTTGTGGCGCGGAGCGGAAGCCCATGGTGACCAGGAAGCCGCTGCCGCCATCAGCCAGTCGGAGGCTGACTCCAGCGAGTTCCTCGGCTGGTACAGTCCAGACGGCAGCCACTGGGCAGGAGGCGGTGACAGATTCAACAGCCGCGTCAACAGCGGCGGACAGCTCCGAAGGCGTCGACCCTTCTGAGATCGAAGGCAGCCGCCACAGGCAGAGCAGATTGACCAGGTGGAGCCGGTCCCGGCAGACAAGAGCCAGCAGGCCGTGACGCAGCGTCAGCTTCATCAGGTTGGCCAGCGGCTTATCGGCGCTGGCGAGAGTGGCGGCAGCCGCGGCTGCGACCTCTGTGGCCGGCCCGGCTGGCAGCGCCAGGGTGCCGGAGCCGAGAAACGGACGCTGCTGAGTCGACTCGCTTGCTGTTAGCCCGCGTTCCAGTGCCGCCACCAGCCAGGCGAAGCAGGCCTCGGCCGGGTCAGGTGCAGCCCGGCCGGCCGATTTGTCCGGTTCAACCTCCTCTCCATCGGCAACGAAGCCGCAGTGCAGGTAGCCGGTGCGGCTGCGGTTCACGGACGGCCAGGTGGCCAGGGAGCACGCGGCCAGCAGCGTCTCTGGGCCGCGCGGCCGGCGCTGCATCATGTCGGTGGCCAGCTGCGTGAGCAGGTCCAGGTGCATCCAGGCGTCCGCTTTCGCCAGCATGCTCACCTGCAGGAAGACGGGAGACTTTACTGGATAGGCCAGTTGAGCTTCCGCAGAGATATCCGTCTCCCTTGGTTTAAAAATTCCAGCACTAATTGCTTAGTGCTAATCTAAACTACGAGTATAAGCTAAGACATTCAGACTGCTAATTTTCTTAATACCGGCTTTGTTCTGGGTGAATTTCCGGTGAATTTCATACGGATAGAGAGGACTAAAATGGCACAGGGTCCACTGTCTGCAGCAGCAAATGTTTGTGAGGCGAGAGGTTGAGCTAGCAGTGAGAAAGCGCCATCACATGGCCGGTTTTAGTCCTCACCCGATCGTCCACCATGCGCGCCGGACGGTCGGTGACGAGCTGAGCCTCGGCCAGCCGCGCCGAGTCCCTGGCCAGCTGCCAGGCGTGCTCGGCCAGCTGCAGGACGCCGCGAACGAAGCGAGTCGCTCTGGCCGCCTCACCGCCGCTCCCGCTGCAGTGGCCGCGCAGCTGAGCGACCAGCATCGCCTGGCCGAGCGCGGCCAAGTCTGGCAGCGCCGACTCGACCGTCTCCACGTCCAGCATGCAGACGCTGAAAGTCTGGCGCGAGACTGTCGAGGCTTTGTTGCCGCTGCCAACCAGACGGAGGCTGCCGACGCTGGCGGCCACCATGGCCAGGACGGCTTCGTCGCCAGTGTCTGCGGCGGGCAGCTCCAGGTAGGACCAGGCCGACGGTGGCGGTCCCGCCGAGCTTGAGGCTTCGGCGCTGAGGAGTTTCAGCTGGCGACGCAGCTCTTCGAAGGCGGCCTCCAGCGAGTCGGACAGCCGCTTGGCGCTCTGGCAGTGGCTCTGGCCCGACCGATCCAGCGGCGACGCCGACGGCCGCAGTAGCAGCAGCGGCAGTGGAGAGGCGCCGCCACCGCCGAATCGGGCGAGCCGGTCGAGCTGTCCGGACAGCCACCGGCGGAGGGTGGCGGCCTGCCTGCGCGAGTCCGGGTGCAGCTCCACCGCCGGCTGCTGCGTCTGCGGCTGCTTCGACATCGATGAGGGACCAATCGAGTCGATCAGAGGGAAATTGCGCCTCATCAGCAGCGGCAACTGGGCGCAGTGGCTCACGAAGGCCATCCGCTGGCGGGAGCCGCCGCCGCCGCTGCCAGCCGTCCAGTCAAGCAGCTGCTCGCACTGGCGAGACCCGGCGACCCGGCCGAACTCGTCCGCTCCCGTCCGCAGTGGACGAAGGCCGCCGCGCGACCGTCCAAGCCGCGTGACCAGAGTGAGGCTGCAGCAGGCACCGCCGGACTCGTCCTTCTCCACGCCGGAGAAGGCGGAGCCCTGCATCACGGGATGCAGCCAGCGGTCCAGCTCAGCCTCCGCCAGATTGCCAATGTCCGGTATGACGAACCAGTTCCACAGGTACTCCTGCACCGAGGTTAGAATTCTTGGGGAAGGTTTCAGGAAGGAGATGGACTATATTATTGACTGACTGACTGACTGACTGACTGACTGACTGACTGACTGACTGACTGACTGACTGACTGACTGACTGACTGACTGACTGACTGACTGACTGACTGACTGACTGACTGACTGACTGACTGACTGACTGACTGACTGACTGACTGACTGACTGACTGACTGACTGACTGACTGACTGACTGACTGACTGACTGACTGACTGACTGACTGACTGACTGACTGACTGACTGACTGACTGACTGACTGACTGACTGACTGACTGAATTTTAAAACAGTGGGATACTTCGTACTCTACAATGGCTACTTAAATACACGTGCAGAAATTTCAAGTCCTAACCATATACGAAGTATTTAATAGATAGCAGATTCGAATGTGCAAAATGTATGTAGATAAAACGTACCTCATTGTGCATTCTAACAAAGCTAGAGCTAAAAATAGGATCAATCTTAGCATTCTGGTGCTTGGAACACCCCCATAAACAGTCGTTTGGCAACACAGTTTAACGCACCTCAGTTTCTGCGCTGACGCCCCAGCAGCTGTCGATGGCTCCTGGAGCAGCGGCCGAGTGACGTCACCAGTGGGAGAGTAGAACAGCTGCGCCCGGCTGCCGCAGCAGGCCAGGTGCCGGCACTCGATGCCCAGGTGCTCGCACTCGGCGCCCTCCTCGGCCCACACGCCGGCCAGGTGAAATTTCAGGTGTCCTTCAAAGTCGGCGTAGAACTGGCCGGACCCGGCCGAGCCCTCGGAGGCGTCGGCAGCGGGAGGCGGCACGGCGTCCAGGCGACCTCGAGTCATCGGGCGGTACCAGGTGAGCGGCAGCAGCTGCAAGCTGGTGACCGCCCGGATTGAGTCCCCCGAGCCCGTGTGGCCCACGTGCTCGCTGCTGCCGGCCAGCAACAGCTTCCACTGGCAGCCGGGCAGCCGCGGCTCGAATCTGCCCAGGTAGGCGTCGAATTCTGCCGCGTGGGTGGCCCGCACCGGCCGCGGCAGTGACGACTTCGCTAGCAGGTGCAGCCGCCCGGTGGACTTGCAGCAGGACAAGGCGCTGGGTGCCGCCGGGTCGCTGGAGTATAACGGTCTTTGCTCAGCGACTAGAACCGTCAGCACCCATTCCACCACCCAAACCACCACCACTACTCACCCCAGCACCCATTCCACCACTCACCCCAGCACCCATTCCACCACTCACCCCAGCACCAATTCCACCACTCACCCCAGCACCCATTCCACCACTCACCCCAGCACCCATTCCACCACTCACCCCAGCACCCATTCCACCACTCACCCCAGCACCCATTCCACCACTCACCCCACCACCCACAGCACCACCCACCCCACGGAATGGACAGTCAGCAACGGAACCCACCGATAGTACATATAGTAGTACTTGTCGCACTCGCAGAGAACCAGACGCTTTCTGTCGGTATGATAGGCCACCTCCGGCTCCTCCAGCGCCGCGGGCACCACGCCGAGGTCGGCAGCCACGTCGGCAAGCGCAGCTTCGCGGCGCAGCTCGGCGGCGGGCACCAGCGGCTGGCAGCGATAGTCGGCGAGGCCCTGTGCGCAGCAGAACTCCGGCGCCTTGTAGAACGGCGCGGGACCAGCGTTGCCGTCGCTGTCCGAGTTGGCGCCTGGCCGGCGAGGCTTCATGACGGCTTGGGCTGACGGACGGGACGAGATTGGCAGACGAAAATTCTTATCGATCAGCAAGCCGCAGAGAAAAAACTCGAGGGTGCAGTTGACAACTAATTGCCATAGAGTGCAGCGTTTCAGCTAGATCAGCTGATCTCACGGTTCCCGATTTTTACAGATATTTTTTCATTTCAAAAGATTCATTAACAAAATTTTATTGAGGTTGATGCCATGGCAAGTTAAGCAAATTTAGCCGCGGTTAGTATTCGACTGAATAAGTTTACGTAACCCAACTGTGGAGTCTAGCTCCAAATGAATAAGAATAAGATTGTGCACGAGCGTGTGTGTGAGCCTCGTAGGCCAGCTCGATCTTGGTTCGTAGCTTCTTACAGAGGCGCCAGGCCTCGGGCTTCTTTATTTATCTCTCTCTGCTTCCCAGCTTGGGGGAAGACAACCGGCAGGCCTATGCTTGTTGGGGGTGCGGGGTGCAGACAGACAGACTTGTGCATAGGACTTGTGCGTGCATTGGCCGTACAGTGATGACTGTAACGGCTAGACAAAGACCGGTGCCTGGTGGGACTGAGGAGTGCGAGTACGAGCTAACCGATAGACAGACACTACAGTTTTCCCCTTCCCTACCAAAACGCGATTGTCTCTAATCAGTCACATCCGGGAGTTCCCGGTTTAGTGTACAGCAGCCGGTCCGGTTCCTGTCGCGTTCGCGCTGAGCGGCGCATCTGCGGCGATTCGACGTCCCTCGCCGGCTGGCCCGAATCAACTTCAGGGGCCGAGCTGGCGAACTCCGCGTCGCCGGCCTCATCGCCGGCTCGGTCCGTCACGTCGCCGGTCTCAGTCGACAGGCGGCTGGCGGCTAGCGGCGTCGGCGTAGTTCGTGGCCGCAGCTGGTCGGCGTGCCGGCGCTCGATGACGCCATCCCGGGTCTCCACTCGGTAGCTGAGTGGCCCGGTCTGCTCTGTCACCCGGCCTTCCGTCCAACGCTCTGCGCCACGGCGGTAATCCCGCGCCCACACCTGGTCCGGCAGTTGATCGGCGTGGCGAGCCTTGCGGTCGTGGAGCTTCTTCTGATCTGCCTGAGCACGAAGAACCCGGTCTCGAGTAGACGGCCGCATCAGATCCATGCGCGTCCGCAGCCCCCGGCCGAGCATGAGCTGCGCCGGGGCCCGGCCAGTGGTTGGGTGTTGTGTGGCGCGGTAGCCAAGCAGCCAGTTCTGCAGTCGCTTGTCGGCGTTCCCTGCGTCCGCCTGACTGGACTTCATGGCCCGCTTGAAGCTGCCTACCAGGCGCTCCACCAGGCCGTTGGTCTTCGGGTGGTATGGGCTACTGCGGATGTGCTTAATTCCGTTGCTCTTGCAGAAATCTTGAAACTCCGCACTAGCGAAGGCTGGCCCGTTGTCAGACACGATCTGGTGTGGCAGCCCCCACTGGGCGAAAAGACGCCGCAACCGCTTCACGACCTCAGCGCTTGTAAGACTGCTGACTTGCTCTACGTGTGGCCACTTGGAGTGTGCGTCCACAACTAGAAGATAGTTCTGGCCCTCCACGGGACCCGCGAAGTCCATGTGGATCCGCTCCCACGGTTGGTCCGGCCAGATCCAGGGGTGAAGTGGCGCCGTAGTCTCTGGCCGCGTCATCTGGCACTGGCTGCAGGAGCCAGCCACCCGCTCGATGTCTTGATCCAGGCCAGGCCACCACACGAAGCTTCGCGCCACCGACTTCATTCTCACGATGCCGGCATGATCAGCGTGCAGCTCTTGCAGAACGCGAGATCGCAGTGCCGCAGGGATGACGACCCGCGCCCCCCACAGCAGGCAGCCCTCCTCCAAACTGAGCTCATGTCGCCGTCGATGGTAAGGCTCTTGACTGCCGCGCCAGGCGTGCGGCCATCCGTCACACGTGTACCGCAACACCTCCTGGAGGTCGGTGTCTCGTTGACTGGCGCTAGCAATGTCTTTGGCCAGCAGTGGCCAGTCTTCGCTGCCCTGGCCCTCTTCGTCTGTCCAGAACACCCCTCTGGAGTCGTCGGCTTCCAACTGGGTCGCCAGGGGTAGCCGTGACAGGAAGTCAGCGTTACTGTGCTGCTTGGTGTTTTTGTAGCGGATGTCGTAGTCGTACGCGGCCAGCGTGAGCGCCCATCGCTGCAGACGTGCTGCTGCTGTCGCCGAGACGCCGTTTTTCGGTCCAAAGATGCTCGTCAGGGGCTGGTGGTCAGTGATGATGGTGATCTTCTGGCCGTATGTGTAGTTGTGAAACTTCTTCATGCCAAAGATGATCGCCAGTGCCTCCTTCTCGATCTGAGCGTAATTCTTCTCCGCGGCGTTCAAGCTCCGTGAGGCGAAGGCGATCGGCTTCTCGGTTCCGTCAGGCACCACGTGGGAGATGACGGCTCCAATGCCGACGGAGGAGGCATCCGCAGCCAGTATCAGCGGCCAGTCGGGGTTGTAGCAAGTCAGCACGGTGTCTGACGCAAGTGCCTCCTTCAAAGCCTCCCAGGCCGACTGCTGGCTCGCTGTCCACTCCCACGCGGTGTCCTTGCGAAGAAGCTTGTACAGCGGGGCCGCCTTTGTCGAGAAGTTAGCAACATGCTTGGCGTAGTAGTTTGCCAGACCTAGAAAGGACCGCAACTCGGACACGGTTGTCGGCTTCGGGCTGGCTCTGATGGCCTCGACATTCTTTGGACTCTTCCGGACCCCTTCGCTGCTAATAAGCGAGCCCAGGTACTCCACCTCGCTCTCAAAGAACCTGCACTTCTCTAGCTTGAGTCGGAGTCCAGCTTTGCGCAAACGGTTCAGAACCTCCCGCAGATTACTCAGGTGGTTCTCCGAGTTTTTCCCTGCCACCAAGATGTCGTCAATCCGGCAGCAAGTTGAGCTGGCACCCTGCAGCACAGACTCCATGATCTGCTGGCATAGCGCAGGCGCCGAGCTGACTCCATATGGAAGTCGCTTGAACTTAAACAGTCCCTTGTGGGTGTTGATGGTGGTCAAGTCTTGGCTGGCCTCGTCCAGTGGAAACTGCAGGTAGCATTCCGACAGGTCCAGCTTGGAGAAGATCTTGCCGCCGCCGACCGCGTCGTAGAGCTCCTCTGGCGTCGGCATAGGGTAGTGATCGATCTTCAGCTGCGGGTTCAGCGTGACCTTGTAGTCACCGCACAGTCTGATGGTCCCGTTTGGCTTGCTTACGGGCACGACCGGAGTCGCCCAGTCGCTATGCCGAACGGGCTCTATCACCCCTACTTCCTGCATCCGCTGCAACTCCGCGTCGATCTTGGACTTCAGGGCGTACGGCACGGGTCGGGCCTTGCAGAACTTGGGCAGCGCGTCCTCTTGCAGCCGCAGCTTCACACTGTGCTGGGTGAAGTTGCCCAGGCCCGGCTCGAACACGTCCGCAAACTTCTGCAGCAGGCCGTCCAACTCTGGTGGCGCTGTTGGCGTAGCTGAGATCTCCGGTGGAACTGGATCGCTGATGGCGAAGATCTCCTTCCAGTTCAGCCGAATGTTCCTTAGCCAGTCCCGGCCCATTAACGGGCTTGCCTTCTCTAGGCTGGTGACTATCAGGGGCAGCTCGCAAGTCTGCGTGCCGTACTGCACTTCCACATTCGCAGACCCCAGCACTGGGATGCTCTCGCCTGTCCAGGTGCGCAGTTGAACCTCGGCGTTCTGTAGTCGCGGCCGACCCAGCTGCTTCCAGTGCTGCTTAGATACGAGGCTGGCGCAAGCTCCGGTGTCCACCTGCATCCTCAGCGGTCGCCCGTTGATGTGTAGCTGAGCACTCAGGTGCCCTATTGCAGCGCATGGCTTAAGTACGCCAGACGCCTACACAACCTGCGCCACGCTGTGAAATGACTTACCTGTGAAAGAAACCCTAAAGCAAAATTAACGCAGTTTTGGGTAAACGGCAGGAGTAACTATGACTGTCTTATCAAGCCTAAATGCCTCGGCATCTAATTAGTTCCGCGCCGCGCCGTACTAATCGCCTTGCGCCGTACGCGCCGCGCCGCGCCGTATTAGATCCGCGCTGGACGCCGTCCGCCAAAATGCCCATGCGCTGCAATCAGGCTCAGGTGCCTTTCCTTACCGCTGCAGACCTGGGAGATCCACGTCACCTCTGCCGAGTCGTCGCTTTCCCCGCCGCGGTGCTCCTCGCTCTCGTCTGGGTGAACGGCCCTGATGGACTTTCTGTTCTTGTGGCCACTGAATTTCAAGCCGCTTTGCTGACTGCTAGGAGCCCCTCCGGCGCAGGTCTTTTGGCTCGATAGACAGACGGCCTTCAAGTGGCCCAGCTTGCCACAGGCGTGACACTTGGTGTTCCGGTGCTGGCACTCCGCCGACAGGTGCTGCCTGGAGCCACAGCGCATGCACGGCCGTCGTGGTGACGCGGCTTTACCGACCAAATTGACCTCCGGCTTGGCGCGCCAGCTGTTGGCCTCCGCTTCCGCGATTTCTGCTGCTTGAGCGATTTCCTTGGCCTTCTCGAGCGTCAGGGTGCTGACAGTCAACAACCGCTTCTGCACTTGCGGCTCCCGGAGTCCACAGACGAAGCAGTCACGCAATGCGTCTTCCAGAAAAGTTCCGAAGTCGCAGGTCTCCGCCAGACTGCGGATGGTGGCCAAAAACTGTGCAGCCGACTCTCCGTCCTTCTGAACTCGCTTGTAGAAGCGAAACCGCTCAGCAATGACCGGCTTCTTTGGCTGGAAGTGGTCCTTGAGTAGCTTTACCAGCTCTTCGTAGGACAGATCAGAAGGCTTCCCTGGCGAGCACAGATTTCGTAGGGTTGCATAGCATTGGCGGCCGATCAAGGTTAGAAAAACCGCCTTCTTCTGGCTTTCGTCCTTAATTCTGTTTGCGCTCATATAGAGGGCTACACGTTCCTCGTAGGCGCACCAGTCTTTTCCCTCCTCGAAGGGCTCGACTGTGCCGATAGCGGACATCCTCGTCGCCACTGTGGAGTCTAGCTCCAAATGAATAAGAATAAGATTGTGCACGAGCGTGTGTGTGAGCCTCGTAGGCCAGCTCGATCTTGGTTCGTAGCTTCTTACAGAGGCGCCAGGCCTCGGGCTTCTTTATTTATCTCTCTCTGCTTCCCAGCTTGGGGGAAGACAACCGGCAGGCCTATGCTTGTTGGGGGTGCGGGGTGCAGACAGACAGACTTGTGCATAGGACTTGTGCGTGCATTGGCCGTACAGTGATGACTGTAACGGCTAGACAAAGACCGGTGCCTGGTGGGACTGAGGAGTGCGAGTACGAGCTAACCGATAGACAGACACTACACCAACAACCTATGGAACGAAGTTCACTTGTCACTATTTATGCTATGCACTCCCTGACCCTACCTGAACTCCCAGCACTGTCAATAATAGCTTACAATATCTCATGTCTGCTACACTTATCCCTCCCCTGATGATGCGAACGCGGCAGCTGGACGGAGACAGAGCCTCTGGCTCCCAATAAAATCTAGCAATCCCTTTGTTAATTCTTCCCAGCCCTGCATGCAGATGCAGAGTTGAAAAAGCCTCTGACACTCCATCAGATTCAGTAGAATAAAAATTCAGAAATATATGCTCGCTCTTCAACAGATCCTTCAAATCACCTGAAAGGCACCTGCTGCAAATTTCCCAATAAAATGTAAAAAAAAGAAAGCTGTTGCTGTCGAGTGTGACAACAAACTGCTCACTTTTATTTGACTAGTCAACCTTCTCAGCAGCAGAAAAGTCTATTTCTGCTCTACCAGGTTTTCATGCTGAGACCATTGCGTCAATATGCGACTGAATGTTTTTTTAACAAAAGCAAAATTTTACTGATGACGTGGACTATAGAAAAATACAGCACACCTCAGTCCACTACAGCACACACCACAGCACACCACAGCACACCACAGCTCACCACAGCTCACCACAGCACACCACAGCTCACCACAGCTCACCACGGCACACCACAGCTCACCACAGCTCACCACGGCACACCACAGCTCATCACAGCTCACCACAGCATACAACAGTCCACTACAGCTCAACACGGCACACCACAGCTCATCACAGCTCACCACAGCACACCACAGTCCACTACAGCTCACCATGGCACACCACAGTCCATTACAGCACACCACAACTCACCACGGCACACCACAGCTCACCACAGCACACCACAGCACACCAAAGCACACCACAGCACACCACAGTCCATTACAGCACACCACAACTCACCACGGCACACCACAACTCACCACGGCACACCACAGCACACCACAGCACACCACAGCTCACTACAGCACACACTACAGCAGGCCACACCTGAAGTGACTCAGTTACACAATCGGGCCAGTCCGCCAAGCTGCTCTGCGCTTGCGCTCAGCTTCCACTGAGCGATGCCGAAGCAGACTACGGTCCCGGACAGGCAGCCGTCATCTCCGATTGATGAGTAGCCAAGTCGAATCTCCGAGTCAGCGGTCAGCTGATCGAATCCCGAGCCATTTAGTTCGTAGAAACGGTCATCCAAGAAGACGAAAGCGCCGGTGACGTTGCTGGCGGCCACGGCCAGGAAGAACGCGGCGGGGTCGGCGTCCGTCTGCATGAACTGCGACGTCGCACTGAACTGCCTGCCCAGTGGTGCGTAGTTGAATGTCAGGGCTCCGTTGTACTCGTAAAAGCTGGTCAATTTTGAACCAAGGTCAGAGTACATCTTCATGTAGACGTTTTTGGCCTTGAAGGCCGTCGCACCTTCATGAAGAAGCTCACTGCTCTCCCGGGATGCTCAGCTTCAGGTATGACGTCATCCTCCCAGCAAAGTGCAGTCCGCTCGAGTCTCTCGTCACGTCGAAGCCCTCGGAGCTGATGCTCGCGCTGCCCGCCGCCTTCTCGAGCGACTCCCTGAAGTCGAAGAAGGCGAGGAGCTGCAGCAGGACGGGCGCCAGCGTGAGGCTGCTGCACTGGCCGAGTCCTCCCGAGGTCGACCAGAGCAGCAGCTGTGAGAAGTCGACAGCCAGAGAGCAGACGGAGTCTTTGAAGTGAGCCGCCTTGCACTTCGGCAGCCGCAGCGTGCACACTCGGATGCACTGGAGCTGGGTGGGCAGCTGCAGGAGCTCCGCTGCTCTCGGAGTGGGAGGGCACAGCTGCGTCCGCACCCACCGCCACCGGCTCGCGCAAGTGGGGTTCAAACCCCCGACCTCCCTCAAGGATAGAAGCAGCAAGCAAAAGCTCAGATTTATCATGTTTCTTGGTGGAATTTATTGACTGACAAATTAAAAAAAACATTGCAGAGACGTCTCACCATGAAGCAGTGGGTGTAAGCTTTATAGGAAAGTTAGATTGACCTGTTATTGGCTGAATTTCGGCAGCCAATCATGGCCAGCTTCAAGGACCGCTGAATGACAGTAAGAGCACTTGAATTGTCCGAAGACCCACTTAGAGCAAAGGCGAGGTGCCAGTCAGGGAGCTCATGTGGGCCTCCCTGCAGCGTTGCTAGGGAAGAAAAAGCCTTCCCCCGAAACGGAAGATGAGCCGCCCCAAATTCATGCCAAATTGTGAAATAAGGTGCCCTAAAAATTTAGGTGACTGACAAAACTTGTATAAAATCTGTGGTGCCGCATCCCAATATCCCAGGAAAATTCCATTTGGAAAACGCACAAGTTAGTTTTGTTTTATTTCCTGTTTCCAATAGTTAGGCTTCTTAAAAAGCATCTCCATTTTTTTCTTTGTCCTAAAAAAATTGCAGCAAAAGTTACTTAAAAATACGTATATACAATTTTTTTGAAAGCGTTTAAGTACATAATTGAATATAAGCCAAACTAAAAGCTTCAGAATAATGTAAGTAGTACGGTTGCAGACAAAATAATTTTACGAGCTAAGTGCGCAATTTACTCGCAATTGGAAAAGTCATGTCTACGAAATAAGACAAGCGAGTCATGGTTATTCAAGAAAATTTGTCTACTTTTAGTAGTCATACTCCGAGCACTATAGGAAATAGTATATAAAATGTATAAAAATTGTTCCATATAATTTGACTGGATACTTACTCGTAAATAGCATGATTAGCAGCTTTAAAAAGCAGCATGGAAGATCAACATGTAATTAACAGAGATCAATGGCTACTTTTTCGATAAGTTTGCGGTTGCTGCCTTCAGTGTTCCAGCGTCTGCTGCTGCTGCTGCTGATCTTCCTTCTTGATGAGTCGGTCGCCCTCAGTGGCATTCGTTGTCGCCGCCGCCTCCTGCAGAGACTCCACGGTTTCATTGTAGGCTCTCAAGCACCAGGGATTTGAGTCGATGAAAGCGCGCAGACGACATGGATAGTCGGTCATGACGCCTTCGCATCCGGCGCTGGGAATGTCGGTTTGTAATGAGGAGATGAGAGAGTCATTAGGAATCGGGAGGATTCCAGTTCGTCGGGTGAAAACTATTTAAAGTTACATAAAGATTACTTCGACCAAGTTGGAACAATCTTTGATCAAGTACGAGTCTCTAGGTGTGTGTGTCAGGCGAGTATTGTACGTGCCAGGTGAGGTGTATGAAGAAAGTATCAGGTAAAGAAAAGAATTGAAGTGTACGCAAGTCCGTCAGGCGATAAGGCCTCACCGGAAGGCCCTGACGAACTGTTCCTCGGTGTTGGCCACCCAGGCAAAGGTGGGGATGCCCCGCAGCCTCAGGTGGCCAATCAGCATGGGGGACATGATCAGACAGTCCAAGACCCAAAACAGGCCCCGCAGTAGGCAGCGCAGCGGGCATGGTACTCGGCGCCAGAACTCCTTGGCGCTGGGATCAAGGAACACTGACGGCATCGGCGGTTCGTAGTGAGTCTCAGAGATCGGCACGAACGGCAGCAGGCCAGTGACGAATAGCAGGAGCACGAGGCCGATGCGACGCAGAGAGAACAGGCGGGGCACCCGGGGCTCCAGGCGGGCCAGCTGGGTGACGATGCGGTGAGACCAGTTGCCCCACACTGTCACGTCGAGACGATTGTGCTCGCGAAGCATGCGCAGAATTGACTCCATGAGGTCGCGCCTGTAGTGAGGAAAGAACTTTGAGGTAAATTTTAAATAGAAAATGCAAAATCTAGCCTGTGGTGAAGCCTTCTTTGACTAATTTTCTCAGGAGTTCCAGTGAAAATCGCAGACATTTTGGTCATTGTGGTCACACAGGGTCCACAAACAAGTCAAGTTAAAGCTATGGCTGCATTGGGTTTGAAGTTGACATTATCGACCATTTGAATGCTTTAATCTGATAAGTTTATTGACTTTTATATTATCAAGATCACTTTTGAGCCTTTTCAGTCATTCAGTAAATCATTTATTTTTATTCATAGATTCAAAATCTTGCCTTGCATTCGGTAGAATCTTACGATTGGAACCGAGTCCAAGGTCTTTTGGATTCCTACCTTTAGGAGGCACTACCATCCAGTCCCAAAGGTCTATTACGCTCGTAGCACAAGTTTACATACTGCAATCGAGTCCTAAATATCTTCTTGCACAATTGGTGCCATACCGCTATCGAGTCCCAAAGCTCATCTAGCACAATTGGTGCCATACCGCTATCGAGTCCCAAAGCTCATCTAGCACAATTGGTGCCATACCGCTATCGAGTCCCAAAGCTCATCTAGCACAATTGGTGCCATACCGCTATCGAGTCCCAAAGCTCATCTAGCACAATTGGTGCCATACCGCTATCGAGTCCCAAAGCTCATCTAGCACAATTGGTGCCATACCGCTATCGAGTCCCAAAGCTCATCTAGCACAATTGGTGCCATACCGCTATCGAGTCCCAAAGCTCATCTAGCACAATTGGTGCCATACCGCTATCGAGTCCCAAAGCTCATCTAGCACAATTGGTGCCATACCGCTATCGAGTCCCAAAGCTCATCTAGCACAATTGGTGCCATACCGCTATCGAGTCCCAAAGGTCCTTTAGCACAATAAGCAGCTGTCACATGACTACTCCTTAGCCGATGGCGACTTCGGTGAGCTGTCTGTTAGTTGCCAGTAGAAAAGGCCGAACGAGGTTCAACCCAAGGCATACGTGAGTTAGCTTGTCACAAAAATTACCGATCAAATTTGACATCGACGTTCATTGGCAGGCCGGGGAACGCCCGCAGGACCTCCTCGAGCTTCGGTATGCGCCTATCAGTGCCGGACGCCATCACCGCTCCGGGAGAGAACGTGATCCCCAGTCGTGCGCTGATTGGAGGCAGCTGGTCATAGTCCAGCTCATCGATTCGGCCTTCGCAGCCGCACAACCTGTCCAGCTGCTCATCGTGAGCAACTACTACGCAGCCGTCTCGAGTCATCTGGCAGTCCAGCTCGAGCATGTGGGTGCCGTGCTGCTCCACCGCCGCACGGAATGCCTCCATGGTGTTCTCGGCCAGCTCGCCCGCGCCGCCGCGGTGACTGATGTGGGCGGCCGCGAACGTCCTGCGCTTGCGCCGATGCAGAACGCTTGGGTAGCGCAGCAGAAGGCAGGAGATGGTGGCGTAGCCAAGCAGGCAGCCCCCCACCACTGCCGTCCACAGGTACCAAGCCTGTGCAAATGTTAGCATATAATCATTGTCCACATAGCAATTAACTATCAAATACACATGAAATTATTCAGTAGTAAAATGTCTAATGTATTTGAAACAAATAAATTAAATTTTTAGCACTTTCTTTAAGTAGAAATATTTATCAAATATTTTAATATCAATATACAAGTAATATACAAGTCAATATACAAGAAATTGTTTAAAGGGTGCTTAAAAAGTAATTAAACAGAAACATTCTATTGTCTGTAGTGCTTCTCGATTATTGGTAGGTATTAAGGTATAGTAGACTCAAGTAGACATGTTTGCACATAATACAAGTTTATAGAAATAAAAATTATTTTATAAAATAAAATTAAGACTATATATAAATTTATGCAAAATTGGCCTATTAACTAATATCTGATAGTGCATAAAATATGATACAAATAATGCATAAATTTCTTAAATATTATATCTTCTTGAACTTCACTTTAAAGCTAAAGTTTAGGCTTATAGACATAGCTACAGGAGTGCTTTTTAGGTTTTACTAGTAATTTTACCAATTCAAAAATCCACAAAAAACAATAATATCCTAAATATCCATTTTAAGCTTTAGTTTTAATGCGCTTTAAATAAAACTGCATATGTTTTTTATCTTAATTTCTTTCTAAACTAATGTACAAAGAAAATAAAATAAGATAGCTGAGATATAACTTGATTGCACGACATTGTGATTAAATGTTTTATATTAAATGATTCTTTTACTCTTCGTTGGACTTAGGTTAGGACTAGCTAGGGACTTTGGCTACCTATGCTAGATGATTTGATACGACACCAGCTTATCAAAAGCACTCTAAAACCTAATACATATAGCTAAAATATTGATAAATGTTAAAGAGATACGAGCGTGACAACGCTATAACTCAAGAATTGACAGTTTTAAGACAGCAAACATTGAGTAAATGGTCGATATGGAGCAATTTTTCCTTTTATTACAAAGTTTGTGAAATAAAAAATTTATGGTTTTCTTTCCTATAATTTGCTTTGTTTTATTCTCGCTAGCATGCTCAATTCGCGGAACTCGTGAATTTTTCGTAACTTACATGTAAATGGTTTGACAAAGTTATATTATTTTCTAGGCTAAGCTGTTTTATTTCTGCTGCCTATCTGTGCATGGGTTCTAACTTGTACCTTCATGTGCACTCAAAACTTAGATAGCTTTGGCTAACCCCGGCCCCTAATGACATAATTACGTTTTCATGGTTTTATTTTTTACGATGAAAATTTCTGAGAATAACTTTACTCACATTTATCTGAGTCTCTTTTTCTGTTCAACTTTATAGTAGCTATCAATGATCCAATAGTCTCATCATGCAAGTGGCATAGCTAGGATTTTCATCAGGAGGGGGTCACAAGCCAGAGCCACAGGTGAGTTACAAAGTATAGCTATTACTAAAATTACCGATCCCTAGTCGCAATGTCACCACAACAAACATGTAATCAGGCGCAACGAAATATTTTTGGCGAGGGGCCAAAGTTTAATTTGCCAGTCACTGAACAAAATATTTTAGCGCCAATTTAGCGTACGTTGTAAGCTATACGTGTATTTTACTTTACGTACATTACGTGGTAACAGTTCTGTAGAACAAGTAGATCGGGAATAGTTAATATCAAAATTTGAATATTGGGCCGTCTGGCGGCCCTCGGCCACTCACTGCATCCTACAAGAGTACGAGCGTACACAAAAATTTAAATTTTTGTGTACGCTTTGTTTTAAAATATAAGGAGAATATTTGATATTTATTTTGCTAGAATGTTTTTACTAGACTGATCAAGTTGATAATCTCTTTCATTTTTACAGAAGGTTGACCAATCAGTCAAAATTAAGTTCACCTTGAGCGCTGCATGGCTGCATTTTCTGAGACAGTTCAAATCTTTTACTGAAAAAACTGCTAGCAAATTGTTTAGGTGGATTTGTAGTCTTGTTGCCAGTACAGAGAGGCAACGAAAACTGCGAATTGACTGTGTAAGCATAAAAGAGTCTCAGTTTGATCTGCTCTTTCATCTCCTTCATCTTAGTGTGGTTGTAAGCCTTCGTGCGCAGCGGCAGGCGGAATAGCGCGTGTGCCTCTGCAAATTGAATCCGCCACTGAAAGTCGAAAACCGGCGGTTGTATAGCGCTGCGCAATTGTGAATTTTGTAAAGCAACCTAGGGCAAAACACAGCATACACAGTCCAGTTAGCTGCGTACAAGTTTGTACAGATTCGTTAGGCATACCGTAATGCACTACTCAAATTAATGTTCTAATAAAATCAATTTTTAAACTCGAAATCTATTTTTAGAATGAGTCATGATGAGTCATATCTATTTTTAGAAATTCTGTTTTTAGAAGGAGTCATGCGCAAGTCATGCGCGAAGTGACTCAGAGCCCTACGTAGGAACGACGTTTATTTGATCAAGGAACCGGTTCTCGGGAGTTTTATTTGCTTAATTCCATATATGGAAATGATCAAACATTTATGACCTCTTAATCAAACATACGCGACCTAAGTAAATAAACGATTTTAAACCAGTTTTCACCCAAATTTTACTATAAATATAAGCGAAAATCTGAGTCAAAAATTCAGACTCGGAGCGGTCTCAAGGAATACCTTGGAATACGTTAACCAAAGAAGACCCATCTCTGAGAGAAGAAATCCGGACAGATTGGTAAGCGTTACCCGTTTTAGTTATTTACCCGTTTACCCGTTATTTACCCGTTATTTACCCGTTTAGAAAGTATACATCGCTTTTTATTAACTTATTAACTTAACTTTTTATTAATCGCTTTTAATAACAATATTAACGCAGTTGTCTCGATAGTTAGTCCCGGTGAAAGTGAGTTAGAATAAGAAGCAAGAGCGCAAACTGATGAAAGCAATAAGTCAGTTGCAGTTCTAAAAAAACCTGATAAAAACTGAAAAACGCCCGCCACAATTTATTGACATAAAAATTAGCTAAAATTCTAAAATTATTTGCATTCATTGCTCTACTGCTTTGCACTCTTCGGGTTGCTGCTGCCAAATACTAGCAAGATTCCCCGCTTCTCTCCGGCCTCAGCGAGCAGCCAGCAGCGGCCATAGGTATAAAAAGCCAACCGCGTTGACTGCCGAGAGAGTCAGGTAGATCCCGCAGCCAATCACACCGAATCGCCGTTTTCGCTCCGAGTTAATCCTCTCAAACACTGCCACGGCGGCGAAGGTGCAGAATATGAGCACCAGCATTTGCACCATGAGGAAGTAGCCCAGAGGTGGGATCTGGTTCATGGACTTGGGAGCCGACTGTGAAGCGATCAGGATGTAGAGCGACATTGACATGATGATGGCAATGGAGATGCTGGCCTGATCGCCCTGCTCCTGGGCAAAGAACATCACGCAGGCCAGGAGTGACAGCATCTCGAATGGCAGCAAGATGAGCACCGCGTAGTAAAGCGGCTTTCGTCTCAAATGGAACTTGATGCTATAGTAGCCGAACTCCTGACCCGCCGCGTTGTACTTGGAAGAGGTCTGGTCCAGCCTCTCCAGGTGCCACTCGCCAACGGAGTAGAAGGTTGAGTCCACCTTGGCGCTGCTCATGCGACTCTCCATAGTGAAGTTGAAAAAGTGCAGATCCGAGCTGATGCCACCAAACTCCAGTTTGCACGTCTGGGTGTCGAATGGAAACAGATACATGTCGATCTGGCACGGAAACCGAATCACTGTGTGCACATACCTGCGAACAATTATTTAGATTAGCTGGTATTCTGCTTCAGAATAGCAGGTCTGAGTACGTAAATTTTGATTAACTGCTTCATTCACAGGTTGTTACGATCTCATATTTTTGTTATTGGTTCTAACAAGTTAACTATGCATCGTAAATTAATCTCAGTAGCTATTTGCCTAGTCGGGGGCTTTTGTGATATCTTACCGTATATAGAATGGACGGCTCCATTGCATCTTGCAAGCATCAATTTCCTACGAGTGTATCGAATTTGTCACAGAAGACAGTAGTATTTGGCGCGAAAGATCAGCAGAAGTCAGACTTAAAATACTTTAACTCACAGACTGACGGTTCCGTTGGCAAAAACCGTCGTGTCGCTGAATTTGGCATTGCGCAAGTCCATGAACTCGATCTCTTTGGCGTTCCAAAATCCCACATCCGGGATCCAGATCTGGCCGCGCGTCATCTTCAACTGGGGCACGTTACCGTCGCTGTCGTTCCAGGCCAGTCTGAGGTCCTGCCAGACCACCAGCACCCAGCCCGACCACTCCAGCAGCTCGGACTCGTCCAAGCCATATACAGTCTTCACCTCGATCATCACAGAGACGTTGCACTGATAGCCAAACAGGGTGGGGGCCAAGATCACGTGACAAGAGGGAAGAGTCTGGGAACCGGCGGCAGCAGCCAAGGCGCGGCAGGCGGGCACATCAGCATTGGTTGCTGGGTCGAGAGCAGCCACCAGATGGAGTAGCGGAAACACCAGCCAGAGCAGGACTACCGAACTCAACGGAGACATCGGTGGGAGCCACACTGAAATGACCTGTAATTTTTTTTCGATGCAGTAAGATGCAGTTGAAGCGAGTCAAGGACATTTGAGTTTCCGAAATAGACCAACCAATGCATCGTAAAATGGTGTGCTTTTGAAATACAGTAGCTTAATCTGACTAGCGCTGCTTATTTACGAGCCAGAACTTTCTACTCAAGTTGATCCCAGAAGATTTGAATTTGATCCTATTAACCATGAGCGGGTGGAATCAAGAGAAATCTGTCTGTTGATAGAGAGAAAGGCTTGGAAAGAAACGGGCAGTGAAAGATCAGATCGGTTGACCAGTAGCTGGCTATTTCTGGCTTCTTGTCGACTCCCATGAGCAGCACCAACTTTCGAGCTTCATTAGTTGAGCAATCACGCCAGTTTAACACCAGCTTCAGTACAGAATCCTTGGTCTCTGCCTCCTGAAAGATCTTCCAAGCTTTTGCGTTGGTCGATCGGCTAATATCTTCAAACAGTTGATCCGTCAGAAATAGCTTCAGGAAAGCTTCTTCGTTTCCATCCACAGCATGCGCCAGGTCGTGGTCGTGTCGTGCGCCGGGGGTACCGAGGAATTCAGGCAAGGCTGATGGTCGATTATCAGTGTCAGCTTGAACTATGTGCCACTCATCGGCATGCTCGACTCCTGGGACCAATTTCATGAGGCACTGCTAACTGCTATTTAGCAGCTGCTACTCAACTTTTAGTTTCTAAATAGTAGCACAAACCATGGACAATCTCAATGCTTATTCGTTCATCGGTAACAGTTTGACACTGCTGCGAGTAAAACATTAAGATATAGGAGCCATATGTGGCAGTCGATAAAAAGTTTTAATGAAAATATATTTAAGTGATATTTAATTAAAACAAAATATACAAATGAAGTATGAGCAAGAAGATACATGGAATGAAGAAGAAACATAAAGGATGCATCCTTCATGAACAACGTCAATTTGTATATAGGTGTACTTGTCTCATACTTTATTTGCTTACACATGCGCGTCATATTTTTCTCTCCTCTTCAAATTTCATCCTTCATGTTACTTGTTCCTTTTTAAATCATTTTATTGTATACTTCTGTAATGAAGTCAAGTCAATCGCTTTTTTGGAGTAACTCACTTGAGGCAAAACCCTCCACGCTCTGTATTATATTTATTAGGCCAAGGGGCACGGTGGCCCGCGCATGTACATTACCGTACGTACTGCTCACTAGGCTCTAACCAAGCTTCACCCCTACCGCGCGGCCCCACTCCATAAGTCATGACACTTCATTTGCAAATTTTGTTTATTTTACTTGTAAAGTATCATTTAAATATACTTTTACTGCAATTGTTTATCGACTAAGCCACATATATGGCTCATGCGCTCGTATATCTTAGATTTGTTGTTGTTGTTAAACGAGGGTGGAAAGAGCGAGCTTCCCGCGGATCAGCCCTGAGGGGGGCTCTGCCGCTGAGGGGCACTTCCAGGGGCCTAAGCCCGAGATACCCACCTGATTGGACCCCGACGTCTAGGCCAGGGGGAATTTTGGTGCTACTAACCCAAGCCTATGGTACAAGACACCGCCAACCCAAAAATTTGAATCAGGGACGGTGCTAGGACAGAGTCCACCCAGCAGACAAGTCCTCGGGAGTGCGCCAAAAACAGAATTGGAAAATCGAAAAATGTTGGGTATACTACTTAAAGCCATCCAAGAGCGGGGAAACCCAGAAGTCTTGGAAAAAGGCCTAACTATTGGAGCGAGTCTGGAAGGCTTTTATCCGAGGGCGAGTCTCCTATCAGGCAGGATATCGCGACTACCTATAAGGCTGCAAACCACAAGGGCGTCACCTATCCAGCTCTATATTGGAGGCCAGGCCAAGGGGTCGGGAAGGGGCACAAGGACCAAGAGGATCTTAGATTTACTCACTCACAACAGTGTCAAACTGTAACCGATGAACGAATAAGCATTGAGTAAATGACTATTTTTAGATTGTTCATGGTTCGTGCTACTTGCTTTATTCACCCTAACAGTAGGGTCATGGCGTTTTTATTTGTCCAGATAGTTTTCACGCGAATGAGCTTTCTGTGCGCACACCCGCCCCTGCAAATGTCTTCTATTATTTTACACTTTGTTTTTGCTTTTATGTGACGATATTTTCATAGCAAGTGCTGGCTATGAAAATATCAATATATGACTTAATTTTTCTCGATATCCTCAAATGGAATGAAGGATAATTTATTTTTTGGAGCTTAAGATGAATAGGACCATTGGAAATAAAAATGGCGTCCGTAGCGACCTCACTAGCTAGAAAAAGTTTGGGTCAGTTCGAATCTATTCTCATTAAAGATGCATTAGCTGACTAAGTTACACATCATCCATTATTTTTCTCCGAGGCCAATTCATTACTTGGCTCTGGGCGTTCTCCCCAAAGAAGCAAGGACTGCACGAAATTGCTGTTAGAATCCTAATATTCTGCGGTTCTCCTACCAGCTCTGCCTCCCAATCTGATCTCGCTCTCGTCTCTCCCAGGGCTTTCACGCCACAGTGCAGGCGATCCTAACTGATCCAAGGCCGATTAGATTAGCCTTATTCTAGCAACGCTCTCCAGATTTTTACAGCCATTCATTTTTCTGCTGCTAGAATCGGCGTCGATTTCCTGCTCCAATTCCTATTAGTAAGCGTAGGCCATGTTTGAATGCATGGTGCAGACCGTGAGTGCTTGTTCAAAGTGTAAGGATACGTACGCTGTGCATGTGGGTTAGGCAATTGCTTTCCATTTCGATCGGTGACAATTTATTAGGTATTCTACACGAACATCAATATACAGACTAGAAAGTTAGAAGCTTACTTACCACGAAGCTTATGTCCAAATGCGATTTGTTAGAATGGGGGCTGAGGATCTTTATGTTGAACGTGGGGAGCTACCCAATGCTACCCGGGCTAAAATAAACGTTCTCTCTGCATTTCAGAGGGGCGATGGAACCAGTGGGATGCAGCGCCCTCATTGGATGGTGCCTGGCTCTCCATTGTACCCGAGCCCTGCAGTTGGCTTCCCAGAGAGATCTGTCTCGATTTCAACCAAAACTGCCGTACGGTTCAGCAAAAATGAAAAATAAAAATCAGAGCTGTATTTAGAAAATATTTGTACAATTTACAGTTAATAATGTTGTATTTTAAGCTCTCATCTAACTGCCAGACTCAAATACTTAAGCAGTGGAGGATAAATTGTACAGTTTGAATAAAATGCAGCTGAATGCTGGGAGTTTCAGAACCTGGTTCGAATCATGAAATAATAAAGTTGCAATGAACTTTGGAGCTCTCAGATCTGGGAACTGGGGAGGACTGTGCTAGCATAAAGGTAGTACTACTTCATCAGATAATAAACAGCCTTGATTATCTCTACCTTAAAAATCTGAATCAGATAAGCTTACTAACATTATTTTCATCGTCAACAGTTCCTAGTGATCCCAACAGAAATTTGTTAATCTCGATTCGGTGCTAGCAGCTTCTCTCCGTCCAGTTTCTGAATCCGCAGCTCCAACGATGCGGCTCAGGATTAGGTCAGCAGCCGCAACATCAGAGTCGAGCAGGCCAGAAGGCCCACGAATAGCTGTGTGGAAGCGCCGCTGAAGCCAGTCCTCAAAGCCGAGTTGCACAGTCGGCCGGAGCAGCAGTAAACGTCCGCGTTGTAGATTGTTGGACACTGGCTGTTCGTGACGCAGTATCGACTAATCGCCTTGGAAGTTTTGTCGACAGCTTTCTGTAAATGCAATCCGAATTGGTGCTGTCAGAATGCAATCGAAATGAAACAAAAAATCTACAAAATCAGCCACGCAATTCTTGCCGTCTTACGTAGCACAGCTGGCATCCGGAGCTTCCCACGCTAATCACTTGCGATGTCGAGGAGGCATCGAAGGTTTCTGAGCACAGGCCTACGCCGCAGCTGTAGCAGGTGAGGCTGGAAACGCTGGTTAAGCACAGGGCCGCTGTCATCAACGCGAGAACCGTTGCTGCACCGTGAGATCCGTGCCATGTCGCTGACGTCATCTTGATTGAGATTGCTTCGATTCGATTAAAAAGTTCTGGAAGCTTAGAGTTTGAGTCTGTTTTTTACGCTGCCTATCTGTGCATTCATCTGTATTTAAAAGAGTTTTGTAGCTGGCAGGGCTGGGGTGTGCGTTTCTTGTTGTTGCACCGTTTCGAAGGGCGCCGGGCGGTAAACAGACCGGGCTGAGAGCTTCAGTGTCTCGCTGTGGATGGGGCTGGGCGGTTAGCGACGGGGGTGGCGAAGGAGTTTTGCATCCAGACTGTTCATTTATTTTCGTCTCATTCCAGCGCTTCCCCGCATCTCGCCCGAGTGCTGCAGTGTTTGCTTTGACAGCGGTCGTCAATGCGCAGGCCAGGCTCTTGGCTAGCAGTTAGGGCGAATTTGCGTCATTCAAACCAGTTCATAGCACTGCAACTTGAGGTGAGAGATAGAGCACAAGAGCCACACTGAGCCTGAGCTGTGGTCTCAAGTTAGCTCCACTCTTAGCTCAATCTTCTCAACCTACTTTCTCCTTGCTTCTACCCTGCTAGTAGACTGTCATGAACTAAACTGTCTTTACTGTCATTGTGCTGACAGAGGCATTTCAAAAAATAACAAAACAGTAAATAAACAATCTACTAGCTACTACTTTTAATGCGATCCATTCGATCATTCGTTCTAGATGGAATCGAGTCGGGCAAACTGGAAGCAATGACGCATTCCAATGATCATCTGTATGCAAAACGGGTGCCCCACACTAGGATTGGAAAGCTGCTTGTCTAACCCCCAAGTTGTGAGGCTGCGTATGCTGGTGCTGGCCTGCCTGTGCGAGGCATTTGGAAGTGCATCAATCAGGGAAATGTGGGGAGTGGGGCACAGCAGGGAGGAAGATGGCCGATCAC
Organism: Macrostomum lignano; assembly: GCA_002269645.1. NCBI lineage: Eukaryota > Metazoa > Platyhelminthes > Macrostomidae > Macrostomum > Macrostomum lignano. Next base: position 58,269 of record NIVC01001652.1, on the reverse strand, counting down.
GGATGCAGTGCCTGCCTCGCTTCGGTGCCCCGATTTGGCTGAGGCCAGCTCACTGCGCAATCTGCAGTGCGCAGCGAGCTGCCACTTCTGCCGGGCCACTTGCCTCACCGCGGCTGGTGGGCCTGGGGTCAGATAAACCCTGCCTCTGCCTGGGAAAGCAAATAAAGCAGCGCAGAATATTGGGAATTGCATGTGAAAAGAGCGAAAGACGGGCAGGACAAAACTGACATGGACACTAAAAGAGACAGACAGACAGACAGACAGACAGACAGACAGACAGACAGACAGACAGACAGACAGACAGACAGACAGACAGACAGACAGACAGACAGACAGACAGACAGACAGACAGACAGACAGACAGACAGACAGACAGACAGACAGACAGACAGACAGACAGACAGACAGACAGACAGACAGGCAGACAGACAGACAGACAGACAGACAGGCAGACAGACAGACAGACAGACAGACAGACAGACAGACAGACAGACAGACAGACAGACAGACAGACAGACAGACAGACTGACAGACAGACAGACAGACAGACAGACAGACAGGCAGACAGACAGACAGACAGACAGACAGACAGACAGACAGACAGACAGACTCTTTTATGTATGAATTATTGATTCATATACTGCAACTGTGCAGGATGCATGATGGGGTGAACCGTTTACAGGACGCAGCAAACTTAATTAAAAATGTTTGCATAAAAAATGGCAATAGCTTTATCAAAATCAGGTACATAGGATTTTTTGATCCTTCTGCTCAGTCCATACTTCTCTACTAAGGTAAGTAGTATCTTGAAAAAAATTGAATTTATTAACTGGAGCTCGCAGACAAGCTAATATTTCAATTCAAAGCTCAGTGTTGCAATTTGCAACTCAACTTGGCGGGTAGCTTCATAGCCAACTTGATACATTCTAGCTCTCCAGATTCAGCGTTGCTACGGTCTTCCTCACACTCTAAAGACTACAACGAAGACGCGACAAACCCGAGTATCTTTACTTACTGTTGCTTATTAATTCCACTTTGAGCAAGTCAACGTCTGGACGCTGGGTTGAAAGCGTCCTAACGCAGATCGGATCCAGCGCTCTCGTACTCAATCACTCTCTGAGCTGCATGCTGAAGCCGCTCGTAGGTTTGCAAAGTCAGTGCCTCAACGCTCCTGCTTAGAATATGCATCGGCTTGATTAGGAATAGAAATTTTAACTGATTGGCTTCTCGTGTTGGATGATTCCACTTACTTCTACTGACGCTGGACCGTTCCTAACTGGTAGTGAGCCCTCGGACTGAGCACGGTTCGGGTGGAGCATATGAGGCAACTTCAGTTCAATTTGAATTTTCATTGAATTTTCAGTCAGTCCCGACAGCTTTGGCGACTTTGGCTTTTAATTTCTGCACGCGAGGACGTTGGTCAAGCGTTGAGTAAGAACATTGCCGTTTACAATTAACTTCTCACCGGACCAGTTCATTAATGTGCACCCACAGCAAAAAGGTTTTGCCGTGAAAGGCAAGCGTAATACTTCTGAGCAAGCATTGTAGAGACACTTCTCCACTAGAAAAAAGCATCTGTCAGCACCAGTCAGTACACACACATCGTGCTGCCAAGTAGAGACAATCAAGGCATCGTGAACTTCCTTAGGGAGTTGCACAGTTTTCCCTCATGAACAGCGTCACACCCCTCAATCGACCTACTTTCACAGGCGTCGCACGGTTAGCTTGGCTTCCCCTTGAGTCCTCCGATTCAATTAGCAATGCAAACTGTGCGCTGCATGCGAAGCCGAGACGCTGCCTCCCCCTGTGCCAATGGCAGGGCTGACGGGCTAAGGCAAGGACTGGGAGCCAATCCACTGAGGGAGAGAGCTGCACGGAAAGGAAGTGTCCGGGAGGCAGTTTTCAGACAGTCCTAAGCTTTCCGCGGGCCAGAGGCAGCAACCCAAGAAGTGCGGAATTGCCACGCTAGTGCTTAAACAAAACTGAGTCTCCAGCTCAATGAACGTGGAGGCTTAGCTTTTTCGCTCAGCTCTTATAGTCAGTTGATCGGCAACTGAACTGAGAGCTCTGAGAACTATGAGAGGCAGGGAGAGTCGGTGAATAGAACAGAGAAATCCGTATAGGGCATCCGCATAGAGAACCTGTTGATTGCGCTTTGCTATATAGCTGATATTCAGTACATCCCGACCGGGAAGCATGGAACGGGAAGACAGACCTGCTGTAACCGAGGCACCTGGCGATACAATACAATTGGCGGAGGTGGAGTGAGTTGCATATCATACTCTCTCTGCAAAATTTGATTTTTCTCACCAGTTGTATGGGAAATGCAGTCCTTTGAACTCTTCAGTAAATCACTGCAGCCTCTTAATCTCTTCGGTAGATCACTCCACTCTCTAGAACTCTTCGGTAGATCGTTGCTGCGATGTCAAGGCTTACCTGGGGGAATTGCTGAGATGTCAGGGCTTACTGGGGGAATTGCTGAGATGTCAGGGCTTACTGGGGGAATTGCTGAGATGTCAGGGCTTACTGGGGGAATTGCTGAGATGTCAGGGCTTACTGGGGGAATTGCTGAGATGTCAAGGCTTACTGGGGGAATTGCTGAGATGTCAGGGCTTACTGGGGGAATTGCTGCGATGTCAAGGCTTACGGGGGAAATTGCTGAGATGTCAAGGCTTACGGGGGAATTGCTGAGATGTCGAGGCTTACGGGGGAATTATTTAGGTGTCAAGTCAAATAGGATTCACATAAATAATTTCGGTCGGACGCTTATTGGGCGCCCCGAAGGGGGGCACTAGATTGCTAGTCACTCTCTAAACCTCTTCTGTAGATCACTTCACTCTCTAAAACTCTTCGGTAGATCACTTCACTCTCTAAGACTCTTCTGTAGATCACTTCAGTCTCTAAGACTCTTCTGTAGATCACTTCACTCTCTAAGACTCTTCTGTAGATCACTTCCCTCTCTAAGACTCTTCTGTAGATCACTTCACTCTCTAAGACTCTTCTGTAGATCACTTCAGTCTCTAAAACTCTTCAGTAGATCACTTCCCTCTCTAAAACTCTTCGGTAGATCACTTCACTCTCTAAAACTCTTCGGTAGATCACTTCACTCTCTAAAACTCTTCTGTAGATCACTTCAGTCTCTAAAACTATTCCGTAGATCATTGCTGCGATGTCAAGGCTTACCTGGGGAATTGCTGAGATGTCAGGGCTTACTGGGGGAATCGCTGAGATGTCGAGCTTACGGGGGAATTGCTTAGGTGTCAAGTCAAATAGGATTCACATAAATAATTTCGGTCGGTCGCTTATTGGGCGCCCCAAAGGGGGGCACTAGATTGCTAGTCACTCTCTAAACCTCTTCTGTAGATCAGTTCACTCTCTAAAACTCTTCTGTAGATCACATCACTCTCTAAAACTCTTCTGTAGATCACTTCTCTCTCTAAAACTCTTCTGTAGATCACTTCACTCTCTAAAACTCTTCAGTGGGTCACCACAGGTCCTCAAACCCTTCTGTAGGTCAATAAAGCTCCCGAAATCCTTCCTTTGGTCATCAAATTTCCTGAAACTCTGGATTAGGCCACGGCAGCTTCTGAAAATATTCAATAGAAACTTCTTTCCTGTCGTCCGGTAACGAATGCCAGCGCTTTCAATTACTCTAAGTTTGTCTTTCTCCCTGCAGCAAAATTTATCGCTCACATGGTGAAATTGACTTGGCTAATCGATACCTGCATCATCGCCTAAAGGTCAAATTGATTTCCGATAGAAAATTCACTGCACTCGCCTCGCCTGTCAGACACTATTAATTAACTTGTATATTTGGCTTTTGTTTGAGCATCAAAGAATGAACTGCAAAGCGGCATGAAACAACATTAAAACTGATTTCAACAACTCATATAGGCTGAGTGCAGCTCAAAGACAAATGATCTATGTACGTATGGCAACAGAGTTTCCCTGGTGAGAAATAGAAATAATTCAAAACTTCTCTCAGTCCCGAAATCGCAAAGAAGCTTTACTGCTGTTACACTGTACAATCAGTACATTAATCAAAATACAACTCTCGTCTAAATGATTGACGGGTTCGTGACTAAAGGAAATTTAATCCGAAGCTTATGGCTGGCTCCTTGGCCGTCTCTCTGGTTCCTTGCTAAGTCGGTTCTTGCTTAACAATTTTTGCTACTGGCTTTTGTGACTATATTTTCGTGATTGCAGAAAAAATAAAAATGGAAAGAGAGCACTGGGAAGATGCCCGATGTGAGACTGGTGAGATACCGGATGTGAGCCAGGTGAGATACCGGATGTGAGACAGGGGAGACACCGGATGTGAGACTGGTGAGATACCGCGGATGTAAGACAGGGGAGATACCGGATGTGCGACTGGTGAGATACCGGATGTGCGACTGGTGAGATACCGGATGTGAGATAGGTGAGATTACCGGATGTGAGACAGTTGAGATACTGGATGTACGACAGGTGAGATACCGGATGTGAGACAGGTGAGATACCGGATGTGAGACAGGTGAGATACCGGATGTGAGACAGGTGAGATACCGGATGTGAGACTGGTGAGATACCGCGGATGTAAGCCAGGTGAGATACCAGATGTGAGATAGGTGAGATTACCGGATGTGACGGATGTGAGATAGGTGAGATTACCGGATGTGAGACAGGTGAGATACCGGATGTAAGACAGGTGAGATACCGGATGTGCGACTGATGAGATACCGGATGAGTGAATGGTGAGATACCGGATGTGAGACAGGTGAGATACCGGACCTGTGGTCAGTTCTGTAAAGCTCTATCAGCATGCGACAAACTCCAATTGCGCAGCAGTCTCGAATGCGTCTTCGAAACTGAGGACGAACGCAGCGGTGGCTACGGTGGCGGCGGCGGCGGCGGCGGCGGCGGCGGCGACTCCTCGAGCTCGCAGGACGTGGTGAATTCGTTCATCGTTCTGTACGGCATCACCTTCACTATGCTCGGCGTGGTCATCCCGGTGTGCGACGGATTGGCCAGCGGGACCCTCAAGCACCAGACCTACGACCAGGTGAGACTTGAGTCGTTCTCAAAGGATTCGTAGAGACTCATGGAGGATTCGAGCGCTCTTCCTCAAAGGCTTTGAAATCCCGGATCAGGCATCTCATCCCTTCAGACCCCCCCAATGCCTTTCATTGCTTTTCGTGCTCCAATCCTTTGGACTTTATCCGAAAAATGGGATAATAAAATATATATGATCGCTGGGACGAGAACATGACGTGCCGTCATGCGCAGAAGCTGGACAATTTCTGCTCAACGATGCCGAAGCTCCTCTCCATCCCGGATCAGAAAAATCATATCGAAAAGAAGAAATTTCCATCGAGCCAGTTAAAACAAAAATTCGATGTCCGATGGGACGAGCGCGGGAACATGGGGGGCGGGGCGGAATATTTCTATGTATAATGCACCGCCCGCCCTCCGCCTGCCCCGCGACCTCCGCTCATGGGATTAAAAATCTTGGAGTAGCATATTGCCCTGCGGGGGTGCCTGATTATAATGCGAGCTGTCCGCCTGCCCGGCCAATCTGTTCCATTTTCCACTCGGCCGGAATGAGCCGGGCCAAGGTGAGCTCCGAGGTCGGCCGCTCCTTCCCTCTCTATCTCTCGCTCTCTCGATAACTTCTGCTCATACGTGCGCGAGCTCCTCAGGCACTCCGGCGGCCAGTCCGCGACGCGATTGGGCAGGCATGGCTTCTGATTGCAGGCCTCCGCCCCCGGCCCCGCTGTGGCAGCTTGAGAGGGGGAGGGGCTGCATTCTGTGACTACGGTTGCTTGGGAATATTCATTGCATTCGTACTTTTGAGCTTTGTGTAAATGCGTTGGCTTGCGCACCGCAACAATATTTGAGTACATTCAGCACTGTCCGAATCCGTGATCCTGTAGTGTCCGAATCTATTATGTTGAGTGTCCGAATCCATCGTGCTGAGTGTCCGAATCTATCATGCTGAGTGTCCGAATCTATCATGCTGAGTGTCCGAATCTATCATGCTGAGGTGTCCGAATCCATCATGCTGAGTGTCCGAATCTACTATGTTGACTGTCCGAACCCATCATGCTGAGTGTCCGAATCCATCATGTTGAGTGTCCGAATCCATAATGCTGAGTGTCCGAATCCATCATGTTGAGTGTCCGGATCCGTCATGCTAAGGTGTCCGAATCTATAATGCTAAGTGTCCGAATCTATCATGTTGACTGTCCGAATCCGTCATGCTAAAGTGTCCGAATCTATAATGCTAAGTGTCCGAATCTATCATGCTGAGGTGTCCGAATCTATCATGCTGAGTGTCCAAATCCATCATGCTGAGTGTCCGAATCTATCATGCTGAGGTGTCCAAATCCATCATGCTAAGGTGTCCGAATCTATCATGCTGAGTGTCCGAATTTATCATGCTGAGTGTCCGAATCCATCATGCTAAGGTGTCCGAATCTATCATGCTGAGTGTCCGAATCTACTATGTTGACTGTCCGAACCCATCATGCTGAGTGTCCGAATCCATCATGTTGAGTGTCCGAATCCATAATTCTGAGTGTCCGAATCCATCATGCTGAGTGTCCGAATCTATCTTGTTGAGTGTCCGGATCCGTCATGCTAAGGTGTCCGAATCTATAATGCTAAGTGTCCGAATCTATCATGTTGAGTGTCCGAATCCGTCATTCTAAAGTGTCCGAATCTATCATGCTGAGTGTCCGAATCCATCATGCTGAGATGTTTAAGTCCAAGCCCTGAGGTGTTCGAACCCTCAGATGTCCTTGAGGTGTCCGAGTCCTTGAACCTGATGCGTCCGAACACATGATTCAGGAATTGCCGATGCCAAAGTAGCAAGAATAAAACTGACTGAGTACGCGAATCTAAGACCCTGAATTGTTGCAAACCACATCTAGATTCCGCATCACAATCGAGTTTGTACTTTTAGACAGCTAGCTCCTATAAAATCGCCAATATCTCCATCCGCCCACAAGGCCTTCTACCTCTACATGCACACCACTGGCCTGGCCTTCCTGGCCTTCATCAGCCTGGTCATTTACCGATTCCGGGAAGACAAGCGGCAGCAGCAGTTGCAGCTGGCCGCCGTGGAAGCCACCAACGGGTCCGCCGTTCTCGACTGCGAAGTCGCCGACGAGGAGGTCAACGCCGACGCTCAGAATGACGTCACAGACGCGGCCGAAGGCGTCCGGGCGAGGATTCGGGGCGCTGTCCGCTCGCTGCTGGTGCGAGCGCGTCATCGATTTGGCAGCTGGCTCGACAAGGCGGACGCTCGGCGACGTCGACAACAGAGCGAGCGTCGGCGGGAGCGACAGACGCCAGCAGTTTGGATGTCGTCTGAGGGCATCAACCTGTACATGCGGCTGGGAGTCATCAGTGAGCGGCTATGGACTCTTGTAGACTTTGAATGAGCTTCTTTAATATTAAACTGCTTACCTGTAAAATAATGTCTCACATCCGGTATCTCCCCTGTCCCACATCCGGTATCTCATCAGTCTCACATCCGGTATCTCACCTGTCTCACATCCGGTATCTCACCTGGCTCACATCCGGTATCTCACCTATCTTACATCCGGTATCTCAACTGTCTCACATCCGGTATCTCACCTGGCTCACATCCGGTATCTCACCTGGCTCACATCCGGTATCTCACCAGTCTCACATCCGGTATCTCACCATTTTCACATCCGGTATTTCACTAGTCTCACATCCGGTATCTCACCTGTCCCACATCCAGTACCTCTCCAGTCTCACATCTTGTATCTTACCAGTCTCACATCCGGTATCTCACCAGTCGCATATCCGGTATCTCACCAGTCTCACATCCGGTATTTCACCTGTCACACCCCCAGTATCTCACCTGGCTCACATACGGTATCTCATCAGCCGCACATCCGGTATCTCACCTATCTCACATCTGATTTCTGACTAAATTTTGAATCGTACTTCTGATTTGCTAATTAATTGTGACAAGAACTTTCTTCTCCTGTTTTTTCTTAATTAGCTCCTGTCTCTGTTTATGCAAGTACCGCCCAAAACCTTTCGTCACATCAAAGGAGCGATGTTTCCACTGGTTGGGCTGAGCCGCTTTTTAAAACTGATTTCTCATCAACGCAGCGCTCATCGTCATTTCTCTGCCAACATGTCTCGTCAGAAAAAAAGCAGATTAAAGTGAAACAGAGGAGGCTGAAGCAGCCTGCTTGGATGCATCTGGGGACAGGCGACACTTGACAGGCAAGTCTGCCTCCTCTCTTTCCCTCCCTCTGCCGGCCTGTCTGTCTGTCTGGGCCAAGTCAGCGCCATCCAGGTTTCTGCTTGCACTCTCAGCTCAGAAGAAGAATGTCTGTCTTCTTAACTTGCTAATCAGCTCAGTTTGATGAAAAAATATGCATTCGGATTATTCGTGTATATGAAATTTTAGTCATTCTTACTGGACTGGCTGGTTGGCTAGACTAGCAATCCATTCTATTCCTATTGATAGGCTAGACTAGCAATCCATTCCATTCCTATTGATAGGCTAGACTAGCAATCCATTCTATCCCTATTGATAGGCTAGACTAGCAATCCACTCTATTCCTATTGATAGGCTAGACTAGCAATCCATTCTATCCCTATTGATAGGCTAGACTAGCAATCCATTCTATCCCTATTGATTGGCTAGACTAGCAATCCACTCTATTCCTATTGATAGGCTAGACTAGCAATCCACTCTATTCCTATTGATAGGCTAGACTAGCAATCCATTCTATCCCTATTGATAGGCTAGACTAGCAATCCATTCTATCCCTATTGATAGGCTAGACTAGCAATCCATTCTATCCCTATTGATAGGCTAGACTAGCAATCCATTCTATCCCTATTGATAGGCTAGACTAGCAATCCATTCTATCCCTATTGATAGGCTAGACTAGCAATCCACTCGATTTCTCATCAGCAGTTTTCTCAACTCCCATTCGCTCGCAGTCTTCGGATTCGGGGTGATCATTCACGACGCATTCAAGCTGGCGGACACGGTTGAGCAGCCGCTGGCAGCAGCCGGAGGAGCCGCCCATTGCCGCAGTAACCTGTGGCAGGTGCAGCTGCTGGTCCACCTGCTGTTCATCCTGCTGCAGACGTTTCATCTGTTCAAGAGCCACAGGGTGAGCCAGTTCTGCACTAGCTGGTAATGGTCAGCGCCGCTCGATATAGGAGATCATGAATAATTAATAAAATCTCAAAGCTCTCAGAGGCTGTCCCCGTTCGAGAGCATTTTTGAAGAAAAGAATCTAAAAGATGCAGAACCAAACGCTGAAAGCGAGAGAACAAGTCTGAGAGAAAATGTGTAGCCTTGTAGCCTCACCTGTCTGCCTTGTAGCCTCACCTGTCTGCCTGTAGCCTCACCTGTCTGCCTGTAGCCTCACCTGTCTGCCTGTAGCCTCACCTGTCTGCCTGTAGCCTCACCTGTCTGCCTGTAGCCTCACCTGTCTGCCTGTAGCCTCACCTGTCTGCCTGTAGCCTCACCTGTCTGCCTGTAGCCTCACCTGTCTCCTCCTGTAGCCTCACCTGTCTCTCCTGTAGCCTCACCTGTCTGCCTGTAGCCTCACCTGTCTGCCTGTAGCCTCACCTGTCTGCCTGTAGCCTCACCTGTCTCCTCCTGTAGCCTCACCTGTCTGCCTGTAGCCTCACCTGTCTGCCTGTAGCCTCACCTGTCTGCCTGTAGCCTCACCTGTCTGCCTGTAGCCTCACCTGTCTCCTACTGTAGCCTCACCTGTCTCTCCTGTAGCCTCACCTGTCTCTCCTGTAGCCTCACCTGTCTCCCTGTAGCCTCACCTGTCTCCTCCTGTAGCTTCACCTGTCTCTCCTGTAGCCTCACCTGTCTCTCCTGTAGCCTCACCTGTCTCCTCCTGTAGCCTCACCTGTCTCCTCCTGTAGCCTCACCTGTCTCTCCTGTAGCCTCACCTGTCTCCCCTGTAGCCTCACCTGTCTGCCTGTAGCCTCACCTGTCTGCCTGTAGCCTCACCTGTCTGCCTGTAGCCTCACCTGTCTGCCTGTAGCCTCACCTGTCTGCCTGTAGCCTCACCTGTCTGCCTGTAGCCTCACCTGTCTGCCTGTAGCCTCACCTGTCTGCCTGTAGCCTCACCTGTCTCCTCCTGTAGCCTCACCTGTCTGCCTGTAGCCTCACCTGTCTGCCTGTAGCCTCACCTGTCTCTCCTGTAGCCTCACCTGTCTCTCCTGTAGCCTCACCTGTCTCCTCCTGTAGCCTCACCTGTCTCCTCCTGTAGCCTCACCTGTCTCTCCTGTAGCCTCACCTGTCTCTCCTGTAGCCTCACCTGTCTCCTCCTGTAGCCTCACCTGTCTCCTCCTGTAGCCTCACCTGTCTCTCCTGTAGCCTCACCTGTCTCCCCTGTAGCCTCACCTGTCTCCCTGTAGCCTTACCTGTATGTCTGTAGCCTCACCTGTCTCCCCTGTAGCCTCACCCGTCTGCCTTTAGCCTCATCCGTCGCCCTCTCACAGTGCAGTGAAAGTGCATAAGCTACTTAAGATTTCTTGTTGGATTTTTATCTATTTGTTTATCTGCACAGTGCATGGCTGCTGCTGAAAAGATATTTACAAACGCAGAAATGGATGGATTGCCAACGGGGCCGCTAAGATTCGTTTGAAGTCGCGGAAATCTTCTCGTAATAGCAATTATTGCAGCCGTTTCTTCTCTTTGCGAATCTTTTTTCTGCTAAAGACAAGGGTAAAGTGGAGGAGTGGAATGAGGGAAAGAACTCTGCAGAAGAAGACCAGACCCGGATGCGAGCGACGAGATGCACTTTTTTGTCACCGCATTTAATTAGAACTTTATTCTTGCATTTCTACTATCAGTAGCTTGAATGAACAACAAGTTCAAATTCTTCAGGTTGTGGTTTCCGTGTATCCGAGCGCGGTGAAGTTCGCATTGGCCCACCTAATTGTGACCAACCTGTGCATCTGGATGAAAGCCGTCATCTTCGAGGTGAAAATGGCGCTGACGAAAAATCTGCTCGACCATCCGACAGGCGCTTTGGGCAGTAATAGGACAGCGAGAAATGCGAGCTCTGTTACAGGTGAGGTCAGTTAGATAGTTCGCTACACACTCAAGATGATAGATGAACAATCAGCTGTCCATTGGTTCCTGAGCACACACAGCAAGGAATACATTATCTGTGTCAGACATATCTGTGTCTGACATATCTGTGTCTGACATATCTGTGTCTGACATATCTGTGTCTGACATATCTGTGTCTGACATATCTGTGTCTGACATATCTGTGTCTGACATATCTGTGTCTGACATATCTGTGTCTGACATATCTGTGTCTGACATATCTGTGTCTGACAAATCTGCATCTGACATATCTGTGTCTGACATATCTGTATCTGACATATCTGTGTCTGACATATCTGTGTCTGACATATCTGTGTCTGACATATCTGTGTCTGACATATCTGTACCTGACATATCTGTGTCTGACATATCTGTGTCTGACAAATCTGCATCTGACATATCTGTGTCTGACATATCTGTATCTGACATATCTGTGTCTGACATATCTGTGTCTGACATATCTGTGTCTGACATATCTGTGTCTGACATATCTGTACCTGACATATCTGTACCTGACATATCTGTGTCTGACATATCTGTACCTGACATATCTGTACCTGACATATCTGTATCTGACATATCTGTATCTGACATATCTGTACCTGACATATCTGTACCTGACATATCTGTACCTGACATATCTGTATCTGACAGGATCTAAGGAGGCAGAAAGTCTTAAAGACTCCCACTCTCGGATCCCACAGAGTGCACCATGGCGCTGGCCTCGGAAGCGGCGCCCTCGCACTCGCTCAGCCCCTTCCTGTACCCGTGTGCGGTGGAGTACGGCCTCATCTCGGCCGCCATCTGCTTCAAGCTGTTCAAGAAGGTCGGCGCCGAATACGCCGATGCGGAGGCCTGTCGCTACGACCTGCCGCGGCCGGTGCGGTCGCAGAAGTTCTTCACCACCTGCCACAAGTCGCACAAAGGCCTGTTCTTCGGCCTGCTAATCGTGATCCTGATTGTAGTCCCGCTGGCCACTCTGGTCCTGCTGCCGCAGCGGGACCAACAGAAGCGGGACGCCTACACCATCGCCGTCCTAGCGGCCGAGTGCGGCGTCCTGCTCGTCACCATGGCGATGTGCTCGATTGGCTCATACCAGTCCATTCGGAATCTCACGCTGACAAGCCGGGACGTTCACCTGCTGGACGTGAACCTGCTGTTCGTGGGCCTGGCGGGCCTGCTCTGCTACAACTTGTTCGTTGTCGTCTCGTCCGCCTCCTGCTTGATGGACGAGCATCAAGACGAGCTGGAGACGGACCATTGCCTCTTCGGCAGCGGCCGGCGGGCCGTGATCACCAAGCTGAACGGGCTGAAGTCCTTCCTGGACGGCGGGCAGGCGCTGGCGCAGGCGTTCCTGATTGCCGCGCTGTCTAAAAGGAAGCTCAGCAGAAAGCTGTTCCTTCAGGTGGGTTTCTTAGAAAGCGTCTCTGTTCTGGGTGAAAACTAGCAAGCATTTTTCTTCGCTAAAAATAGATTTTCAACTTTACTGATTATCCCTGGCAACGAACTTTGGAAACACAGATTACCAAGGAAACCCTCTCTGTTCCACTGGAAGCCCGTAGGTGTCCCTGAATCTCTCTTAATTCCCAAAAAACCTAATAAATTCCCGACAAAACCCGTAAATTGCCTTGACAATCCGGTAGACCCCCTGGAAACCGGTAGATCCCCTGGAAACCGGTAGATCCCCATGGAAACCGGTAGATTCCCTGGAAACTGATAGATTCCATGGAAACTGATAGATTCCCTGGAAAGCGGTAGATCCCCTGGAAACCGGTAGATGCCATGGTAACCGGTAGATTCCCTGAAAACTGGTAGATCCCCTGGAAACCGGTAGATCCCCTGGAAACCGGTAGATCCCCTTGGAAACCGGTAGATCCCCCTGGAAACCGGTAGATCCCCTGGAAAACCAGTAGATCCCCCTGGAAACCGGTAGATCCCCCTGGAAACCGGTAGATTCCCCGGAAAGCGGTAGATTCCCCGGAAAGCGGTAGATTCCCTGGAAACTGTTAGATTCCCTGGAAAACGGTAGATCGCATGGAAACCGGTAGATCCCCATGGAAACCCGTAGATTCCCTGGAAACCGGTAGATCCCATTGAAAACCAGTAGATCCCCCTGGAAACCGGTAGATCCCCATGGAAACCGGTAGATTCCCCGGAAAGCGGTAGATTCCCTGGAAACTGTTAGATTCCCTGGAAAACGGTAGATCGCATGGAAACCGGTAGATCCCCATGGAAACCCGTAGATTCCCTGGAAACCGGTAGATCCCCTGGAAACCGGTAGATCCCCTGGAAACCGGTAGATTCCCTGGAAACCGGCAGATCCCATGGAAACCGGTAGATCCCCATGGAAACCGGTAGATTCCCCGGAAAGCGGTAGATTCCCTGGAAACTGGTAGATTCCCTGGAAACCGGTAGATCGCATGGAAACCGGTAGATCCCCATGGAAGCCGGTAGATTCCCTGGAAACCGGTAGATCCCCTGGAAACCGGTAGATCCCCTGGCAACCGGTAGATTCCCTGGAAACCGGCAGATCCCATGGAAACCGGTAGATCGCATGGAAACCGGTAGATCCCCCTGGAAACCGGTAGATTCCCCGGAAAGCGGTAGATTCCCCGGAAAGCGGTAGATTCCCTGGAAACTGTTAGATTCCCTGGAAAACGGTAGATCGCATGGAAACCGGTAGATCCCCTTGAAAACCAGTAGATCCCCCTGGAAACCGGTAGATCCCCATGGAAACCGGTAGATTCCCCGGAAAGCGGTAGATTCCCTGGAAACTGTTAGATTCCCTGGAAAACGGTAGATCGCATGGAAACCGGTAGATCCCCATGGAAACCCGTAGATACCCTGGAAACCGGTAGATCCCCTGGAAACCGGTAGATTCCCTGAAAACCGGCAGATCCCATGGAAACCGGTAGATCCCCATGGAAACCGGTGTATTCCCCGGAAAGCGGTAGATTCCCTGGAAACTGGTAGATTCCCTGGAAACCGGTAGATCGCATGGAAACCGGTAGATCCCCATGGAAGCCGGTAGATTCCCTGGAAACCGGTAGATCCCCTGGAAACCGGTAGATCCCCTGGAAACCGGTAGATTCCTTGGAAACCGGCTGATCCCATGGAAACCGGTAGATCCCATGGAAACCGGTAGATCCCCATGGAAACCGGTGTATTCCCCGGAAAGCGGTAGATTCCCTGGAAACTGGTAGATTCCCTGGAAACCGGTAGATCGCATGGAAACCGGTAGATCCCCATGGAAGCCGGTAGATTCCCTGGAAACCGGTAGATCCCCTGGAAACCGGTAGATCCCCTGGAAACCGGTAGATTCCTTGGAAACCGGCTGATCCCATGGAAACCGGTAGATCCCATGGAAACCGGTAGATCCCATGGAAACCATTAGATCCCATGGAAACTGATAGATTCCCTTGAAACCGGTAGACCTCCTGGCAGCCGTTAGATCCCCGGAAATCCCATCTATTCTCCCAGTAAAACCCCATGGGATTCTCCCATTCTCCCAGTTGCCATGGGAACCTAGCCGATTCTATAAAACAAAACCCTGCGAATCCGCAGGGCCGGAAGCCAGCCAGAGGCATTCTGATCGCTCTGCTCGTGGCCAACCTGGCCATGTGGATATCCGCAGTGTTCGAGTCCAAGCGCCACATATCGGTGGAATTTCACGAGAACTACTTCGGCACGAAGGCGTGGAAGATCATCAAGTACACCACGCTGCCCATGATCATATTTTTTAGATTTCACTCCACAGTCTGTCTGTCTGAGATCTGGAAAAACACGTACTGTCACAAGGCCCAGCCGAGCCAGTCATATTCCTAAAGAAGCTTGTGTTGAAAATTTTTGGTCTGATTATTCGTTTTCGATAACAACATTCGTACCCTACTTTTGTGGCTAATATAGCAAAATTAGAATAAAGTAGCTGGTGTAAAGCCTCGTTAATTATGAGATTAATTGAAATATATGCTATGCTAATACTGAGGCACAATATTTTGTCTTTAATATTGCGTTTATAAACAAGTTTAATGCAAGTTTTATACATACCATTTTGTCAGCGGCTTTACGAGTCGCCACACGCGGGGCAGTAAATGATCCACGACCCCCCCGTGGGGAGTGTACAACTGAGATAGCAATGTACATCTAGGCTAGAATGTACACTGGTTTACTCTCGTCCCCTGAGGGCCCTGAGGGCATGCTTGGATTTTCCGACCACAACAGGCAAAATTTGAAAATAAAATAGAGCGTGCGGAGCCACGGCCATGTAGGTCTGGAATCTCTTCGGGGGGGGGACATCCAGGCCAGCAGCTCAGCAAATAATTATCTGAAAGCAGCAATTCAGGATTTCTGCAACTCATTCAGGTTATCGATGAGCGAAAGATCCGAGGAGCAGCAGGCTGCGAAAGCCGCTTCTCCGTCAGCATTGATGAACAGTGTGCTCGGGGAGTCCACGTGAGTGCTAAGTCTTTGTTTCATTGTTGATAACTATGCAATATTGCAATGATTAGATTAAAGATGATTATAGATTAGAGAAAATCATTTCTTCAAGAAGATTTTAAATTGTGAGCTGAGATTTAAATGAGGAGAGCTAAGATTTAAATGGAGAGCTGAGATTTAAATGGAGAGCTGAGATTTCAATGGAGAGCTGAGATTTAAATGGGGGAGCTGAGATTTCAATGGAGAGCTGAGATTTAAATGGGGGAGAGCTGAGATTTAAATGGGGGAGAGCTGAGATTTAAATGGGGGAGAGCTGAGATTTAAATGGGGGAGAGCTGAGATTTAAATGGGGGAGAGCTGAGATTTAAATGGGGGAGAGCTGAGATTTAAATGGGGGAGAGCTGAGATTTAAATGGGGGAGAGCTGAGATTTAAATGGGGGAGAGCTGAGATTTAAATGGGGGAGAGCTGATATTTAAATGGGGGAGAGCTGAGATTTAAATGGGGGAGAGCTGAGATTTAAATGGGGGAGAGCTGAGATTTAAATGGGGAGAGCTGAGATTTAAATGGGGGAGAGCTGAGATTTAAATGGGGGAGAGCTGAGATTTAAATGGGGGAGAGCTGAGATTTAAATGGGGGAGAGCTGATATTTAAATGGGGGAGAGCTGAGATTTAAATGGGGGAGAGCTGAGATTTAAATAAGGAGAGCTGAGATTTAAATGGGGGAGAGCTGAGATTAAAATGGGGGAGAGCTGAGATTTAAATGGGGGAGAGCTGAGATTTAAATGGAGAGCTGAGATTTAAATGGGGGAGAGCTGAGATTTAAATGGGGGAGAGCTGAGATTTAAATGGGGGAGAGCTGAGATTTAAATGGGGGAGAGCTGAGATTTAAATGGAGAGCTGAGATTTAATTGGGGAAGGCTGAGATTTAAAGAAAGAGGGCTCATATTTAAATTGGGACTGCTTAGGTTTAAATAGGGAATGCTCAGATTTAAATGGGGGTGCTCAGATTTAAATGGGGGTGCTCAGATTTAAATAGGGAGTGCTTAGTTAGATTTAAATGGGGGTGCTCAGATTTAAATAGAGAGTGCTCAGATTTAAATAGGGAGTGCTCAGATTTAAATAGGGAGTGCTCAGATTTAAATAGGGAGTGCTCAGATTTAAATAGGGAGTGCTTAGATTTAAATAAGGAGTGCTTAGATTTAAATAGGGAGTGCTCAGATTTAAATAGAGAGTGCTCAGATTTAAATAGGGAGTGCTCAGATTTAAATAGGGAGTGCTCAGATTTAAATAGGGAGTGCTCAGATTTAAATAGGGAGTGCTCAGATTTAAATAGGGAGTGCTCAGATTTAAATAGGGAGTGCTCAGATTTAAATAGGGAGTGCTCAGATTTAAATAGGGAGTGCTCAGATTTAAATAGGGAGTGCTTTAGAGATGTTCCGAAAGTGCATTTTCTGCCGAAATCAAAATCGAACTCGAAATCTGCTACTTTCCAAACTCAAAATCATAATTTTCTGACATCGAAATTCTGAAAAAATTATTACGACCAACCTTCACTTTTAAATGTCGTCTACTGCATGCTACATGTAAGTGGTAACTATGTGAAGAAATTCCAATCATAATTACTGCCCTGACTCAGGTTCTGTGCAGGGCATGTTCTCTTGCTCTCTTGCGGCTTCTTTACATGTATTTATCTGTACCCGTATCACTGAATGGCAATTCGTGTAGGCCGTGTCTTTGCATCGAATTCCAGTTTAGAAAAAATAGAACGATGTGACAGTTTAATTATTAAAATAGATACTCTATGATTTTTTTCTCCATCAATAAATCAGAGCGATGGTGGCTGACGACATACCACAGGCTCTGATGAACTTGCTGAGCTGCTGGATGCAGGTGTGTCTGACCCTGGCCAGCCGCGACCGGCGCCTCATCTGTGGGTTCCGCAAAGTGCTGGATCGGCTCGGAAAAGAGTGAGTTTCCCAGATCCCGATCCCAGATCCCGATCCCAGATCCCGATCCCAGATCCCGATCCCAGATCCCGATCCCAGATCCCGATCCCAGATCCCGATCCCAGATCCCGATCCCAGATCCCGATCCCAGATCCCGATCCCAGATCCCGATCCCAGATCCCGATCCCAGATCCCGATCCCAGATCCCGATCCCAGATCCCGATCCCAGATCCCGATCCCAGATCCCGATCCCAGATCCCGATCCCAGATCCCGATCCCAGATCCCGATCCCAGATCCCGATCCCAGATCCCGATCCCAGATCCCGATCCCAGATCCCGATCCCAGATCCCGATCCCCGAGCATAAAACATTCTCACCTGCTTTTCGCTGTTCACTTTCAGCAATATTTTATTTTGCATTCTACCGGAAAGTCTCTGTCGGACAAAACCCACACGGGTATGCTTGCCCTGACCCTGGCTTCCTGTCACCAAAGCGGAGTTCGAATGATCAAGGTGAGCGAGACTGGGGCTCACTTGTACTTCATATGAGGGTCGTCCACTCTAAGTCTAGAATGGACACCTAATTAACCCAGCCAAGGACACCCAAACAAAGCAGCCAAGGACACCCAATCAAAGCAGCCATAGACGCCCAATCAAAGCAGCTAAGGACACCCAATCAAAGCAGCCAGGGACATTTAAAAAAAGCAGTCAAAACACCCAATCAAAGCAGCCATAGACACCCAATCAAAGCAGCCAAGGACACCCAATCAAAGCAGTCATAGACACCCAATCAAAGCAGCCATAGACACCCCATCAAAGCAGTCATAGATGAGTAGAAGGCATGAGGGGGCTTTTGGGACAAAATTTTTCACATCCTCCATAATCCCATTAAATCCATCCATATTATCCCTGACAGAATCAGAAAAAAAGGGGGTCGCACTCGCTCACAAAACATCCTCCATAATCCACCTAAATCCATCCATATTATCCCTGACAGAATCAGAAAAAAGGGGGGTCGCACTCGCTCACAAAACATCCTCCATAATCCACCTAAATCCATCCATATTATCCCTGACAGAATCAGAAAAAAGGGGGGTCGCACTCGCTCACAAAACGTCCTCCATAATCCACCTAAATCCATCCATATTATCCCTGACAGAATCATGAAAAAGGGAGGGGCCGCACTTGCTCCGAAAACTTCGAACATAATCCTATTAAATCCATCCATATTATCCCTGACAGAATCAGAGCAGGTGTCCACTGATACCCGTTATGCTCACTGACACAGACATCATCCACTGACATCCACCCATAGCATCTTCGAAACAATCAGAAAATAATCTGCATTCTTATCCCCACATTCAATTCGCAACATGAAACCAGATCCCTAAAACTTTAAATCATCAGCGCAGGGTCCTTACCCTTTGAAAAAAAGTAATAAATTCTCAATAAAAATGTTTCCAGTTGTCTCTCCAGGTTCTTATTACAAAGCGCACGAGCCTAATTACAAGAGTAAGTACCGATGCAAACTTGAATGCAGCGAATACATGAGAAAATATTGGCCCGACGTTCAAATCAATGTCCCTAATATTAATCTAGCTCTCCAAAGACATTGGTTTCATAAGTATGGAGTAACCTATGTAAAAGATTATGACAGCTACTATAACTTTGCAGAAATCATTAGGCAATTGTGATTTCTCACATTCTCTCAATGATTAACGTCAATACAAACTCTTCCCCATTAAAATCAACGCCCATCCCATCTTCAGTCTCAAACTGTAGCACAATCTCGTGAATCTCCTTATTACTCAATACAACTCTTTTCACTGGATTTGGTTTCTCTACCACCATCTGTCCTCCAGCTACAGAGTTGGAGATGTTGTACAAAATATTCGTTCGCTTTCCCTTAAATACCCAATCAAGACTGAGATTAGTTCTGATTAGAATATTCAAACCCTTTACAATGTCTGCTATATTGGGTGCTAAGAACAAACCGCGTACACTTTCCCGGGCCATGATAACAGCCCCCGTCGCTTGAGTGACAGTCCGCGCTGTGGATTCTGCCTTATAAACTTTCTTCACGAATCCCAATTCCCTATACCAAGTGTCATCTTTAAACTCAACCTCCGCATCTTTGTGAACTTGCATGACCACTCTCATTACAGTGAGATCATAGGTTAGTTTAACAGGGAACAGTTTCTTCTCTGGCTTACTCATATCAGGTGTCTCAAAATGGCCTCTTTTAGTAAAGACGTTTTCTAGAAAGTAATTGTAGGTATCCACACTTTGCGTGCTCACAGGGAATACCACAGGTTCTGCTGCTGCACCTTTCCATTTGTAATAAAACTTATTATTTGCTGCCGTCACATTGGGAACGTTTGACCAACCAGTGAAGTCGTTAAGATAGACATGGTAATTAGCACCTGGATCCAGGCGAATCGCCTGCTCTAATTTTTGAATAAATATCCCGTTTGAGTCATTAATTCGCCCAGTTATTGTAATAGGAATGCTCTCCTTGGAGTGCGAAATAATATTATTTAGTCTTTCAGCAATCGCTTCCATTTTTTTCACATAAAAAAATATTTAAACTTTACTGGATGAATTGTTGATCATGTTAAGCTTCACCTTCCTCTCAAATGCATAGATAATGTACAAGTCCACAGGTGTTGCGACAGTCCTCTCAATGTTAGTCACGATATTCACAGGGCTGTTATCAGTAGGCATTTGTCTGGCAGACACATCAGCGCCAAACATTGGATATAGAGTTCCATATTGAAGAGCAGTGATAGCAATTCCATTGTTCTCTTTCACAGCCAAGTCGACCAACTCGCTATAAAATTTGCTAATCTTGTTCTGACTGAAATCTCCATTTTGTGGCAGTGCAGGGTAAAGATTATCACTGATTTCATGCTGAATGGACCGCACGTCACCATGCATGTAGCGTATAATGCTATTTGGGTTTCTCATATTAATAATGATATACCTTGGATTGCTGCATGATCCCTCTTTGATGCAGATGTTTGTTCTAGTTTCGTTTCGCTCATCTCGACACATGTAGGCTGTGTATGCAACATCAATGTCCTTCTCTATTGCCTTAAGATAGTCTGCTTTTAGTGCAGTCTTTGGCTCAATGACTTCCAAATACAGCTCGATTCCGGTTAGCTTCACCTCCATCCTTGTGTGGTCCGCCCCAGTCCACAACACTCTACTGCGATCATCTCTAGTCATCTTAAAAGTGTAGCTAAAGTTACTAGTCAGTCGATTAAATGTACTACAAAATCCACTCATGAATCTCAGTGGTACAAATACATCAACAGACCGATACAGCGGGTTTTTAGCAGCATCATCAGCACCTTGCAATGCATAGTTGTATCTCTTCTTCCTCTTTTTATAGCCACTGTCATTGGTGTCTCCTTCTTTTTCATCTGCGATAAAACCCGCACCACTTCCCAACTGAATAAAATCAGGATTCTCGATCAAACAATGAGCGTCATAGACAATTCCAAAGTTGGCGATTCGCTCCAACTCAGTGCTCCCATTCGATACACTAAACTCCTTGAACATGTACGCCCAAAAGTTACTGATCAGAGCCACATCCGCATCATGCTTGTCAACGTTAGCACGAGCCGCATCCGCACCACCCTTTGTCTTGAATTGAAATGTCATATGGAAGCCGCTCTTAAGACTGTGCACACTAACCAAAGACGAACATCCATTGTATGTAAATGTCAGTGTTTGGCCAGGACCAAGATTAGTTTCATTCTGATTTTCCTGACTGGGAACTCTTACCTGAGTCGCTTTGATTGTGCTATCATCACTCAAAATAGGCTTGTTAATTTTGTAGAAAACTGGTGTCAGTGGGTCGTTCATTTTTTAACTAAAAATAAAATAAAATAAGAAATGAAGCGAAAAAGTACACAGCAGATATCTGAATTGGAGAAGCTAGCACAAGCAGAGAAACGAGTTACCGGGCTAATAAATAAGGAGCAACAATCCTACAATGAGTTTGTCCAAGCAGCCACCGAATTTCACAAACCCGGATACACAGAAGCGAAGAAAAACCTCGACACTGTGAAGGAAGCAGTTGATGATATTCAAGAGAGCCACTTGCAAAACACATTGGGTAAAATCCCATCTTCACCAGGACAACCACAGGCTCAGGAACCAGGACAACCGGTGCAGATGAAAGTGACGGATAACTTTTTTGGCCCCGTAGTGGATGATGGAAAATATATTTTTGGAATTAGCGCCTGGCGAAAAAATATTACCGGGGAACCGGCGGATTACAACATTGAAGTGACAAAGGAAAACATTTCAATCAATAAAGGCGCAAAAACTAAAAGAATCCAGTTCACTCAAACTTTACTTGATTACATGACTAAAAATCTAGAGAATACGTCTAAAAAGCAGCTCAAAAATTACAAAGATCTTGTTACCTTTGCTCTCGATAGGGATATAGATATGCTCAAGAACAACGGTGTTTTGAAAATTTTACATGAAAACGGGATTGTCTTGAACAGATTTAAAAAAAATACAAATACTTTAAACAATGGTTTGGTTTGCCGGATCAGGAAGAGGTCATAAGACAACAACCACAACAACAACAGCAACAACAGCAACCGCCACAACAGCAGCAACATTTCACAGAAGAACAAGTACTCAGGCAACTGGAAAATGCAGATCCGACTCAAGTAGCTAAATATAATAATGATCACCCAACAGACTGGCAACACTTAGAACAACACTCTCCAGATCGAATGAACAGAATCAAGCAAAGAGTTTTCACACCTCAACAAAGACAGGCGCCACATGACAGTTCCATCTCTGAAAGTGAGCAGTCTTTTGGATCACCTCCCCAGCAGCCACAAGCCCAACCAACTCCACAACCCCAAGACCAACCACCCAAATCTGGAAAAGGAATAGCTGAAATCTACAAGCGAGTAGCGGTTCTTCTAGGAGCGGCAAAGACCGGAATGAAAGACGAGAATAGAAAAGAATTTGTCAACATCCTGGACAAAATGCTTGAGAGAAAATACATCGATAAGAGGGCGAGAGAGCTTCTGCTTTCGCGGTTCAACAAAAAATAATTTATTTCAAGTAAAAATGCCACTTATTTTCGAAAAAGACATTGACAAATACTATGACAAAGAGGAACTTAATCTTATTAAACGCGGATCTGGACTTTTCCCTGCAGGCCACTATCCAAGAAAAGAGCGCTCCGGGAATGGCCTTGCCGATTTGATCGCTCAGGGGGCTAAGATTTTTAAGGTCATTGGAGAGAACAAAGAGAACATCAAGAACGTTGCCGAAGCGGCTGGCAGTGTAGCCACAGCAGCCAAAAAGATAAAGGATACTGTAACACCTAAACAAGAGATTCAACCTCCACTGGCCCCGCTGGCTCCGCTGGCCCCAAATCCAGACAGTGTGGACCCTGCAGTCTATGAGAAGATGAGAGCTAGCATTAAAAAAGGAAGTGGTTTCAAATTTGACTAAAGGGTACTTTCCGAGGGTACAAGAAATGTAAAGGTACAAGACTAGTCCCAAAATGACATACCTAAGTCCCAAAATGACACATCTAAGTCCCAAAATAACACATCTAAGTCCCAAAATGACACATCTAAGTCCCAAAATGACACATCTAAGTCCCAAAATCGACAACTAGTTGGTGGTGTTAGATTTGTTTTACGTTTGATTGTTTCGTCTGCAGTTGGCGCCAGCAGGTCTCTTCGAATCTACCTATTTATTTGTCTATGCGCTCCATTCTACACTTGATCTCAAACAAACCGGTTGGCTCACGAAATTTTGGGTTAGTGGTCAAACTGGTTGGCTCACGAAATTTGTGGTCAGTGGTCAAGTCGGTTGGATCACTTATTTCCCTTGTGGTCTGTGGTGCCTCTTCAACAGTATCAATATCAGGAAGATTGTGTACTCCCTCAAGACGACTGATTCTTCTCAACGATTTCTGCCATTCGGTAAAAATTAAATCTAAATAGACTTTAATTGCATCAAGTCTTTCTTTAATTCTATCATGCAACGATGTTGACTGGTTCATGAACTCTTCTAAATTATTGACTTTAACTGTGTTGGTTGCGACGTTTTCTTTAATTCTATCATGCAACACTGTTGACTGGTTCATGAACTCTTCTAAATTATTTACTTTAGCTGTGTTTGTGAAAACTCCTCCTTCAAGAATACGCATCCGTCTATCAATGGAATTTCCCAGAAGATTAACTGATGATCTCAAGCCGTTGATTAGCGAGACTATCGAAGTTATTTCTGACCTTAGTTCATTAGTTGCGTTTAACAACGGCACAAAAAGCTTATCACTTTCAAACTTCTGCCTAGCTACTTTAAGCCTGAGATCTTCCATGTTTATCTGTAGCTGGTGCATGGAGCGCTCTAGTAGGGCTTTCAGTCTGTTTTTATTCAGTTTGATCTCTGGGATCTCTTCGTCGCTGTTGATATATCGCCTGTCAAGGATGGATATTTGAGCTGATGTAAGAGCGCTGTTGCCAGAAATGGATTCACCTGCAAAATTAATAGACATCTTTTAATAGCAAATTTTAAATTACAGTTCTTTTTTCTTTGCTGATAATCTCAAACTGGTAAGGCTGATTCCACTTGTCATAGCAAAGATTAACGAATTCCTCCTGTGAAATCTTTCTGTTTGAGTTTTTTGTTGGATTTATGAAATAGGCAGGCGCAATGAACTCATTGTAAAATCTTTTTAACCTGTCCTGTGGAATGGTTGGAAACAGGAGAATCAGATTGCAGTTCCCGAAAATTGTTTTGTTCGGGAGCTCGAACCAGTTCTGTGCAATGTAAATTACATTACAATTGTTATGTCGCCCTCTTGTAAAATAGTTTTCTATCTGCTTCTGTGGGCCTGTCATACAATCATCAAAGACGATCAAATGCTTTCTCCCTTTTTCTAGCTCATCTGGATGGGGTAGAAGTTTGGTCTTTGGATCCACCTGCGGATCTCCATAGGTGAACACTTTAATGTTCTGCCATTTTTCATTGTCTTTGAGGTGCTTTGCATATTCGGCAGCTACAATTTCTGGGTTACTGGGAAGGCTCATTTGGTTATTAAAACATTGAATAATGTCCTCTTTGTTCAGTTTGTTTTGCAATCCAGAAATCAGCATTCTATACTCATCTTGATACAGTGTGGGAGAGTAGATGTGCAGAGTGTCATAGTCGATGAAGCCAGGTCTAAGAAGCATGTTAAAGACTCTGAATGTTTTACCTGAACCTGATGAACCAACAACAATGCATCTGAAGTGACTCGGGATTGACTCATGATGAGAAAACTTAATCTGATTACGCGTCCAGTGAGGATTGAAGTCCTTTGAAAAGTCCATTTTTTCTATGATGAAAAAAAATTTTTTTTAATAATAAAACATTTAGAAGATGTGTCATTTTGGGACTTAGATGTGTCATTTTGGGACTTAGATGTGTCATTTTGGGACTTAGATGTGTTATTTTGGGACTTAGATGTGTCATTTTGGGACTTAGGTATGTCATTTTGGGACTAGTCTTGTACCTTTACATTTCTTGTACCCTCGGAAAGTACCCTTTAGTCAAATTTGAAACCACTTCCTTTTTTAATGCTAGCTCTCATCTTCTCATAGACTGCAGGGTCCACACTGTCTGGATTTGGGGCCAGCGGAGCCAGCGGGGCCAGTGGAGGTTGAATCTCTTGTTTAGGTGTTACAGTATCCTTTATCTTTTTGGCTGCTGTGGCTACACTGCCAGCCGCTTCGGCAACGTTCTTGATGTTCTCTTTGTTCTCTCCAATGACCTTAAAAATCTTAGCCCCCTGAGCGATCAAATCGGCAAGGCCATTCCCGGAGCGCTCTTTTCTTGGATAGTGGCCTGCAGGGAAAAGTCCAGATCCGCGTTTAATAAGATTAAGTTCCTCTTTGTCATAGTATTTGTCAATGTCTTTTTCGAAAATAAGTGGCATTTTTACTTGAAATAAATTATTTTTTGTTGAACCGCGAAAGCAGAAGCTCTCTCGCCCTCTTATCGATGTATTTTCTCTCAAGCATTTTGTCCAGGATGTTGACAAATTCTTTTCTATTCTCGTCTTTCATTCCGGTCTTTGCCGCTCCTAGAAGAACCGCTACTCGCTTGTAGATTTCAGCTATTCCTTTTCCAGATTTGGGTGGTTGGTCTTGGGGTTGTGGAGTTGGTTGGGCTTGTGGCTGCTGGGGAGGTGATCCAAAAGACTGCTCACTTTCAGAGATGGAACTGTCATGTGGCGCCTGTCTTTGTTGAGGTGTGAAAACTCTTTGCTTGATTCTGTTCATTCGATCTGGAGAGTGTTGTTCTAAGTGTTGCCAGTCTGTTGGGTGATCATTATTATATTTAGCTACTTGAGTCGGATCTGCATTTTCCAGTTGCCTGAGTACTTGTTCTTCTGTGAAATGTTGCTGCTGTTGTGGCGGTTGCTGTTGTTGCTGTTGTTGTTGTGGTTGTTGTCTTATGACCTCTTCCTGATCCGGCAAACCAAACCATTGTTTAAAGTATTTGTATTTTTTTTAAATCTGTTCAAGACAATCCCGTTTTCATGTAAAATTTTCAAAACACCGTTGTTCTTGAGCATATCTATATCCCTATCGAGAGCAAAGGTAACAAGATCTTTGTAATTTTTGAGCTGCTTTTTAGACGTATTCTCTAGATTTTTAGTCATGTAATCAAGTAAAGTTTGAGTGAACTGGATTCTTTTAGTTTTTGCGCCTTTATTGATTGAAATGTTTTCCTTTGTCACTTCAATGTTGTAATCCGCCGGTTCCCCGGTAATATTTTTTCGCCAGGCGCTAATTCCAAAAATATATTTTCCATCATCCACTACGGGGCCAAAAAAGTTATCCGTCACTTTCATCTGCACCGGTTGTCCTGGTTCCTGAGCCTGTGGTTGTCCTGGTGAAGATGGGATTTTACCCAATGTGTTTTGCAAGTGGCTCTCTTGAATATCATCAACTGCTTCCTTCACAGTGTCGAGGTTTTTCTTCGCTTCTGTGTATCCGGGTTTGTGAAATTCGGTGGCTGCTTGGACAAACTCATTGTAGGATTGTTGCTCCTTATTTATTAGCCCGGTAACTCGTTTCTCTGCTTGTGCTAGCTTCTCCAATTCAGATATCTGCTGTGTACTTTTTCGCTTCATTTCTTATTTTATTTTATTTTTAGTTAAAAAATGAACGACCCACTGACACCAGTTTTCTACAAAATTAACAAGCCTATTTTGAGTGATGATAGCACAATCAAAGCGACTCAGGTAAGAGTTCCCAGTCAGGAAAATCAGAATGAAACTAATCTTGGTCCTGGCCAAACACTGACATTTACATACAATGGATGTTCGTCTTTGGTTAGTGTGCACAGTCTTAAGAGCGGCTTCCATATGACATTTCAATTCAAGACAAAGGGTGGTGCGGATGCGGCTCGTGCTAACGTTGACAAGCATGATGCGGATGTGGCTCTGATCAGTAACTTTTGGGCGTACATGTTCAAGGAGTTTAGTGTATCGAATGGGAGCACTGAGTTGGAGCGAATCGCCAACTTTGGAATTGTCTATGACGCTCATTGTTTGATCGAGAATCCTGATTTTATTCAGTTGGGAAGTGGTGCGGGTTTTATCGCAGATGAAAAAGAAGGAGACACCAATGACAGTGGCTATAAAAAGAGGAAGAAGAGATACAACTATGCATTGCAAGGTGCTGATGATGCTGCTAAAAACCCGCTGTATCGGTCTGTTGATGTATTTGTACCACTGAGATTCATGAGTGGATTTTGTAGTACATTTAATCGACTGACTAGTAACTTTAGCTACACTTTTAAGATGACTAGAGATGATCGCAGTAGAGTGTTGTGGACTGGGGCGGACCACACAAGGATGGAGGTGAAGCTAACCGGAATCGAGCTGTATTTGGAAGTCATTGAGCCAAAGACTGCACTAAAAGCAGACTATCTTAAGGCAATAGAGAAGGACATTGATGTTGCATACACAGCCTACATGTGTCGAGATGAGCGAAACGAAACTAGAACAAACATCTGCATTAAAGAGGGATCATGCAGCAATCCAAGGTATATCATTATTAATATGAGAAACCCAAATAGCATTATACGCTACATGCATGGTGACGTGCGGTCCATTCAGCATGAAATCAGTGATAATCTTTACCCTGCACTGCCACAAAATGGAGATTTCAGTCAGAACAAGATTAGCAAATTTTATAGCGAGTTGGTCGACTTGGCTGTGAAAGAGAACAATGGAATTGCTATCACTGCTCTTCAATATGGAACTCTATATCCAATGTTTGGCGCTGATGTGTCTGCCAGACAAATGCCTACTGATAACAGCCCTGTGAATATCGTGACTAACATTGAGAGGACTGTCGCAACACCTGTGGACTTGTACATTATCTATGCATTTGAGAGGAAGGTGAAGCTTAACATGATCAACAATTCATCCAGTAAAGTTTAAATATTTTTTTATGTGAAAAAAATGGAAGCGATTGCTGAAAGACTAAATAATATTATTTCGCACTCCAAGGAGAGCATTCCTATTACAATAACTGGGCGAATTAATGACTCAAACGGGATATTTATTCAAAAATTAGAGCAGGCGATTCGCCTGGATCCAGGTGCTAATTACCATGTCTATCTTAACGACTTCACTGGTTGGTCAAACGTTCCCAATGTGACGGCAGCAAATAATAAGTTTTATTACAAATGGAAAGGTGCAGCAGCAGAACCTGTGGTATTCCCTGTGAGCACGCAAAGTGTGGATACCTACAATTACTTTCTAGAAAACGTCTTTACTAAAAGAGGCCATTTTGAGACACCTGATATGAGTAAGCCAGAGAAGAAACTGTTCCCTGTTAAATAACCTATGATCTCACTGTAATGAGAGTGGTCATGCAAGTTCACAAAGATGCGGAGGTTGAGTTTAAAGATGACACTTGGTATAGGGAATTGGGATTCGTGAAGAAAGTTTATAAGGCAGAATCCACAGCGCGGACTGTCACTCAAGCGACGGGGGCTGTTATCATGGCCCGGGAAAGTGTACGCGGTTTGTTCTTAGCACCCAATATAGCAGACATTGTAAAGGGTTTGAATATTCTAATCAGAACTAATCTCAGTCTTGATTGGGTATTTAAGGGAAAGCGAACGAATATTTTGTACAACATCTCCAACTCTGTAGCTGGAGGACAGATGGTGGTAGAGAAACCAAATCCAGTGAAAAGAGTTGTATTGAGTAATAAGGAGATTCACGAGATTGTGCTACAGTTTGAGACTGAAGATGGGATGGGCGTTGATTTTAATGGGGAAGAGTTTGTATTGACGTTAATCATTGAGAGAATGTGAGAAATCACAATTGCCTAATGATTTCTGCAAAGTTATAGTAGCTGTCATAATCTTTTACATAGGTTACTCCATACTTATGAAACCAATGTCTTTGGAGAGCTAGATTAATATTAGGGACATTGATTTGAACGTCGGGCCAATATTTTCTCATGTATTCGCTGCATTCAAGTTTGCATCGGTACTTACTCTTGTAATTAGGCTCGTGCGCTTTGTAATAAGAACCTGGAGAGACAACTGGAAACATTTTTATTGAGAATTTATTACTTTTTTTCAAAGGGTAAGGACCCTGCGCTGATGATTTAAAGTTTTAGGGATCTGGTTTCATGTTGCGAATTGAATGTGGGGATAAGAATGCAGATTATTTTCTGATTGTTTCGAAGATGCTATGGGTGGATGTCAGTGGATGATGTCTGTGTCAGTGAGCATAACGGGTATCAGTGGACACCTGCTCTGATTCTGTCAGGGATAATATGGATGGATTTAATAGGATTATGTTCGAAGTTTTCGGAGCAAGTGCGGCCCCTCCCCTTTTTCATGATTCTGTCAGGGATAATATGGATGGATTTAGGTGGATTATGGAGGACGTTTTGTGAGCGAGTGCGACCCCCCTTTTTTCTGATTCTGTCAGGGATAATATGGATGGATTTAGGTGGATTATGGAGGATGTTTTGTGAGCGAGTGCGACCCCCCTTTTTTCTGATTCTGTCAGGGATAATATGGATGGATTTAATGGGATTATGGAGGATGTGAAAAATTTTGTCCCAAAAGCCCCCTCATGCCTTCTACTTAGATGCCCAAACAAAGCAGCTAAGGACACCCAAACAAAACAGCCATAGACACCCAATCAAAGCAGCCAAGTACACCTTATCAAAGCAGCCAAGGACACCCAATCAAAGCAGCTAAGGACACCCAATCAAAGCAGCCAAGGACACCCAATCAAATCAAAGCAGCCAAGGACACCCAATCAAAGCAGCCAAGGACACCCAATCAAAGCAGCCATAGACGCCCAATCAAAGCAGCCATAGACACCCAAACAAAGCAGCTAAGGACACCCAATCAAAGCAGCCAGGGACATTTAAAAAAAGCAGTCAAAACACCCAATCAAAGCAGCCATAGACACCCAATCAAAGCAGCCAAGGACACCCAATCAAAGCAGCCATAGACACCCAATCAATGCAGCCAAGGACACCCAATCAAAGCAGCCAAGGACACCCAATCAAAGCAGCCATAGACACCCAATCAATGCAGCCAAGGACACCCAATCAAAGCAGTCATAGACACCCTATCAAAGCAGCCATAGACACCCTATCAAAGCAGTCATAGACACTCTATCAAAACAGCCATAGACACCCTATCAAAGCAGTCATAGATGCCCAAACAAAGCAACCCCAAGGATATTCAACCCGACCGCCGCCCCGCCAGGTCGACCAGCACCAGTTGGTGCAAAAGACCATCGCAGCCATCGGCCAGCCCCGAACTGCAGCGCCGCAAAGCTACGAGTGCCTGGCCGTCCTGGACGCCGGACACCCCCAGCCGGAGTGCGACTCCGAGCTGGTGAAATTCTACGACAGCCGAGATCACGGATGCGACTTCAACAAGCTGCCGCTTATTAACCTGCTGGATGCCTGAGCTCAGTGCGGGCTCCCGCTTGCTTTAAGAATTTAACGCAATTTCTTTCCTTTGCTTTTATTTTTCTGTGCCACTTTTAATCAGTTCGCTTTCTGTACAGAGTTGTTGTTTCGAATAATGTTTTAATAACACTAATCCGTCTTTGATATTTGATTAACTCATGGAAAGAATTGATAACTTGAGAACACCTGTTTAGTTCGAGAAATGGGCTGTGTGCACCCTTGAGCACTTTAAGCAACTTGTCAAACAACCGGCGAGAGGCATTACTGCCCATTCCGCCCATTCCACCGACTTACGAAGGAGTGTACAGCGTCCCTACGGTAACTTTATTTATCGTTAGGCATGTACACTTTACTGCGCCTTGGAAGGTTGGCCTTCAAGGCCGTTAACTACACGAGCAGAGCCACTCTGGGGATTCCAATCTAGCCCCAAATTAATGCGACTGCACTTAGAGTCGAGCCCGGGCCACTGACATACCAGAGCGTCACTGTAGACCAGTGAGCTGCGCATTTGAGAACGTCTGGAAGATTTTTTGTAAATATACCAAAGCCCAAATTAGTTTTGATTTTCATTCATAAAAAAATTGTTTTGGAATTTTTCTTAACACATTGACGTGTTCTTGCTTCTCTACTTTCAGTAGTATTGAACGAAAGCTGGATTTTATAACCGCAGTGGACCAAAGCAATTTTTGAGGTTTAGTGAGTACGAGCAACACTTAATGTTGCTTCAGTAGATCCCGCTATTCCCTGTCTTGATGCTTCAGTAGATCCCGCTACCCCCTGCCTTGATGCTTCAGTAGATCCCGCTATTCCCTGCCTTGATGCTTCAGTAGATCCCGCTACCCCCTGTCTTGATGCTTCAGTAGATCCCGCTATCCCCTGTCTTTATGCTTCAGTAGATCCCGCTACCCCTGTCTTGATGCTTCATTAGATCCCGCTACCCCCTGTCTTGATGCTTCAGTAGATCCCGCTACCCCCTGTCTTGATGCTTCATTAGATCCCGCTACCCCCTGTCTTTATGCTTCAGTAGATCCCGCTACCCCCTGTCTTGATGCTTCATTAGATCCCGCTACCCCCTGTCTTGATGCTTCAGTAGATCCCGCTACCCCCTGTCTTGATGCTTCATTAGATCCCGCTACCCCCTGTCTTGATGCTTCAGTAGATCCCGCTACCCCCTGCCTTGATGCTTCAGTAGATCCCGCTACCCCCTGCCTTGATGCTTCAGTTGATTCAGCTAACGTATATATTATGTATTATCTGCAGTACACACATCATTTAATTAAATCAGAGCTACTCATACGAACTCCTGCAATTAATGCGGTTAATTTAGCAGTTAGACAATCTTACAATATAATGTAGGATTCATACATCGATTTTGCGTGCTTAAATGGTCTATGCACGAGTGCGCGCAGCGAGTGGCTTAATACTTTAGATAGCGCGTTAGATGCACGCTCAGTTAATTTGTCTTAACCATAGACAAAAATTGAGTGTCTTCAATTGAAATCAAGTTGATTGAGTGTTGCGAAGAAGGGAATAAGAAGCTGTTAAATTAAAATCACTTGTGAGAGAATATGGCTGAGCCACCAACTAAAGTCAGACTTCTGAATCTGAGCAAATTTCCAAACGAAATGATTTCCGGCTTGTCCACCAATGAGATTGACGACATTCTGAACGAGCCTGATAATCTACCGGAGTCGGCAATTGATCGAGAAGAGGAGGATCTTCTGGAGGCACTTTTCAAGAAGATACCTGACGAAGAAGCTGAACTACTTGAATTGGAACAGCTCGTTTCCGAAATCGAGGACACCGCTGCTAGTAAAAGTGTGACAAAGGCTACCGAATATTATGTCGGTAAGTTGCAGAGCTTCATGGAGAACCATCCGTCAGTTCAGCGTGATTTGGCGACTTCTACACCGCGCGAGATCGACAGTCTATTGCGATACTTCTATGGCTCACTTCGCAAGAGGAATGGCGAATACTTTGCTCCAGCCACGTTGATTTGTATCCGAGCTGCGCTCTACCGGCATTTCATGTCGACAAGGCGAATCAATATTCTAACTGACGACGCATTCTATGCTTCCAATACGACACTGAAGTCAATGGGCAGAATCTTCATTGCCCGAGGCGGACGCGCCCGACACTTCCAATCGATCGAGCCTGTTGATCTGAAGAGGCTGTCTGACTACTTCGATCGGAAATCTCCAGAGGTGCTACTCACTTTCCGTGCATTACACGCACGCGTTAGACGCACGCTTGTTGCCTTTACTCAGATAGAAAATTGCCATAGACACCTACATTAGACGCACAGTAAATCGTGCATCTAACGCGCGCCAGCGTGATACAATGCTCTATTTTTAAACCACATCAAAGATCGTCACTTTCAGGGAGGTTATTGACATAGATTTTATTTTGCGGGATTCAATCGATCACTTTCCCGGACATATTGCAAGGATTATTGTATGTATCTAAATAAGCGAGCTTCTCTCTTCTCTTCCTTCGTGACTCGAGAAATTTCTTTATGAAATTTTGTCTATGGTAAGAATGCCCCCACACCCCCAGCAGGGGCTTCGCTTCCACACCCCATACCCAACTTCAACCATAGACATACAAGTATGGCTCCGGGATTTATCTGAATACATCCCGCAAAATTAAAGTAGTTTAAATAAGATATTCTATGGGTTTGAGGTCGGTATGTGATTAAATCCCGAGAGACGAAGGAATCGAAGCGACGAAGCGATTAATCCAGCTAATCTCATTAAATATTTGAGCACGCTTTCGACTTAAATTGAATAGAAAGTTTGTTTCTAAATTTAGACTGGCACACTCAGCGTTCCATTTATGGCTGCCGACCGCCACACGCATTTGCATTTATTGCTACGCCAGTCTCAAAAAAACTATTTTTAGTAACAACAGCAATACAGCTGGGGCTAGGCGCCGCCAGCGTACACTTATTCTCAATGTACAGTCTGGGTCGCACACTGCGCGGGAATTCCACTACACGTCTGAGGGTCAGAGTGGCGAGCAACGCCCAGCGCAATAAATAATAGGCTGTTTGAGAAATTTGCTACAATTTTTGGTAACTGCGAGAGCGCGCGATAACGCAAAACTAAACCGACGCTGAGCTGTCCTTCCGAATGCGTATGGTTGGTCTTTACTGCAACCGGAGTCAATTTACAGTAAGGTTCTCAACTGCTCAGCAATGATCTACCACGACTACTGCAGAGACAGCCTGTTTGCGGACGGCCCCCTGCAGCTCCCGGAAGTGGACACCGGAAGGAATGCAACTCAGCGATCTGAGGTTAATCATTAATTAGCG
Organism: Macrostomum lignano; assembly: GCA_002269645.1. Classification (NCBI taxonomy): domain Eukaryota; kingdom Metazoa; phylum Platyhelminthes; family Macrostomidae; genus Macrostomum; species Macrostomum lignano. Next base: position 24,446 of record NIVC01001652.1, on the reverse strand, counting down.
TTGTCGTTCAGCCTGAGTCTGGTCTGATCTGGTCTGATCCTTTGAGTCTGGTCTGATCTGGTCTGATCCTTTGAGTCTGGTCTGAACCTTTGAGTCTGGTCTGATCCTTTGAGTCTGGTCTGATCCTTTGAGTCTGGTCTGAACCTTTGAGTCTGGTCTGATCCTTTGAGTCTGGTCTGAACCTTTGAGTCTGGTCTGATCTGGTCTGATCCTTTGAGTCTGGTCTGAACCTTTGAGTCTGGTCTGATCCTTTGAGTCTGGTCTGATCCTTTGAGTCTGGTCTGATCTGGTCTGATCCTTTGAGTCTGGTCTGATCCTTTGAGTCTAGTCTGATCCTTTGAGTCTGGTCTGAACCTTTGAGTCTGGTCTGATCCTTTGAGTCTGGTCTGAACCTTTGAGTCTGGTCTGATCTGGTCTGATCCTTTGAGTCTGGTCTGAACCTTTGAGTCTGGTCTGATCCTTTGAGTCTGGTCTGATCCTTTGAGTCTGGTCTGATCTGGTCTGATCCTTTGAGTCTGGTCTGATCCTTTGAGTCTGGTCTGATCCTTTGAGTCTGGTCTGATCCTTTGAGTCTGGTCTGAACCTTTGAGTCTGGTCTGATCCTTTGAGTCTGGTCTGATCCTTTGAGTCTGGTCTGATCCTTTGAGTCTGGTCTGATCCTTTGAGTCTGGTCTGAACCTTTGAGTCTGGTCTGATCCTTTGAGTCTGGTCTGATCCTTTGAGTCTGGTCTGATCCTTCGCGTCTTTTCAGATATCTCGAGTCTGGTCTCATCATTCAAGTTTGTTTTGACACTATGAGTCTTGTCTGATCTAGTTTGCTATGCTTTGGGTCTATTTCTCTCATTGAGTCAGTCTGGTAAGAACATGCAAGGATCTGCACCGATTGCATGCCACTTTGCCCTTCAGACAGTCGCAGCCAGCTCGCAGGCGTCACTGTCGCTGCCGCCGCTGCCGTCGCCACCGCCGCTGGAGCTGCAGCCGCAGCCCTGCGCCAGCCTCGACGACTGCTGCTGGCCGGTCTGGGAGTCCCTGCTGGACCTCGACTTCATCCTGGAGCACTCCGCGACCGCGTGCAACTCTGGGATGCATCCTCCACCACCGCCACCGCTGCCGCCACCTTCGCTGCTACCAACTCCGACTTCTCCCGTCTCCTCGCCCCCGCATCTGCGCAGTCCCGGGCGTCAGCGCTGGCGTCGGCGCAGTGAGAAAAGCAGCGGCGAAGCATCCGCTGCGTCTTCGACTTGTTCGACAGCTCGGCACGTCTGCTTCGCGCCGGGCTGCGGCCGGGCCTACGCCAAACTGTCGCACCTGCGGTCGCACGAGAGGACCCACACCGGGGAAAAGCCGTACGCCTGCGCCTGGCCCGGCTGCCGCTGGCGCTTCGCCCGCTCCGACGAGCTGACGAGGCACCGGCGGCGCCACACTGGCGAGCGGCCGTTCCGCTGTGGCATCTGCGGCCGCGGCTTCTCCAGGTCCGACCACCTGGCACTGCACGGTCGGAAGCATAGAAATGCGGGGTGAGTTGAGCGCCCTGAACTACCAGCCAATCTACCCTGAACTGCCGATCTATCTGTCCTGAACTTCCGATCAATCTACCCTGAACTGCCAACCAATCTACCCTGAACTCCCAACCAATCTACCCTGAACTGCCAATCTATTTATCTTGAACTGCCAACCAATCTACCCTGAACTGCCAATCAATCTACCCTGAACTGCCAACCAATCTACTCTGAACTGCCAATCCAATCTACCCTAAACTCCCAACCAATCTACTCTGAACTGCCAATCCAATCTACCCTGAACTCCCAACCAATCTACCCTGAACTGCCAATCAATCTACCCTGAACTGCCAATCTATTTATCTTGAACTGCCAACCAATCTACCCTGAACTGCCAATCAATCTACCTTGAACTGCCAACCAATCTACTCTGAACTGCCAATCCAATCTACCCTGAACTCCCAACCAATCTACTCTGAACTGCCAATCCAATCTACCCTGAACTCCCAACCAATCTACCCTGAACTGCCAATCAATCTACCCTGAACTGCCAACCAATCTACCCTGAACTGCCAACTAATCTACCCTGAACTGCCAATCCAATTTAACCTGAACTGCCACTAAGCCTCAAACTGAACCTCATATCCAGGCCGCAGAGGGTTCTCAGCATGCGCAGCCGAGATGAGCATTCCCAGCAGTCCAGCGAGTCCCTGAACTACCCATATTAGCCTTAACCGGAACTTTCCGGAATTTCTCTGCATTTTAACAAACGAACAAAAACTTCCCGCGCGCGTTCTGAGGTGCCTCTTCCGTGTAATATATTTGAATTTTGTTTTCAAAAGTTTATTTGATACTTTTGGCACCGATTTTTAATCCATCAATTTTGTGCAGAAGTTTTTCGATTCATTTATTGTGCATAACTGCCAACAATAATTGTATGAATGAAGAAATTTTCTGTAAATGCTTTTACACAATTCCGTGTCTTTTCAAGTGCTGTATCTGTGTTGCAGTGCATTTCCTTGCTGACTGACTCTGTTAGCTTTATCACCTGTTAACTGTTAGCTCTTACAGCCCATTCACTGCTGCATGTACCGTGTACATTCCGATTCCGCGTGAACTTTTAATTTAGCAAATGCTTTTAATATCACACTTGATTATTAGCTCTTCCATCGATAAGCTTTATCGGTTTTCTTGAAATTGCACAACTACAATTACTTCCAAAGTTATTGGTGTAGATGGGTATTGGAATGGGTATTCGAATTGGTATTGGGATGGGTATTGGGATGGGTATTGGGATGGGTATTGGAATGGGTATTGCATGGGTATTGGGATGGGTATTGGGATGGGTATTGGGATGGGTATTGGGATGGGTATTGGGATGGGTATTGGGATGGGTATTGGAATGGGTATTGCATGGGTATTGGGATGGGTATTGGGATGGGTATTGGGATGGGTATTGGGTGGGTATTGGGATGGGTATTGGGATGGGTATTGGGATGGGTATTGGGGTGGGTATTGGGATGGGTATTGGGGTGGGTATTGGGATGGGTATTGGGATGGGTATTGGGATGGGTATTGGGATGGGTATTGGGGTGGGTATTGGGATGGGTATTGGGGTGGGTATTGGGATGGGTATTGGGATGGGTATTGGGATGGGTATTGGGATGGGTATTGGGGTGGGTAGTGGGACTAGGGAAGACCTAAAGGGTGGGTTGTGGGATAATAAAGAATATTATAACAGTTCACATTTTAAAGCAGTGACTTTAAATAAACAAATAACCGAGAAAGCAAGTCTGTGTTAATTAACGAACATGTATATTAATCCAAAAGCAAAGCTTTTCTTCAACTGCAGCCTGCCTTCCAGTTTTGCTTTGAATCAACTCGAGGCTCGAAAGTTGAATTACAACATTTAGAAAGTTTTGACGCGTATGGCTCTGGTCGAAAGTTGATGAACTATCAATTGATAAGATGGCACCTTGAAACTTTGTGGAACTTCTATACCCTCGGTCCTCAGCTGGTGGACACCTGTCCCTCCTCCTCAGTCACAGCTGGTGGACACCTGCCCCTCCTCCTCAGTCACAGCTGGTGGACACCTGTCCCTCCTCCTCAGTCACAGCTGGTGGACACCTGTCCCTCCTCCTCAGTCACAGCTGGTGGACACCTGTCCCTCTTCCTCAGTCACAGCTGGTGGACACCTGCCCCTCCTCCTCAGTCTCAGCTGGTGGACACCTGCCCCTCCTCCTCAGTCTCAGCTGGTGGACACCTGCCCCTCCTCCTCAGTCACAGCTGGTGGACACCTGCCCCTCCTCAGTCTCAGCTGGTGAGCACCTGCCCCTCCTCAGTCTCAGCTGGTGGACACCTGCCCCTCCTCAGTCACAGTTGGTGGACACCTGCCCCTCCTCAGCCCTTAGCTGGCGGTGCACTGATAAATCATCTGCTGCAACATCAACGGGCACAAATTCAAACGCAAAGTTCAGCTTGAATGTCATCCCGTCCCAGCGGCTACTTCCCTTGCAGCTGCGGACTCATTCCCGACTCCAGCAGCTCGGTGAGGCGAGCCACCTCGCCTTCCAGGTGTCGGCAAGTTGCAACAAGTTGCTTCTGGTTTGCCTGAAGCTGTCGCTGGTAGCCGATCACCTTGGATTTCTCCTCGAGCCACTGGGATCTTTCCATCTGGAAGCTGGCTTCCTGTGGAGCGGTTTTTCGCGGGAGTTTCTTGCGATGACAATTTCTGTGCTGTGGAAAAACAGCTCGTCAGACACCTCGGCTTGCTTTAACGAACCTTCAGAATAACATCCCTCTCTTCTCCATCCCCCTCCAGCTTCCCCTATTTCTCCCTGTCTCCCCATCAGCATTCTATCGCTAGTCTCACCTGCTCTCTGCTTCGCTCTTCCGCAAGCAGCAAAAGTTTCCGAGTTTCTTCAAGTTTCGACTGCGCCGCTTCCACCTCCGCCTCAGCAGCCGCTGTCGCCGCAGTCGTCGACTCGACACTGTCGGAATCCTCGGTCTGGCAGGCTCGCTCAACCGCCGGAGCCGTGGGCAGCTGCTGGCGAAGTCGATGCACCTCCCGCGTGGCGGCCACCAGCGACTCGTTGGACGCTGCCAGAGCCGCCTCCAGGCCGCTCGCCCGCTCCGTCTGGGCCGCCAGCTCAGCCTCCAGCCGGCGGTTTCGGCTGCGTCCGGCCCGCAGCTCGCCAGACTGCAGCCGCGCCTGTAGGCGCAGGTCGGCGATGACCTGCTCGCACTGGCGGACGCGCCGGTTGGCCTGCGACAGGCCCGGAGCGAGGCGCGAGTTCAGCGACAGCTCGGCGCGGAGCTGGGCGGCGAGATTTTAGAGGGGTCGGGAGAGAATTCTGCCGCAGAATCTCGTAGAGAAGAAAAACGATGGATTACTAGACAAATCAGGGAGGCAGTTGGCCCGCTGCCATACAGAAGGCATGCGGATCTCATCGCCAGGCATGTGCACACTCTGTGCCAAAATCTGGGTTTCCCCACAGACAGGAATCGGCATTGTTATAGCAACATCGATTTGACGCCAAATTTGATTCCAATAGCAGTTCTGTCGACCCCGTGCTTCTTGTAGAAACCTCAGTGGCAAAGTTTGCATTCAAGTTTGCACTCTCCACGAAGCTACAGGCATTCTGGCGCCCAGATATTTACGCAGAGGCAGCTTTGACAGGCGACTTGGTGCCGAAAGAGAGTTGGCGCCGCGTTGCGTTATCTCGTCAGGCAAATCCTCCAGAGAGCTCTTCGAAGTGTAAACAGTTTATTGCCCCCCCCAGGTTGATAAGCAATAAATTCGTACGAGTTGTCCAGAAGTGGCCCAACGCCGTTGCATAGTTCTGAATGCCATTTGTGTAAAAAGCTTTGGTCAACCGAAGCACTTTGCTTCCTGTCACTAGAAATCTGGGAAACTGTCGCAACTCTTCATTTCCCCTTTGGTTGTATGCTGATTTGCTTTTTAATACTAGAGTCTTCTCAGTAACTCACCGACTATGCAACTCGTACACTAAGCATCGCGTTAACTCAAATTCATCTCCACTTAAGAACTCAACCACTCAGTAACTCATTCACTCAGTAACTCATTCACTCAGTAACTCATCCACTCAGTAACTCATTCACTCAGTAACTCATCCACTCAGTAACTCATCCACTCAGTAACTCATTCACTCAGTAACTCATTCAATCATTAACTCATCCACTCAGTAACTCATTCACTCAGTAACTCATTCACTCAGTAACTCATTCACTTAGTAACTCATTCACTCAGTAACTCAACCACTCAGTAACTCATTTACTCATTAACTCATTTACTCATTAACTCATTCACTCAGTAACTCATTCACTCAGTAACTCATTCACTCAGTAACTCATTCATTCAGTAACTCATTCACTCAGTAACTCATCCACTCAGTAACTCATCCACTCAGTAACTCACCCGATTCTCCAGCTCCGTTCGCCTCTCCTCAAACACGCGCATCAGGGCGGCCTCATTCTGCTCCATGGTGCGCCTGAGCATCGCCAGTTCGGATTCTCTCTCACGCAGCTGGCGCAGCTGAACGAATTTCTCTCCTCCCTTGATGACGCCGGCGCCGCTGGGAAAGGACGACGTGGCGCAGCAGCAGTCGCTCGAGTAGCCGCAGACCGCTGACGGCTCCTCCTGGCTCAGGCCGCTGTCGCTGCCGCAGGCAACGACCGCATGGCCATTCGGTGCGTCTCTGCCCACAACTGAGGCAGCCGATGCTGTTGAATGCCGGCGAGCGCTGGTGACGGCGGTCGGCGCGGCCAGCTCCGACGTGGAGGCGGCCGGTCGACAAGGAGTCGGCCGGACCACGATGCTGTTAGAGTGAACAGCGCCAGCTGTGGACTGTGCGATCGGGGCATGAGAGTTGGTGTAAAACCTGCATCTGTCCCCTAGCATAGCTCAAGGTCTAACTAGTCTTTGGTCTGGATTCTGGAACGTTCCACACACAAATTTACTCGCGAGATTAATTTCCTACCACTTTCTGTAACTTTCTATGATGTTATTAAAGTTATAATAGTGCTAAATTGTCAAGTAATTCCATGACAATACACATTTTCTGGTAAATTTGATGCCTGGGCCTTTAAGTTATTTTTCGTTTCAAGCTTTGCGGTAAAAGTAATAAAAAATGTCTTCCCAAGCTTAATCTGAAATTTATTCGAATCTGAAACTCCTCCTTTGAATTTAACGAATCTGGGGCTTGGGATGAAGCAGGCTTTTTTGTTTTGTTTTTTTTCGTTTTTTCCTGGATTCAAGAACTTCAGTACATAATTAATTTCACTACAGGCCTGTGACGCCTGTGTCCGATGGAGACTCGTCCCGCCCCTCTGCTGCGATGCAGTCGTGAATTCCCCTCCGGCGAGCGCAGACTGCGTGACCTTTTCCGCCGCTTCCCCCCAGACCATGGGAACTGCGCGCGGGGCCACGGCGCCCGAAGCCGCATGCAATCAGAATGGACACGGAAAATGGCGGGCGACAGCCAGGAAAATAATGATGGCGGCGCCCGACTGGTACAGGCAAAGTGCAGGCGGCTGGGGACAAAAAAGCTGTTTTGCTTAGAAAATCCAACGTTAGCCACATTTTTCGATTTATTCCCAGATTGTACGAACGCCGCCTGCTCCTGCAACAAGCCTCGCTCAGGCAATGGCAGATCGCGCCTTCTTCTACAGATGGCTTCGATTCTTCTTACTCGGCTTTGCATTCAACAGACAAAATAGTGTGATCGCGTATTCGTGTGTTTGTAATTTCCTGTTGCCCACATAGTTAGGGACTAGAGTGCATTGGAGGGGAAGTTTTCTTGGTCAAGCTTACAGACAGGCGCAAAGTTCGGGCCCTTTGTCAGGAACTTTATAAGACAACTGAGTTCTTGAAGTGCGCAATCAGTGCGGTTCCAATATCCTTCTCGTAAGTCACCTCATCTTTGGAGCCGTCTCAGGGCTTTGAAAGCTCCTCAATCAGATCAAAGGCTGCGTCTACGCACGTTGCCAAAAGTACAGCCTTGGATTGTCTCCGCTTGCTTGAAGCCAACAAGTAGAACTGCATTCTCTTATAGTACGAGCGTACTTAAGAGACAATTCTGAGTCCGAAACCCAGCAGCGTCATTGGAGTATACCACTTCTTGCTTACCCAGGGTGTTACGTTTGTAGAAGCAGAACATGAAGACGAAGAACCCGGCCGATTGGGATTAAATTGTTTTTTTTGGCCGCAGCGGCTTGTTGTGCGCTTGCATTCTTTTATACGAGTAAGAAAAGTATAACATCAATGGTAGCACCAACCCTGTTGCAATCCTTTTTTGAGTGAGTGCTTACAAGACGCTTCTACGAGTATTCCTTACTATGTTGAACTTCGTGTTGTTGTTAGTTTTGTTAGTTTGCGTTTGTTTAATACAACTGTAGCAGGACGGAGAACTATTTCTCCGGCCTCGTGGGGACTGAGAGATGGTTCTCAGTCCTGCTACAACAGCAAATTACCATAGAAGTTGTTGTTCCTCGAAAAAAGGATGAGACTGGGAAGGAGTCGAGAAATGCACTTTCTGTAGGTTATAGATTTTTAACACAAAAGAAAGGGTACAGTCGTATTGAGTCCCTAAGAAACAGACTAAATGAGTAAGCTTAGAGTTATAGACTATATTGTCAGCAGATCGAATACGCAACAGAGGTGTTAAAAATTTTCCTTAATTTGCAGACTTATGCGGATATCCAGGAGGTAATGCGGTACCTGAGGTTGGCTAAGCGAGTGTAACTACAAAACTGTGCAACGGTGGGGGCAGAGTGCAATAGAATCAATGATGATACTGGTTGTATCCTCATCTGCATAGCGGTCATCCTGAGCAGAACCGATTTCCCTATAGAAACGTCTACTAAAATGTATCGGTTGCTGCTGTCAAATGTTTTCACAAATGCGTCGAAAGCATGGGGCAGCAGGCTGGAATTCGTCGCAGGAAACTGCAGCTAAGCAAAGATAGCCTCTCTGGTATCTCTTTTCTCCCATTCATTCTGGGGAGAGACAGGGGAGGCAGGGAGGGTTTGCTAGCCATCACTTTTCCCAGTTCGCTCCATTCTTCCAGTTGCAGACTTGCAGCCGACAAGAGAGTGGGGGTGGGGTCTGCTGCGAGGATCTCGCTGATGCTGAGTGATGATGAAGCATTTGGAAATCTGCACTTTGTATCGGCGAATGGGACGAATCGTTAGTCCAAACTGATCTTTCAACTGCTGTTCGTTGTGTTGCTTTTTTCAAGAAAAGCTTGAACAGCTCCGCTGACGGCGGGAGGATTGGAAACTGTGGGTGGACCTTCCAGAACCTCAACCGTTGCTGACCAATTTGCTTTGGGGCTCGTATTTTCTAGGGGAAAACCTCGCGTTCAATTAATGTCTGACCATACCTGTACTGATCCAGGTACTATATCTATACTGATCCAGGTACCATATCTATACTGATCCAGGTACCATATCTATACTGATTCAGGTACCATATCTATACTGATCCAGGTACCATATCTATACTGATCCAGGTACCATATCTATACTGATCCAGGTACCATATCTGCACTGATCTAGGCACCATATCTGTATTGATCCAGGCAGCATATCTGTACTGATCCAGGTACCATATCTGCACTGATCTAGGCACCATATCTGTACTAATCCAGGCACCATATCTGCACTGATCTAGGCACCATATACTAATCTAGGCATCATATCTTATCCAGCAGCTTTAGGATTAACCGCTTACGGGCTGCTGCTGCTGCTGCTGCTGCTGCTGCTGCTGCTGCTGCTGCATGAGGCTGAACTGGCCGGCCTCACTCGGCAGCAGATCGGGCGGTTCGGCTTGCATCGAGCGGAACATCACTTGACCAGGTGATGAGTCATCTGTTGACTCCGATCCGATTGGCTGACGGCCCGAAGAGTCGTCGCTGACTGATCCGGCCAGAATCGCGGCGATCGGCTGTCGCCACTGCAGACTCTCCTGACTGCCCCGCCGCCAGTCCTGCGGCTGCAAGTCGCTGCCACCGTTAGACGGTTGAGAAGCGGCGCTCGAAGGTCGGCCCGACCCGCCGCCGCTGCCGCCGCTCGTCCCATACGAGATAGTGATGAAAGCGTTGCGCATCGACCTGGAAATGGTTCCGTGATGCTGCTGCTGGGTTTGCAGTGACTGCTGCTGAGCTGGCTGCTGCTGCTGCGACTGGTCAGGCACGCAGTACACGATTTCCTCCTGCACAGTGCGACCAGCTTGCAGCAGAGTGATCTTCATGGCCACTGTGGGTTATATATTAGGTTGAGACAAAGATAACCTTATTATTCTCTAGTTTTTATCATTACTTTCTTTGTTCGGTAAAATTTAGCATGTAATCGACCATTCACTCAGGTCATGAACTTTTGAAATGGAAACAAATATAATATGCGCTCGAGTTAAGGCGGATGCAGAAGTCTAATTAAATTCGACTTTGAAATTGTGCAAGCGTATTATGCTGTTTTAATGTTTTGAAGTGTTTTATAGAAAAATAAAAGACTTCCATACGATGACTCACTTTGTTGCAAGTTAGCGTCAGTCAAGTCCAGAAACACTACATAGCGACACGTCGCTCGAGACCTCTAAAAGAATGGTAGGCTGTTGCCACTGTTACCTGGAACATGTGCAAGAGCCCGGACTTTCGTACTACGGACACAGCAGCGCCGGAGTTTCAGGTGCGAAAATCTTTAAAAGAAGCCAATCGGTCATTGCAGATTTTCGCAATTTTTTTGCGAACTTAGACCACCTTTGGTCTAGATGACTAATCGTATTTTCACCAATCTTTGGCTGCTTATGTACTATCGTACTACCGGCGACTGGCGACGATTCTTGCTAACTAAATCTCAGCCAGGACCGTCGATAAGGTAAACACAACGGCGGCTTAAAAAAGGTCAGCTCTTTAGCGAACCGCTTGCTTTTGGCCAGGATTTGATCGTTTGTTACCCCCTGTGTAGGAAGGTAAGGCAATAGTTGTTGGTAAAGAGGGCAAACAAAATTCCGTCAAATTCGTCTGGAGGAATTTTGAATAGAAAACCATAGAAAAACCAACGAGATGGATAGACATGGATAGCGAGATAACTCATTATCTCCGGCGGAGATAAGGCGTTATATTCAGGTCGCACATGCCGTGGATTACATACAAAGAATCGCCTGATACGAGGAGATGAACCATAGACAGTATCTCCTCGCTTCGCTCGGATGAAACTCCACAATTTGCATACAGGAACTCCAAATGAAACTCCACATTTGCATACAGGAACTCCAAATGAAACTCAACATTTGCATACAGGAACTCCAAATGAAACTTCACATTTGCATGCAGGAACTCCAAATGAAACTCCACATTTGCATGCAGGAACTCCAAATGAAACTTCACATTTGCATGCAGGAACTCCAAATGAAACTTCACATTTGCATGCAGGAACTCCAAATGAAACTTCACATTTGCATGCAGGAACTCCAAATGAAACTTCACATTTGCATACAGGAACTCCAAATGAAACTTCACATTTGCATGCAGGAACTCCAAATGAAACTCCACATTTGCATACAGGAACTCCAAATGAAACTCAACATTTGCATACAGGAACTCCAAATGAAACTCCACATTTGCATGCAGGAACTCCAAATGAAACTCCACATTTGCATGCAGGAACTCCAAATGAAACTCCACATTTGCATGCAGGAACTCCAAATGAAACTCCACATTTGCATGCAGGAACTCCAAATGAAACTTCACATTTGCATGCAGGAACTCCAAATGAAACTTCACATTTGCATACAGGAACTCCAAATGAAACTTCACATTTGCATACAGGAACTCCAAATGAAACTCAACATTTGCATACAGGAACTCCAAATGAAACTCAACATTTGCATACAGGAACTCCAAATGAAACTTCACATTTGCATGCAGGAACTCCAAATGAAACTCCACATTTGCATGCAGGAACTCCAAATGAAACTCCACATTTGCATGCAGGAACTCCAGATGAAACTCCACATTTGCATGCAGGAACTCCAAATGAAACTCCATATTTGCATACAGGAACTCCAAATGAAACTCCACATTTGCATGCAGGAACTCCAAATGAAACTCCATATTTGCATACAGGAACTCCAAATGAAACTCCACATTTGCATGCAGGAGCTCCAAATGAAACTCCACATTTGCATACAGGAACTCCAAATGAAACTCCACATTTGCATACAGGAACTCCAAATGAAACTCCACATTTGCATGCAGGAACTCCAAATGAAACTTCACATTTGCATGCAGGAACTCCAAATGGCCTGAACAGACTTGGCCTATGGATACCGAGAGGCTCACTCATCACGGAAATACGCCGAAAAACTTCTTACCTTCAAAATATATTAAACACGCAGTTTTGAGCTGAAGTTAGCTGCCTTCTTTGTCAGATTTCGCAGGATATCGCTAAGAGGAGTGCGTGGGTTTTAATTCAAAATTTCAGCAGTTGAACATCCGAAACCAACGGCAAACATTGGTCAGTGCCTTGGATTGGCTGGAGATTGTCCTTGACACTCATCCAGCAATTCGATATTGGATACATATTAAGCTTTCTATCCCATGTAATACTACTTAGTAGTAGTAGTAGTAGCAGTAGTAGTAGTAGTAGTAGTAGTAGTAGTAGTAGTAGTAGTAGTAGTAGTAGTAGTAGTAGTAGTAGTAGTAGTAGTAGTAGTAGTAGTAGTAGTAGTAGTAGTAGTAGTAGTAGTAGTAGTAGTAGTAGTAGTAGTAGTAGTAGTAGTAGTAGTAGTAGTAGTAGTAGTAGTAGTAGTAATAGTAGTAGTAGTAGTAGTAGTAGTAGTAGTAGTAGTAATAGTAGTAGAGTAGTAGTAGCAGAAACAAATGAAGACCGAAAATAGAAGCTGTCATTCGCTTGATTATGAAAGTCATTTTTAGAATCTGAATCCCAGCAAAACCGATGCCTGCAATGTTGCATTCTTATATTTACTTCATTATTTTATCCAATACAGACGAAAAGAAAAACGCCGCAAATTTCTAAAAACACTTTTCTGTCAGAAAGCTCCAAATTTGCTTGAACAGACAGATTTCATATTAAACATGAAAACAAATGCGACAAATGAATTGGAAAGAAACTGTAGCAATGATCCAAAGCACGCTACTGACAAGTAGCAACTATTGGACTGAAAGGTTCAAAATCAGTTATCATCAGTCTCTTCGTCGTCCAATAGCCAGGGTACGTTGCTGGACCAGAAGATCACAGTCTGCAATTGAGGAGGAAGAAGAGCATCCGTGAGCTGTGAGCTGAGAGCCGCAACCGCTGCATTCCCCGGAGCCAACGCGAGCTCACCTCAGACGACGCGTCTCCAACGCCAAGCCGCAGCTTACTGGTGCCGTCAGACGAGCCCCTGGAACCCAGCAACAGGCTGGACAGCCGTCCGTGATCCCGGCTGGCCTCCAGCTCGGCCAGAGATCTGGGCGGCCCCGACTTGGCGCTGCTGATTGCATTGGGAAAATTCAAGTGAATGTTGGATTCCCTCCTGAGGAAGGGGTCCTGCAATCCTGATTTTAACACTTATAAAAGGATGAAATCTTCTGACTTTGGGAGGGTGCGGCCCAGCCGGATGATCTCGAAGGTGGTAACCCAGCCTAAGAATTTGGAAGGAAATGGGAGGATGGAGGTGGACCAGCCTGAATATTTAGAATGGTGGCCAACCTATCCATGCAGGAAGATCTACAAGAAGGCTAAGAATGTGTGGGATAGAGGCAGTTCAAGCTGGAGTTTTGCTGTAAAAGTTTAATTTTACTGGGCAATCCAGCATCTGCGCATCCATATTGGTCACCTGAGAATGTTAAGCTGAAGTATCTGCATCTTAGAAACACGCAGTGTAAAAAACCCAGAACTTTGACGTACCCACTTTTAGGAGAAACTCGTCGACACGCGATGCGGTTCAACCGGGCCGGCCTCGGCCGAAACGCAGGCTGACCGCACAGCAGCGGCGTCAGCAGCAGCAGTCGGTGCCGACACGGTCCGGGCTGAACAGCCGACACCAGGCCGGGCTTGGTGCCGCAGGCAAATCGCAGAATCGTTGACAAATTGACTCCGGGGTCATCAGGGCAGGCATCGCCGCCGGAGTCTAAAGTCAGCTCGACGAACGCCATCCGGTGCCTGCTGTCAACTTCAACGAAGCTGCCCGGCGGTCCCGGGCGCAGAGCGGCGGCGATTTCGTCCGCCACGTCGCCGCCGTCTGGGAAGCCACCGATGTTCCAGACGCCGCTGCTGCCGTCTTGGCTAAACAGTTGCACCTGGCTGCCGTGCGCGATGCTACACAATTTGTAGACAACGTCTCGGCTGCGCTGCCAAAACTCGCCGGGCACGCTGGCCGTGGTCAGCAGCTGCCAGCAGGTGTCTTCATCGGGCTCTTCAATCGGAGATTCGGGAGACTCGGTGCTCAGCAGCGGCAGCAGTAGCCAGCGAGCGGCTTCTAATGCGGCTTCGTTCACAACGAAGGTGTCGGAGGCCTTCGAGTTGAAATGCCAAGGAGGGGCCAGGCGGTCACACAAAAAGCAGGAACGGCGACTCGTTATTAGCTACAAGTAGTTGCCGGGGCTGTGGGAACTGCCGCAAAACAAGCAGTCAGTCGACCGGCAGAGAGCAAGGAGGCAAGCAGTCAGGCCCCTTTCTACAAGCAGGCAACCCTGACTAAGAAGCAAAGTAGACAAAGAAACCGAATGCTTACATTGAATTTCTCGATTACCTTCGTTGGCACATGGCAGTTGTAAAGTTCGTTTTGGTTAGTTCGCATTGTCGCAATCTCATATTCAGCCGGCGATGGGTCCTGGAATGTTCAACTGTTGGATGCTGCATAAAAAACAAATGGATTTGGACGTGAATCTCAACTTACATGATTGAACTCTTGCCAGTTCAGACTATATAGAGCCTGGTTATCAATAAATGTTGCAAGATTTATTGGCAGCCAAGTAACTGTTAGAGAGATCTGGCAGACAAAATACTGAATCCACATGTAGGCAGTGTATATTCCTTTGATTTGCTAGTCTTTGAAATATTGCTGAAACTTAATTGTAGCAGCATGTATTTAGAGAATATAGGAATATAGCAATGTTTAATAAACTAGTTAGCAAATACCCATCAACTATACATACCTACGGAGCATTCAACCCACTTTGAGAGAGAATAGTTAGGAAAATATTCATCATAAATCTAGAAAAATCAATCAAGAATGCAACAGTCAATTTTAAACTAAATTTAAATGTAAATTATTTGATGCACAAAAAATTGGAGCTAAACAGCATTATATATCACATTATAGTCTTCATTGGTTAAAATTTCTTTGGTTATAACAATTTCATATTCAAAAATAATTAGAAATCAAGACATTTTGAAAGTTCTTTATTAATAATAATAATAATTAATATTAATAATAATAATAATTCTTTATTAATAGACTAAACATCCTAATTTACTTTTAAGGACCGCAAAGGACAGACCAAATGCCAAATGGATAGACCATAGAAGTATATGTTTTTAATATACTAAAATATTAGGCTAGTATTTATTAATGCATAAAAATCATTAAAGTCAAAATGCATGGTCTGAAAAATGTCTGACGAATATTCTCACAAGTACAATGTTTAAGCCTATTTCTATTTGCATTTAGCTATTAGTATTATGCAAATATGTAAATATTTATTTGTGCACAATTTATAGGCAAAGCGTGAGGCACGAACAGTAAATTCGTACATTTCAATGGCAGAATTAAGAGCAAGTTTTTTTCTGAAATATTCATACACTAAAGGCCTATACGCATACGAACAAAAAACTCCAAGAAACTACACACGTGGTACAGGTTCCCACGAAAAATTCAAAAAGAGAATTTGCAGCAAATTTCTTTTTCTAAACGAAATTCTGAAATTAATAAAATGTTAAAAATACTTAAATGCAAAATAAGTTTAATTTTAACACACAAAAGTAGCAGTTTTATGCCTTTCGTTGTTAAAATCGTTAAAGCGTAAACCTATAACTGATTTGTGTTCAATTTCAACTCAGTTATTGGCCTTCGTCATTAAATGTGATTTTTTAACATTTTGAATCGTAATGGAAGACCCGTACTCATTATAGACCTGTATATATATCACACTAGGGCTTTTCAGTTTCTAAACTAAACATGAGCGATAGTAAACCAAAAAACGTTAGAGATCGCTAAAAACGCCACTTTGATGTACGGCGCTTTTGCAACTGTTGTGATTTACATTTCATGATTTTTGTTTTTGAGCCAGTGATTGGGGTTTATATAAAGTTGTTGCACTATTCAACGATTCCGATAAAAACGCAGAGGTTGGCTTAGGTTGTAGGACTTTTTGATTCATCGCGGAACACTGGGATTTGGAAGACACAAAGCTTTTTCTGGTGTCAGCATGCCTAATTAGAGCGTAAGACGTATCCCTCCTGACTCCAAACTGACTCCTGTCCGTTCCCGGGGACTATACCGGTGACTCTCTGTCCTGACTGGTGACGATATATTAGTTCCGGCAGCAACAGCAGCAACACCTATCCAAGGACTACGAAGTGACTTCAGTGGTCCTTGCACCTATCCTATTTCCCGAGGGCCTTTAAGCGGCGGATGGGAGCCAGGGAACCTCTCCCCAGACAAACGAACACTCGGGTTGATTCGGAACACGAAGCCCTTCGGTCAGCCCACCCGGAGTGGCTCTGATCGGGGACTCGTTCCGACGACACACACACACACAGCAGCAGCAACAGCCTGCCTGCGGCATCAGCAGCCAGCATCAGCAAGGTCGAGCATCTTCGGTCGCACTCAGGCCTGTGCCCTGTTAACCGCAGAATTTACTACTATTATTAAGCTGCTCGCAAGGACCACTAGCAGTCCACTAGCAGTCCGCGAGTGTGAGCGTGAGTAGCAGAGATTTGTTAGCATTGGAAGGGCCGGAAGTATCACAATCCCTGGACATAGGGCCATTCTCGCACTGATCATCTGGAAACTATAGGGTTCATATTCTCTCATACCACTTTTAGTAGTCTGACACGCTGGTATTTTTGTCTGTCCCAGTCACAAGGATCCCATGGTGAGAAGTGCTCTGATGAGTGTAGCAGACTCTCGATAAACACCCAAGCAGAGTCCCATCTTCGGCTATGGCCAGCTCCCTGACTAGCTCGATCAAATGCTCCGGTCATTGGGGGGAGGCCCCTGCCTCGTTAGAGTGGGAATGGCGGTGCGCCTGCTCATGACAGGTGGTGGCAGCTTCCATGGTCCCCTTCAGCGGTCCGGAGACCAGTAAAGGCACCTCAGCAGCCCTGGGGTCCGTAGAGAGCCTTTTCCCCAGGATCGAACGCTACCTTGAAATTCATTCAGTTTGGGTGGATGCAGATCTATGACCAGGGGCCGGTTGCGGCGCCAACTTCTATCAGTATTTTTCCCATTCCGCGAGTCTCTGAATCCTATTCTACAGGATAGGGGGGCCGTAGCCCAGCGGTAGCGCAGCTGCTCTGGTGTGCCAGCGACCCAGGCTCGATTCCAAGTGCAGTCACATTAATTTGGGGCTGAATTGGAATCTCGGCTTGGCTCTGCTTGTGCAATTAACGGCCTTGAGAGCCAACCCCCCAAGGCGCAGTGAAGTGTACATGCCTAACGATAATATAAAGTTAGGGCCGCTGTACACTCCTGTGTGAGTGTGTGCCTGCGTACGTATCCGCGCGCTTGTATGCCTACTCAGGGGAGTCGGCGGAATGGGCAGTAATGCCTCTCGCCGGTTGTGTGCCTATGTCGCTTAAAGTGCGCCAGGGTGCACACAACCCCCCTGCCTCTAATAAAAAAAAAAAAAAAAAATTCTACAGGATCCAGGGTGAACACTCTTTACGAGCTAGCATTCGCAGAGATAGCTTGGCTCATAAAATTTAATCTAGAAAACCATAAACAGCAGTAGCTGGGGGCTTAGCATTATCTAAGGCATAAAGTATACTTCCCATTCCATGAATTACTTTGCACAGATTGGCGCCATTAGGCTCTGGAGCTCGGCTCTGGAGCTGTGGTGCTTGCCCGGACTTGAAGATTGGAACAGGTCAAATTTCGCTGATCTATTATAGTGCAGAGAGAAGAGAGACGACATCAAAATGGGGATGCTAACGCGGCCCTGGACCTTAGTCTAACACACCGCATTGATTGACACTTCAAACATCTGGCTAATGGCCATATGCCATTGCCAGCTGCTGAGCCCAAGGCTGAGCCGTGTGCGGCACTAATGGAAAAGCAGTCTGTGAGTAGCTAGGCGGCGAGCAGACCGCAGATGCAGTGTGATCTGCCAGGGACGGCAGTTACCAAGCATGGAGCCACAAGGAATGAATTCTCCCACTTCCTCATGGGTTGCATGGGAAACTGCAGCACCCGGGCTAAGCGAGTCTACAGCCACTTCCTGTCAGCCCAACCCCAGCCCAATGAATACCAAAAGCAGCTAAAAATTTGTCCAGTTTGCTCCGGAATGGTCAAATCCCAGGATGCAAGGAAACAGAGTCAGCAAACAGAGAACAACCTGCAATGCCCGGGTGTTAGTGAAAATTTTCTCCTCACAATACTGATCGTTTCAACCAGATGGTGAAGACTCTATTGAATTTTTAAAATATCAGAGTATGTTTTTACTTGTACGAATATGTTGCCTAGCTAGCCTAGCTGCTCTGCTTGTCTCAAGATTAAGTTTTATAAGACCAAACAGTGCAGCCTCACTCTGATCTCCCGTGTGCAAGCGGTGTTCGCTAATCATTTGCTGCCAATGTCTGGAGTAATCCTGCTGTTTCAAGAAAAAACATGGCGTTTTACGGGTGACTTGAAAATGGCTTCCATATAGGAACTGCCGCTTTTTAGGCAGTGTCCCTTCGTGGATCAGTGCGTCCTCCCCTGCTGCTTTATATTGCATTTTACAAGTCAAATTCACTTTCCGCGGTTTATTTTAACGATTGAATCGCGCTTTTAAGGCCTTGCTAATGCTCAGCAAGACTGCGCAAACAACAGAAAGTGCAGCAGCAGGGGCAGTGCAAGCGGACTTCCCTGCTGTCAATTAGTAGACTGTGTTCGGACCCCACTCCTCCTTGGAGCTGTGTTTATAGACGTGGAATCTCATCTGCCAATAACATGCTATGCATATTGTGTCATAGCAGGAAGTGGCATGCTAAGGACAGATGTAGCCAGACAGACATATTTCTGACAAGCCACAATGAACCAAATACCCAGAATAAGGCAGATCAGAAAGCAATTTGTTAAGAAAGATAAATGGACTGCCCCCGGGCGGTTTCTCATTTGCGCCAAGTCAAGCAATTATGCCCGCGCTGATTGCGGCATCATGACCATTCCCCCAGCTTCTCATTGGCTTCCTAAATCCTCATCGTCATTGCTCCGCAGACTCAATTGCATGCGAGATAAAGCCTCGCCCGTCAAGATCGAAATCTGCGTCATAATGCTAATCATGAACTGGAAGAATGTTTCCCTACTGGAGAAGGCAGAGGATATCCATAATGCCCAGCCTCCCTGACCAAGTGTCTGGGCAGCTCACAGTGATTCCCAGTTCATGAATTCAGACTACAGAATCACATTAACTCAACAATAGAATAATATTATAATAATGAGTCAGTATAAATGGTGCTAGACTATTCAGTGGCTACTCGATTTGATGCTGAACCAACGGCACCGCAGGAAGCAGCAGAGCATCAACATTCGACCGTCGAAAAGTGACAAATCGAGATTAACACTAAAACCCGGCGGAATCAGCTGACACGGATAGCAGAGACCGCGCTCTCCGAATTTAAGTGCCAATTTCTGGTGGGCCTAATTGCATAATTTATTTCAACTTGAAATCCGGCTCGCCCCCCGGCCTGCGCAAGATGGAAATATCGTGTTTTCGATTGCGGACTCCAAAGATGGTCCCCGAGCTGCGGTCGCTCCGGCTTTCGAAATGGCGTCCAATTTTATTCGGAAAATTTATTACGCAAATGAATCATGAAAAATTATACGACTCTGCCACAATATAAGCTGATAAGCTCAACGGAGCATCGTTTTATTGTAGTCTGCATCGCATGAGTGCCTTATTAAGGCAGGGTGCTGCCAAGGCCGCGACAGCGGCAATAAATCTCTACTTGCCATCTCAATAGGTTTTCATTTTACACTGGCAACGCAAGTATAAAAAATTCAAAACGAATTCCTTCCTTACCTTAGCTTCATACCTTCCACGGTGTCATTTTTTCCTTCCTCAACAACGGCAAAAACAAAATAGGCTGTCAGACACGGTATACGCTCGTACATGTAGACAGTCATAGCAGCGTCACAAGACCCGCCTTAGGGTTTGTGCACGAATATAGGCCGCTCCGACGTCAGCCAGAATGCAGCATCTGAAACGCAGAGAGCACGCGCCTGTCCTCGCCGGTAGGGTGCCAGCAGCGTCAGCAGCCGCACCTCCTGCACCGGTTGTGGGCAACAAGACTCGGTTACGGATGATGTGGCCTGCCAGCTAGAGTCGCTTGAATTGGCCAGGGCGTCGCAGCGATAGAACGCCGTATTGGTTCACTCGTTAGCAATCTTGAAGGTGGCGGGCAGAAGGCGTCAACTTGCTGTTCGAGCGAATCCGTCAGCCTCAAAGTTTCGGCGTCGCCGCAGAAGAAAGCCGTCCGTGTTGCAAGGCAGAGCAGTTCGCAACGCCCAGTCAAGCAGCAGAAGGAACAGAAACGGCGCTAACGTATCTCCTTGGAGCATCCAGAGAATATCTCGAAGAAGTTTGACAGGCCGCGGTACCTCTTTTACAGCTTTTGTGTCGCAGTACAACGCCAGATTGCTTCCTCGTTACCTCTATGACCTCAGCATTGAACCCTGCATGTCCTCTAATGCACTTAATTCCGTATTCATCCTTGTTAATTGGTAAAATTGAAAAAATATCTTGTGATTTTCCATCTATCAAAGCGCGCAGTCAATTCGCTTCACTTGCCAATTCCGGACAGAATTATTGAATCGGCATTTACTGCACTCTTTATCAGAGTCCCTCTTTAGTAGAGATTGAAAATTCAACTAAAAGCATTCAGAGCCACACTACCCTGGCACTCCATTCTCATTAATGAATTTTGCAGCCTAGTTGATCCTGCGAGCACTCAATTTAATCATGCATTGGCGCGCGCCGCCATGTAGCCGAGGCGCTCTGCCAGCCGTCTATGGCACGCTCGGACTAGAGTACAGCTGACATACATGTATTCTTTCGGAATTACGCATGTCTATTGTCCGTAAATGTGTGTTCTGCCGCCTTTTTGCTAATTCGTTCTATCGTTTGAGCGGCTATCGCTTTGCTTACGCCTCCTTCCACCAGCCTTAGTCGCATGTTCGCCGAAGACTGTCGTGTTGTGTGTCGTGTCGGCAGTTGGCACAGTTGAGAACAGATTTTTGACAACGCTTTCGATAGCTGCATAGCATTTGCATATGCATAGCAGCATCAATGCAAGTTAAGGCAAATTCCGAGTTTTTCAGAAACGAGAAATTCTCGGCGAATCAACTTCAAATGTAACTCGGACCATAGACTAATGAATACAGCGAGCGGAGAAGACGTCTTACACTTTCAACGGAGGAAATTTAGGATTTCAGCGCAGAGTTAGCTATTTTTAATATATTCAGAGAAAGTAACCTAATTTGATTGAAAGCTTGTAGTAGCAGTCTATCGGATGAAACAGGGCTGCATTTTTGTTATTGCGGCTTCTTGAATAATTTGAGAAGCCCTTTAGAAAAGGCAAAGCAGCTATATTTGCTCCAGCTGGCTCGCTAAAAGCGAAGCAAAATCACGTGACCGGCCAAAAAACCAGTTCCGATTCCCACGCAAAGACGTAGAAGGATCGGACCTGCTCCTGCCGAAAATTCATTCGGGATCACCTCGTGAGTCATCAGCCAGATGACGCGGGGGCAGAGAAGTAGAGTGAAAGCGTGCCCGGCAATTGTACTTATACAGACCTTGGGTTCGATTCCTTGCCTAAGGCTTCCCGAGCGATTGACGCCAATAGTGCCAGCCCCCAAAGCTCACAGTGCGCATGCGTCCCTTCTGTATGAAAGAGTACCTGTGTACGCATCCATATGACTTTGCGTGCCGAGGGTTAAAAATGGGCATGTCTCTGCCTCCTTGCTGGCTGCTGGCTGACTTTTGTCTTATTTCAAAGCCCTCCTGCGACTGCAGTTTGCCAGGTAGATCATAGCGCTGCCCCTGTAGCGTCAAAAGAAGCACGTTCTGCTGCAGCAGGTGCAGGCGCAGTGATAGGTGCGCCCTTGTGTTGGCCTCGTGGTCTGGGCATTGAGCTGTCTAATACTCGTTGGAGTCAAATTTGTATCTACAGAGGCACGGTCTCAATAGCTTTAAAATATTGCATATTTTTCTGTGTTTTCAACATTCAAGATTCTTGATTTGTGGACTTGTGATTTACTGCGGACAAAATATCCAAAAATGTCGTTACAATAAAACTGCTCCAGAAGTCACGGATTACGTGCTTCGGAGAGTCCCAGCCCGCCTCTCAGCTGCACGATCATTAATTTCAGGCTCTGGCTGTCAGGCAAAAACAAGACGGGAAGATAAAGTTCCTCAAGTTCATCGGAGGAAAGTTTACAAACAGACCGCTCGAGTGGAAAAATTGCTACAGCGACACGCAAGCTGACACTACAGTAAGACACAAGGTAATCAGCAGAAAAAATATGCGTGCAAAAACCCCAATTGGAGGTCCAACCTTCGGTACAGAAGCCAGCGGTTGACCGGAGAAGCATTTCCTTAACTGTTATGCTGTTAACCGACATGCATATCTCCGGGCAGGTCGGAAAAGGTTTTTGAATTCACATTGATGCTAGTGCTCTTGCCGTGGACCTAACCTAGTCATAAATTACTAGGTTTTCAGTTGAGCTGACCAAATTTTGCCAGTGCATTCGAATAACAAAAAATGCGCGGTCCATTCATCATTGCGGCATGATTTAGCCGGCCTAAATTGTTATTTTTCTCCGCTCGGGTGACAAAACAAAGGAGCAATAGCTCTAAGAAGATTTTTTTTCTTTTATTGACAGCCTATGGGAAATTTGCCGCGCACAACTATGAATGAGTTCAAAGCGTTACTAGGGGACGCCTGTAGGAAAGGTGAATATGCAAATTGCAGAAACGGATAGGCAGAGGGACTTGACATTATTAGGGGCGGAGCATCGGCTGCTGCTTCAACTCGAGCTGACAGTCACGAGGTGCCTGCCGCTGCTCCCTCTATCCCTGCTCTCCTCCTACGCAGCAGCCACCTCTCCGCCCCCGCAGAACGTCAAAGCCCCTCATCTAATCCGTTCCCTGCAGACGCCCTCGCAACTGACAATTTTCCTTTCGCCCCTGCTAACCGCCGAGAACGGCGTCCATTCGCTGGATGGTTTAGACGCCGTCCCTCCTTTGCCTGAGGAGAGCCAGTGGCAATCGAGCTGGCCCGGGCTTGGGGGTTGGCGAAGCTGCTGCAGGGACGGAGAGGTGAGCGATTACAGTTGAGTTCCGGCGGGGGGGAGGCCAAACTGTTTAAAACGCGCTTTTTTCGTTCAAAAATTCAGACAAACCCTCTCGGCAAACGCTTTTCGAGAGAGACAGCGACAGATATAATAGTCCCTTATTGCTCTCACTGCAGGTAACTAAGGCAAAAAAAGCTTCGCATGAGCAATTCGAGCGCGAATGGGAGCCTGCCGTGGCAAATTCGAGTGTTCGGCATGGCCTACTATCCCACTCTGATGCTGATAGGCTGCCTGTCCAACATAATGGTCATTGTTGTGATGCGGCGAACTCGAAGCATGTCCAAGTCCCGCGATGTCTTCACCCTGCTGGCGGTGGCCGACACCTGCGTGCTGCTGGTGAACCCCATCCGCTACTTCATCATGCTGGCCACCCAGTCGAAGCGGGACATCAGGCTTGAGAGCGATTTTCTCTGCGTTGTGCACACCTTCCTCACCTACTTCCTCAAGGAGGCGGCTACTTGGATACTCGTGCTGATGACTCTTGAACGGTTCTTGTTCGCCAAATGGCCGCACAAGTCCAGTCTGTACTACCGCCGAAGACTCAAGCTGGCGGTGTGGTCCTGCTCAATGCTGATCCTGCTCGCCAAGAACGTGGTCATCATATTCAAGCTGAGCGTTATTCGCTACAACGACGGTATCAGAGTGACAGGTGCGACAGCAACGATAAGAAATTCCGCCTCGCGTTCTTCATCACGACGCTGAGCTTGTACAGCCTGCTGCCCTTCCTGCTGCTGACCGTCTTCAACGTGACACTCATCCGCATCATCGCCAGAGCCAACCGGCGCCGGCAGCAGATGTCGATATCCAGCGGATGCCACCATCAAGCTCAGAACCTGCAGCAGCGCAGGTCGCTCTGCCACAAAAGCAGCAGCGCTTCAACGCGACCTTCAGCCGCGACCACCACGGGCACGCACGTGAATCGCCTCCTGGTGCCCGTGTGCATCATACACATCCTGCTCACCATGCCGCAGTGCGTCTTTGAGATTCTTGAGGCAACGTACAGTTGGAAATCCAACATGCGCGAACAGGCCTACACAGCCGGCCTGCTGTTCGTAATGCTCGCCTCGCTAAACAACGGCATCAACGGGTTCGTGTACTTTTTCAGCTCGGAGAATTTTCGCAAGAATTTCTGCCAGATCTTTCAGCGCGGCGTGGACTCGGCGGCAGCGGCGGGGCCGCCTTCTGCCGATCCACCGGACGGACACTGCATCGGCCCAGCGCCCCGCTGCAGCAACGGCCGCCTCTGCAGCCGGCTCAGACGAAGCCGCTGCCCCCTTCGCTGCAGTCAGATTTTAAAGCTGCAATTGTTGAAGTCTTGGAGCAGTGACCGTTTGGATCCTGCGACACTGAACTGATGATCAGTG
>NIVC01001651.1:12500-255227 GCA_002269645.1 Macrostomum lignano | reverse complement strand
CTTTTTCTATTACATCCGAGTATTAACTGAATGGCTGGCTAAGACTGGTCAAACTAGAAGAAAAATTCAGCAAGGAGCTAGCAATAGCACTATATAAAAGTCGGACTTTGATTGAAATTGCTTAACAATATACCCTGTTGGTAGACATTCTTGAATCAAGCAGATCTGCCTAGACACGGTTATAATAAAACCATCCTTTGTATTCGCCTTTAATGAGCTGGGTTGGTTCTTGTGCTGCTCATTCAAAGCATTAGTCTGCAGCAGTTCTTGCATTCGATTGTGTAACTGAGCAATAACTTGATTGCCACTACAAAGACGGTTTTTAGAACTTTCAGATAATTTTCAAATCTAAAGGAAGAGAAACTATCGGCAGACCAAAAGTAACACATTCATTCTGAAAGATGAATAAGGCTATGAGCAATGTTGGTAACAAAATCCATCTCCATACAATGATGATGAAGTACTGAAAAAGTTACGCAGAATTTCCTGTGCAGCTGTTGCATTGGCTTTTGCTGATTTGCCACAGATATGATGCATAGCAACATGGAATAGCAGAAAGTGGTGATAAAGCTTATTGGGAACTCTGGCATCTTTCAGAACCACAATTCCAAAATAAAGACTAAATGATCGATATTCAGTGCCTTTCTAATAACAGAGCTCATTGAATCCACGAGGCCTTCGGGTAAACTCTGATGGAGTACATTCCTGCAAAGACTTCATGTTTGCTGTCAATTGCTCAATCATGAATATGGAAGTCGAACAGCATATGCATTTCCCTTAATCCAGAAGTGCATCATACGTCGCATCACTCCAAGGTATGCAACATGTAATACATCAAGAGGAAAAGATTTGACCATATCCAGTGCATTGCAGTTTAAAAAGATGACTCTGAATTATGATGGTTTTCATCAGCTTGACTTCGAAATGTTTCATCAGTACGTAATGGAGCATCCAAGTTAGGAAAATGACACATTCCTCTTTTCATCATATTCACCAAAACATGGCATTTATCACAACTACTATAACCAGTTGGATACTTAGTACACATTAATAGGCTCCGAGCAGGTGAATCACAAATGAATGCCTTTAGTTGAATACCATCAATATTGATATTGCTGCTATAGTTACTTTTACAGCACTCCAGACTGCATGTATGAAGTAGCTAAGGTACATAATTTTTCGTCAATCACATGTCACAACTAATATATAACACTATCTTGTATAACTGACAAAATTTGAAACATTATTAATATAAGAAAATAAAACTTGACTAATATTTTTATTTAATTATTTGTAAAAACACGTTTATTTAAAAGCTGCACTTATTTAAATGCATCGCGAAGGAACATGCACTCACATGAGAAATGGGGTGGTAATAAAGAGGAAGAAAAAGAAGAGAGGAGAAAGGAATTGAGGTCTCGAGGGAGAGGGTGAACCGAATCGTCCGAACCTTCTGACCGCTTTAACTGCGCCAGCCGTTTTTCCATTCTGTTCAGGCAGAATGTTTTCTGCCTCGAATGTTTTCTGCCACGGTCTGTTTTCTGTTGTTGAGTATGACACTACGCAGGAGCTTATAGCTACTGGCTGCCAAAAGTATGCCGCCTCGATCGTACCAGGTACAATGTTGTTACGGCGCACCAGCGTGTCGACTGCCAAATATTAAAGATGTGATTGATTTGAGGCGGGCTGAGCTGCGGTCTGTACGGGTGCCATAGACTATTAATTGAGTAAGACACAACTGAGTTTGAACTTAAAGCGCAAGGCTGCAGATTAAAGGGAAACATTGGAGGATAAGAATCCGACAGATTGGGGGGGGCGGCGCAAAAGGTGCTGAACATGTAACTTTAAGCGATAATATTGATTGAAATTGACATGCTTTAATAATTGCGGTTTGCGTTGCAGATCTGTTAACATTAAATCATACATTGAAGGGCCTCTTGAAAAGCTGCAATACGCGAAATATTTGGAGGGACAAAGCCGTTCCCGACACTCTGGGGGGGGCGGCTAAACAGTCACGAACAACAGAGAGTATCAATAGATTCCAGATATTTTCAACTCAGATAAAGTCCAGATAAAGTCAACTTTATAGGAAGATATAGTGCGCGGGGCCGTTTAGACCGAGGGGACTCAATTTGATTGTGATAAAACGCTCATTAATAGTCTCGAATGCGCTGTCCAGTCTGCGATTTTGCGCTTCTATGCTGGCTGGGGTCAGAGGGCGTAGGTCGTCGGGATCATTGCTGAGGGCAGTTAAGGTCGTGAGTTCAGTTGTGCTTCGACTCTGCACAAAAGCGTTTGCAGCCCGTCGTCACAGATCCGGCGGCGCCACAGTGCGGAGCGAATGCTAGATTTGATAAGAGCGACCATTCTTTCAACGGTCCCCTGGTGCCAAGGCGCGCGAACCGGTGCAAATTTGAAGCGTAGCTGTTTGGCAGCGGCGAAGGGTTGCAGGTCTGGGTATAACTTGTGCTGGAAAATAGGTGTGAGAAGCGAGCCTATGGCTTTGGCGGCGGATTGAAACGCAGGAGCCTGGTCGAGGAAGATGGTACCCTCAGTGAGGCTACGTCGAGCCAAAAACCGCTCGAAGGCTCGAAGCACGGCATCGCCGGAGTAGTCATTCAGGTACTCCAGATGTACGGCACGGCTTGTAGTGCAAAAGATAACGAGAGCCCAGCGCTTGGCACTGGCCGCAGTCTTTGGTTCGAATGTATGAATCAGACCCAGCTGGTCGACAAGGATGGAATTGAACGCGGGCTGAGTGAAGTCGAGGCGCTCAGGAGGTAGCAGGCCAGGTGGTGGGCGCGGCAATGTGGAACCTGTGGCAGGGAAGGTAATTCTTAAGAACACCGCGTATCGTAGAGAGTCTGCGGAGAATCCAGAAACGTTCCCTCAGACGACCGAGGACGGTGCGAGCAGACGCGTGCACTTCTTGCTCGTGAATGTGTAGAATGAGAAGACGGGTCAGGTAGCTGTCTGTCGGCATGAGTAGCGGAAAAACGGTGGCGGCATCAAGGGTGGCGTTTGCCATGCGAGACCCAAGTCGGACGTAACCATTTGAGTCCAGAAAGAGCGCTAGTTGATGAATTATTCGACAGGTCCCAGGCCGGTTTGATTGAAGAGCGATTACAACTTCCAAAAAACGGTTAAGTTGAACGAACTTGACCCAACGGAGCAGAGCAGTGTCGCGCTCCGTTGCGTGAGGAATGCCAGTGATTTTACTGCGTGTCGCGAACCGGACAACATAGGCGGTAGCCCCGAGCAGCGTAGTGAGGCGGCTAAATCTGGAGATGTCCATGCCACCCGGAGGTAGAGCAACTACCTCTTCCGTGACGGACAAGAGAGCGTTAGTGACAGGCATCTCGGCCTTGGTGCGCGAGAGCAGTGGAAATGCGTCCAAGTCCGTCGAGTCAATATCGTGTCTTTGCGGAATCCAAGACGGCCAGTCCGTGTACTTTTTGCGGAGGAACTCTGGTCCACGATGAAAGTCCGATCGAAGAAGCTGAGAGAGCGTCAGTGGCTTTGTGCAGTGGTCTGCTGGGTTCAGTGCGGTTGGTACATATCGGCGATCATTCGTGACCGGAATTCATGATCTGAACGCGGTGACGCTCGTATGGGCGAAGCTTGTCCGATTTGGCATCGCGATGGAGCCAGTAGAGGACTATCTGGCTATCGATGTAGTGGGTAATGCTCACGATGTTAAGAGTTGAGGTGAGCATATCTCGAAGGAGTGCTGTAGCACGAGTGGCGACCAGAGCAGCCCACAGTTCAATGCGAGGTGTAGTAATGTGGAGATGCTTCTTACCAATTTGAACGAGGCGTGCCTTAGCGTAGAGAAGTGTCGCGTTCACATTGTCACCCACATGCTGGTACAGATAGACAGTAAAACCATAAGCCCTCTGTGAACCATCGCTAAAGATGACCAGTCGGCAGGGCTCCGAGCGATCTGAGACGCAGCGACGAGGCATCGTTATACGGTCTATGTTGGCAAAGTCGTCCCGAAAAGTACGCCATGCGTCGACCGTGGCTTCATCAGCGGGTTGGTCCCAGGAATCCCCGGCACGGAAAGCCGTGTGAAATAAGGATTATCAATTAAGCAATAGGTATTTACGAGCACGCATTGTATGAGCATAAGGATTATCAATTAAGCAATAGATATATACGAGCACGTAAAATGTTAGTTATGCCTAGTACTTGAATTCATGCCGAATTCCGTTGACAGGCTGCTCTTAACGGGCCATCCCAGCTTGTCGGCCATCCAGCAGATCTCGAATCTTAGTTGCGCCTGTTGGTAAAACCATCCTGACTGGGTAATGTCGTGCAGAGCGTACATAACGGCCTTGCGCCAGGCCGCTATGCATTGCTCATGCGTGAAGCTGGTCTGTAGGTCCTCGATCGCCGCCTCTGGCTCTTTAGTTTGAGGCAGGAAGCCCCTCCCATCCACCTTTAGCAGAGCTACGCTGAGCAGGTATGCCTTGAGCTTCATGATGGGCATAAGTGTGTATAAGTAGGTGACGCCAGACGGCCTCTCGGACACCTTCGACATGTCATCCGGAGTGCTCCAGGGGGACACGCTGGCGCCCTTCCTGTTTGTACTGGTTCTGGACTGGGTGCTGCAGCTGCCCTACCAACAGCCGACGATGGCTTCCTCCTGCAACGCCGTGTGGGCCGCCGCCAGCCAGAGCGTCGCCTCAGCATCCTGGGCTACGCCGATGATCTCGCCCTACTGTCCTCAACCGTCGAGAGAGCCCAACGTCAGCTGGACCGTCTGGTTGGCGTTGCTGCGAGCGTCGGCCTGGTGATCAACACGCAAAGACCGTCGTGCTCACTATGCCCACCAACATCCAAGCCGACATCTACTGCCGAGGCGCTGATGGGCAGGCAACGCTGCTGCCGCGCGTTCAGCAGTTCGTGTACCTCGGCGGCCTGGTACCTGACGCCTTCGACGACCTGAGGCGTCGCCGTGGACTCGCTTGGGCGGCCTTCAACTCCATGAGAACCGTCCTGCACTCTGCGGCCCTGCCAGACCGCCAGCGCTCGGCGTTGTTTTAGGCGGTGATCGAGACCGTCCTGCTCTACAAAGCCGAAACATGGACGCTGATGGAGACGCTCGAGCGACAGGTGGACGCGGCGCACGCCGGCCTGCTGCGCGCTGCCTTCAAGATCGGCTGCGGCTAGCATGTCACCAACGCGGCGCTGTACGCCCGAGCTCGCCTGGCCCGCCCCAGCGATCTGCTCCGCCGCCGGCGGCTTTAGCTGGCAGGCCACCTCATCCGCGCTGAGGCGTAATGCCCCGAGCCGGCGCAGGAGACGCTGCTGCTTGCGCTCCCGGCGCCCTTCCGGCGGTGGCAGGCGCACACTCGGCGGTATCCGGACTGCCTGCTGGCCGATGCTGGCGCCCCCGACCAGGCCGGTGGACCGGCCTTTCTCCGCTCCCGTGCTCTGAGGCGCGACCTGTGACGCCCAACATCGACCCTAGGGCGTAACTTGTTGTTGTTGTTGTTCATGATGGCCTGCTTGTAAGGCGCTTGAAGGTGACTCGGGACTTCTCGCAGCACTGCAGAAAAATCTGCCCCCCCCCCCAGAGCCATTGGATACTGCAGCCGGCGGCTTCTTGGTGGAGCTATCGAGGCTGCTTGCATGCTGACGGCCGGGGTCTGAGGCTGCACCGATGGCACACACACATCAGAGCTTTCTTCTTCAGATTCTAATTCGATAATCGGATTTTCTAATCTATTCTTTCTGGCGTGGCTTCCCTTGCCTGATTGTCCTACACTGTAAATTGTAGAGGTCCGAAAAAAGGTACGCTGGAGGTCCAAATGAAGGTCCGAAGCGTAGCCATATACGGACCTCTATGGTTAAGGGGTCCGAATGTCAGCGAGAGGTCCGATTTTCTCCAATACCAATTTTTGAGGTGCATCGAAGCAAAAAATGAAAGGCTCAAACCAGTATGCCTGTTTTCATTTAAATTCCAATAGCATTATGACTCAGCTGTCTTCTGTTGGCTCTTAAGCGTACCTATTGGCTTAAATATAGCCATAGGATTTGTATATTGTCGAACTTGAGAAACTAAGTATTTATGGTTTCATAAATAATTAATATCAAATAAGCACATGTTGACAGCACTGTGACAACCAAGATTTTAGAAAAATAAATAGTGCAGCACCAAAAGAATAGATCATGCATGGCAAATAGGTGAAACAGCGGATAGGAGACCTTTTTGTTGGTACATTTTACAGAACTCTTGTAGCATCAGTTTCCATGTTTTTTTCTCACTCTCGCTCTCAGTTTTTGGTCCGCCTGTATACGTCTATAGTATAATGTTCAAGTTAAAAACTATACTTCGTTGAATTTTTAAAAAGATCGTAATGCAACAATAGTCAAACCTACTTTTCATACCCGTTGGTCCGACAAAATTGGCTACCTGACCAGAAAAAAATCGCAGTCGCGCGATAAAAAAATTCGTGCTGCATCTCACCCATTGCACGAACTGTTTATACCATTTTGCTTTTTATTTCGGCACATCTCCAATTGATTTCGGCAGGCACTGCGTGCTCACATAATCAAACTGACATCTCACTCGCACGCAAGCAAGAATTAAACGTTTTGTGTTTGCAATAGATCTGCCAAAATCTATCGCAGTTTTGACGAATTTTATTGCAGTATCGTCCATGGATGGACCTTGCCAAAGACTATATGCTGCACCACATAGCTCTTCCCCAATATAATGCGAGCATCTGTGGAAATCAACTGCAGTTGCAGCCATGGTCCGAGTAACGGCAGACCGCCGGCGAAGGCCAGCTAATACTTCTATTGCTTCGAGAAAGGCCTCCAGGCATGGCAGGTGCTGCAGATTAAATACGATAAAGACCAATATGAATGAGACTATTGCTTCTGAGTTAGACTCAAATCGCAGCTCGCCGCCGTTGACAGAAACGCCGCACCACAAACTGCCATCTCGTACAATGCTAACGGGCAGCTCCGAGGAAAATATCTTGGCTGGCTCGCACTTCATTCGGCCCAGGAGTATGCAGACCGCATGTGCCAGCTTTTGCTCTTCATCCTCCACAGCTCCAACGAATGGCTTGCAGTGCTGGAAGCGCTGCATAGTGGATCGCTTGTCCCAGACACGAAGCAGAGCAGTGCGGATGTTCACTGCTAGGTCTTTTGGCGAACCTGAAAGAACGTAGTCAGCCTTCCGTTTGCTGTTGTAAAGCTCGATCATTAGGTAGGCCTCTTGAAGTAGGACAGGAGCAAGGCAGAGCGGCCTATATAACTCCAGCTCATCCTCCACAGTCAGCTCCTGACAGCGCAACGCTCTATCGAGGAAGAGCTCCCTCATAGCATCGCACACGTCTTCAATCTGCATATTGTCAAAAGTCTCGTTAAGACGGATGCGTGCTGCTTCGTGCTGGGACAAATCGCCAGGCTCGCCAAGGTAAATGCTCTTTGCGGTGCTGCTGGCCCCGACACTAGGGGCGTCATCGAGATGATGTCGCTTCGCCACCGGCTGATCGTTGTCACTTTCCTCTTCGCTGTCGTCAGCATTGCTATCTTCCCCGTCTCTCGCCTCCTTGCTGCTATCAGCTGTGCGGTTCTTGGATGCTGGGTATCAATCTCAGTCGCCTTGCGTTTGCGCCCATGCTTCCGACGAATCTCCAGGACGTAGGGGCTGCTGCACTCCGGCAGAATTTTGCTCCGCATCTCCTTCAAACGGCGACGGATTTCCATTCTCCAAAACATGCACCCGTCCTCTGTGTCGTCGCGCAAACCAGGAAAGGATGCGATGATAGCAAGGCAAATGCCGTGAATCTGGGCACCTTTAAGGTACGGGTCGTCGACCGTTTTGTATTTGTCAAAAACGTCGTTCATGATGTGCTTCAAAATCGGTTGACAAAAGGCGCCTACAATTTGTAGTCTGATCCTCGCTTCGGATTGCGCCGGAGGTCCTGCAGAGAGGCTTCCAGCCCTGGCATTGATGGCAGCACATAGACCAGAGGCCAGTCCAGTGCAGATGCCGTCGCACCGCTCGATGCCGCCGCCCCACTGCTCGATGCCGCTGCACCATCACTCGGTGCTGACGCCAAATTGTCCACGAGAAGGAATTCATCCGGTAGAAGAAAAACTAGGTCGTCGCCACGGTTGCTCAAGTCTGGAAGAAATTCGTCATCGTCGACCTCAAATCGAAGTAACGATTCGAATTCCATCGACCAACTCGATGCCCAACTTAGTGCAACCCTGCAGCAGCAAGGCCTCCACCGTTGAAGCATTCAACAGCTTCTTCAGCGTCCTATCGCGGTTCGTGATTCGCAACTGAAATGAAAAAGAAAACACCTCTAGTGCTCGAATAACACACACAACCAGAGAGACGGACAGATAGACAGATGGCGAGAGATAGATAGATAAAGAGAGATGGAGACTGGAAAAAGAACAGAAAGCAAAGATGAGATGTGAGAACATTGAAATGTAAAGTGCATTTAGTAAAGTGTAATAACTCGCTTTACTGCCCGGGATAGAACTAGGTGGACTGCTATTGGCCGGGGCGGTCTTAGCGGTTATACTTATGGGGACTGAGACTGGGGAGAAATCTAAAATTAAGGGTAGTGCTGCCACCAGCGTGGGAACCGTAGGATCCGCAATGAAGGGGTCTGTTTGGGCTCCACGCAAATAAATAACGCTAGAACAACTAGTCTCAGATATTTCAATGTCCAAGTGACAGGACTCAATGGTAGCAAATGGCCTGAGCGGCGCAGTCCTGGCACTGACAAATGTCCGCGCTTGAGCGTGTCTGAGTTTAGCTCTCAGAGGACCCCTAACTCCCACTAACCTAATAGCTACGTCTCGCGCAGATGGGCGGCGAGGAAATAGGTCTATGCGCCTGAAGCAGCAATAGACTCTAGGCCTATAAACTAACAACTATTCTTAGAATCGCGCACGAGTGCTGCGACTGCACACTCACTCACTCTTATTCGCGCCTGTGTCGCGAATAGACACTAGCAGAATGGCTTCAGCTAACTGATTTCCTGCCAATAGGGTAGGCTGGAAAACCAGAGCTATAGCACTAGCAATGCTCTACCAAGACCTGCTCAGGAGCGTGCTTTCTGCTTGAGCGCTGCAATGCTCTACCAAGACCTGCTCAGGAGCTTGCAGCTGCTTAGCGATGCTTATAGCTCTACCAAGACCTGCTCAGGAGCTTTGCTTCGCTGTTAACCGGCGCTAGAGCGCTAGACTTGGAGAAAGCTCTCGACAAGTCCTCACGAGGCGGTTCTGAGGAAAAATCAGACAAGCGGGCCTGCATTCGTTAATATAGAACGCGGAGGGTGGAGCGTTTGGGCATTCCGTGGCTTGACCATGGAACTGCAGCCCGAAAAGTGCGGATAATGATGCACAACAGATATTGATTAAACATGGGGGAGAAAGTAGCTTGTACGAAGCGCCGACAGTCGCCTCAAGCCACTAGTGACAATAGCATGCCAAATTTGGGCTTGTGCGCACAAGGCAGCACGTGAGGGAGGGTTCAGCTCGGGACACGGGGTCCGCGAAACCCTCAGTCTAAAAATAGAATGACGCATGGGGAGAGGCTCGGACGCAGGAGGAACGAGAGAGCAGAAGGGGAAGGGTCCAGAGAGCGCACGGGGGAGGAGTGCGGCTAACTAGACTTGCGTACACTGAGCGATTGTACGCGGCAGGCCAGGCAACAACAGTACAGGCAAGCGCCAAATTTGGCGGCTTCCACTAACTAACCCTAGGCTAGGCAAAACTTCCTAATTTCCTATGTTAAAGATTGCGCCATATTGTGCAACTTCTGAGCGCCAAGGAGGGCTGCTTAGAGTGCATGGAGGCAGCAGAAAATTCCTATTCCAGATACTAGCAGCGGACACAGTGCCTAAGATGTGACTGCGGCCCTATGCTTGCAGCAGAAGGCTGCGGCCACATCAAAAGTATGGGGCAGTATGGTTACTGTCATTTACAGAGTTTAGAAATTGACATTATAAGGGATCGACTTTTCTATTTACGAAATACTCTGCTCACTAGCCCATAAGAACACAAGTTGCACTTTTCAAGACTTGCCTCATAGGCGAGACTGCATCTCATTTAGTCCCATCTTTTGACAGCTTTGCTGACTGGCCAATAAGAGCACACTGCACTTTTCAAAGCAAGACTTGCTCCATAGGTGGGGACTGCATCTCATTTAGTCCCATCTTTTGACAGCTTTGCTGACTGGCCAATAAGAACACAAGTTGCACTTTTCAAGGCAAGACTTGCTCCATAAGTGGGGACTGCATCTCATTTAGTGCCATCTTTTGACCGTATTATACGAAGAATGCTAGCTGTTAACTCCCCCCCCCTGCCCAGATCGATATTGTCTTAAATCTCTCTAGCCTGCAAGTACATCGAAGCGACAAAATGACAGGGAAAACACAAGCCACGCCTATAAGATGGTATAAGATGCAAAAAGATGGTATATTGGCTGCAATCAATGAATTAAATAGTAGCCAGTATGCAGGCAAAAAAACGATGCCAAAATATATGATAAATATTGTAGATTAGGGGAAATTTAGTTAATGGGCTTTAGTTCAAAAAGTTGGAGTAGGTGATCGATTGAAAAGTTGATAAAAAGAGCCCCATCTTGACATTAAAGCACAACTACGCCTTAAAAAGCAAGCATCGATATCACCCGACCATTGGCAACAAAAACAAATGTATAAGAGAACACGAATTTAGCCCCATCCTGACATCAAAGCACAACTACGCCTGAAAAAGCAAACATCAATATAGGTATCACTCGACCAGTGGCAACAAAAACAGATTTATAAGAAAACAACAACGCGCCAAAGTAGAAAAATGGCGGCCGACAAGTAAGCTAGCACTGCAATGCTGTAAGCGTGAGCCTATTTAAGTTATTACATAAGAAATTGTGCTTGGCACGAGTGCCAAGCACAATTTCTTAAGCATATTATTTATTAGCAGCACATTGCTAAGCTATGATGTGCTAAGGCTTGATTTCCCATAGAAATATACGGTAAATTTGATTGATTTCAAATAGCTTGTTGCTTGCTTGCTTGCTTATATAGGCGCCTATCCGCTATCTGTCTGTGTTAACAAATTTCGTCACAAAAACATATGGGGAGCTTAGCTATTGTATTAAATTTTAGTACATGGAGAATTAGATAGTTTCTAATTTAGAGTAAAAAACCTAGATAAAAAACGCACATCAGAGACCGCAGTAACCGAATGCAAGAACAACAACAAAATAAATTGCTAAACAACATTACGAGCGTACGTGAAACTGCAGCTGAACTGCCGCCGCTAGTTAGCTGTCCGCGTATTCCCATAACTCTCATGCAGCATTTATGTTAGTATAGCTACATCTTAAGGAAATATTGCTAGGCACCGTAGCGAAAAAGTGCTACTGAAAGTTGGAATTGCGAATATTTTTATGCCAATTTACAACAAAGGCTAAGTTAGATAGTGTTAGTTAGCTTAGCTAGCTAGCTACTCAAGTCGCACAATTTGGGTACTGTGCCAAGCACTATTTCCTTTAAGAATATAGTGCATAGTTTTACGACTTGAACTATAGGGCTAACAATTTAGCAGCAACAGCAGCAGCAGCCGTAGCAACAATATCAACAGAATCAACCAATTGATTTAGCCGTTGCTGCAACAAGATCAAACAAAGGCGTTAGAAACAAGTTCTGCCCGCACCTGCAGAATCTCGACGCATTTTTACCCGTGTGCTAGCTATCTAGACTGCATTCACCGCTCTATCATCGACCATGGAGAGCCTGTAAACAACAACTACAACAACTACTACAATGCATGTGGACAGGCCGGCTAGAATTACCACTAGTCTGTACACCAGGAGGAGAAGGGGGATCGGTAATTTATTTTAATTTTGCTGCGCGAAACTTTGCTGGTATTCTTATAGTTAGGAGGTAGAATGGGGGTTGAGTGGTGCTGCGATGGGCACCGTACGATGTGGTTAGTTAGTGCATTTGAAGTGGTAGGAGTTTCGCGCTTAAAGTGTCAATCAGTGGAGGGAGGAGGTGGGAATCGATTAATCAATCAATTAGCTAATCGCAGCCGCTGCACTCGAAAATGTTGTGCTGCACATGAATGCTTCGACCGCCCGAGTTGACGCGGCGGACGAAATCAATTGGCAAATCTACCGGAGAAACATGCCCGGCCAAAATGATTAGGCCTGTCCACTCGGTCAGGACGTGCGCCTTGTGCTTGGCGTTGACCCCAGATGTAAATAATGGACGGCGGACCGACTGCCGCCTGACGCATTGCGGCGCATATTTCCCTCTGAATGGCGCACTTGCCACCCAACGCGGTGCGGTGCGTGCCCAAGTTGCTCCGCACATTGCCTACCGAAGCCGCCGCCGCCGCCGCCGACGACGACGACTGCAGACACTGGACAGGCAGCATCTGACAGACACCGCATATGCTCGGCCGGACAAGCCAGTTGGGAACGGAACTCACACCGTGCTCCTCGGCGCGAATTCGTCTCAGCATTTGAACGCTGGCAAAGTATTCGAGATTCTGCTTGAGCAACAACGGATTCCCACAGACGAGATGCGGATCATCTGGGCGAGGCTGCATTGTCCCTAATGGGTAGGACATTGCCCAGCGATAAAGCAAGACGATGCGCGACAGGCTGTCGTCATCAATGTTGGTCACGGCAGCTGTCGGATCGTGCATCGTCACACGCCGAATCTCAGCAGTCGGCGAGCGAAAGCTGCGAATCTCGGCGCGGGTCCAACCGTGTACGGCAAGCGTATCGGCGCTGGATCCCGAGGAGAAAATTGTTCGCAGCCGGTCGATCAGCTCGACAGTGCAATGTAGCGCATTTGTCCGCATGAATATGAGTATCGATCGTGTACCCCCTATTGGGCAAATGGGCGTCGGGGCATACGGATCGGCCATGTGGATGGGGGTCAGCGCAAATTCGTTATCTGCCAGGCCTTCATATTGCATTATTATTGTAGTTGTTGTTGTTGTTTCGTTGTTATGGCGGCTGTGTGATTATTACAAAATTTAAGTTACAGGATCGAGTATATAAATATTAGTTTAAGAGTCAAGCAATCGTTACATATAGCTGCATGTAGAAACAAACATATTAATCACTCACCAATGGCCAACTGGGTCGCGAAATCTCCGCTCCAGGCGCTGTTGAGCATAAGCTTCATCTGTGGCGCGTTGCGCACGTAGAGCAGGTGTACCACCGACATTTCTCGCTGACTGCGTCTGCTGTTATTGGCCACCAGATATACGTCGTTTGGCACCATCTCGTCTGGATGCAACGGCACAAACGGTGACAGAAGGCGCGAGGTGGTACAGGTGCTCTTTGACGACGCAGTCGTATTACACGGGTGCGGTGCTTAAAAATTTTTGGTCACAGCCGCCGCCGCAGCCGCCGCCGCCGCCAACCTCGTGGAAAAGTGCTACATCCGTGTCTCCATCGGCAGCAGCATCCACTGCTCTGGCCGCCATTTCATAGCCCATAGCCAGCGATCGCCGTTCCATCTCTGTATGATCATGCAGGTGAGGAGTTGGGTCATGCAACAGCGATATGTATATATATATTGAAAACATTCGTCACAAGCTATGACACAAATCTAATTGCTGGACATCGCTACCAACCTACGTACCTGCTGGATAATATGGCAACGACACTTGAGCAGCTTCTGAAGCAGATGACGACGATGCTACGCGCTTCAGCAGCGGATGCCCTTGAGCTGACGCTGACATCCTCATCGTCGCTGGCGATGCTGGCGCCGACATCCGCATCGTCGGCGGCGTCTTCTGGGTTGCAAATAGCCCGCGGGATGGCGTTGGCGTTGTCGGCGAGCGCAGCCGCGCAGCAACGGCGACAGACGGCTGCATAGCTAAACGGCGACTGGCAGTAGCCGGGCCGATCCCATACGGGCCAAAGCGCGGCTGTCTCAGCAATTCCGGTTTTGCTGCACCGCCGCCAGATGGCTGAATAAACCCAGCGCCGGGCCCATCGCCGCCACCTCCGCCGTTGTTGACGATGATGCTGCTGCTGCTGCTGGGCAATGGCCTCGGATGCAGCAGTTGCGTCGACGAAGATGACGGCGGTGGTTGGCGTGACGACGACGACGATGAAGCGGCGGCCTGCTGGGTCTCTGGTATCACTATGAAGTCGCTGTCATCGTCACCGAACTGCGCAACGGATGGCGGCGGCGTTGGTGTACGCGAGGCTTGGACAAGGGTGGTTGGCCGCTTCCGTTTCTCTGCAAGCTCGACTGGCGACGACGGTGGTGGTGAACGGAACAAGATCGACGCCGCGCTGCGCCTCTTCGGTACCGTTGATGGTGTCCTAGCAGCAGCATCGTGCAGGTGGCTCAACTCATCGTTCTCGTTAGCGGCATCAGCTTCTGCTTCTTCGGCCGCTTGAATAAGCAGCGCATCTAGTTCGTCATCGTTGATGTCAGCGACATCACCAGCGGACTCAGAAGCAGAGGCAGCAGCATTGGTCGTCGCCGCCGCAGCAAGTTCGCGATCTGCTTCTTCAGCAGCTTGAATAAGCAGCTCATTGAGCTCATCGTCGTCTAAGGACCATGAGTTGTCCATTGTAGATCGAGCTGCTGCAACTATATAGCACTTCTGCATAATAAAGTACATCAATAATAAGTTACATATCTACTAGCTAGATGGGGGCGGTATATGTTAAAGAAAAAGTGCTTCCGCTGCTGCTGCTGCTCCTCCATGTAAGACAGTGAGATTGATGATAGAGACATAGACAATCAAGAGGATGCTATTTTTAAAGGATCTATTAATATAAGAAAATCACGCATCGTTGAATACATGCATATGTACATATGTACATACAACATATGTTGAATACATCTTCTTAAGAAAAGATGCTAGGCATCCATCCGAAATTGTGCTACTTGAAATAGTCTATGGAGAAATTCCCGCTGCTTTGGTTGCCGAATAACCATAGCTCAAACTTGAAGCAGAATAACCATAGCTCAAACTTGCAGCAGAATAACCATAGCTCAAACTTGAAACCGAATATCCATACTGTGGTTATTCGGCAACTGAATATCCTTGACATGGATCTTCGGCTAAGGGCTTTAGGACCGAATATCCCGGATGACCTGCCGAATATCCATAACATAACAGCCGTATCCAATTTGTTCTTTAAATTGTACTCTTTTTAATGTTCTTGAAGCTCAATGACGTCACGTCCATGGCATATAATTATTCTTTAAAATAAATTAGGTTTGTAATCGTTTTTGAATTTCCACAAATTTAACTTCAACTTTCAAAAAGAAACCGCATGTATTGATAGATCAGGCCACGCTGTAACGACCTTAAATTGAGTTAAAATTTATACTTTATATGCTTGTAAAGATATTCTGGATCAGCTAATTACAAGGAACAGTAATGTTTTTTACGCATCACAAGCGTACCGAAATTTAGAAAATTGCGTTCCTATAAGGTTTCAAATTACTACTGTCAGTAAACGATACGCAAATATAGTTACATATTTCAATTACCGACTGGATCGGCAAACCGAGGCCGGTCCGATGTCAGACCGCAGAGGCTTTTTTCACAGGGTTGGAAATGACTGAATCGGAGCTTGCACTTTATGTCCTCTTTTGCTCTCTAAGCATGGGATGCACTCTGCCACATGCTTTTCTACTGCGGCTACTAAGCCTCTCTCAAACTCGCTGAACTGTTTTGTCTCTACCTAAATGTCCTGCTAGCGGGCTATCATGCAGATCGCTAAACACTAGCTTATCTAAAGACTTAGGTTAGTCAACAGATTCCTCTCTAACTTCATTTTCTCATATTTTCGCCTCAACTGCTTCAGTTCGACTGACTCATTTTTCTGAATTGGCGGGACTGACAGATTTTCTTGCTTCCACTCTATTAGTGTGCAGATTGCTGTATCTTCCGTCTGAGCTTTAACAATTTGCTCCTTCTTCAATGGTACTTGCAAGTAGTCAGTTAGCAATTTTCCAACTAGGCATCTCACTCATTCTGTGATCAGGCTCAGTGTCTCTGTTCTGTTGCTGTAAGCTTGAACTCAGTGCTGACACGTCTGCTACCTGAAATGCATTATTTTTGCATGATTCCCTACTGGGGCAGCAATTATAGTGTTTCGAGTAAGAAATTTTCCTCTACTCTGAGAGTTGGAATGTACGTATATTCTTGTTTTTTGGGGTTGGCTGTTGTATAGAGTGATTCAAATACAGCAGGACTGTCGTGCGGATTGGGGATTAATGTACATATATAGAAGTAGACATTGTGTACATATAGAAATTGTCATAGAAGTAGATTGGGGTTTAATGCGCAAATACATATACTCGTATAAGTATGCAGTGTACATATGCAACGGGCTTTGCTGATTAAACTTGACGGCTTGGCTAGCAAATCCCACCGTCGCTACCAAATGTAACGGGTCTTTGTTTAATTAAAACTCCGGTGTGGTTGATGACTTTAACTATGAAATTGCGACTAACGCTAACTGGGCTACTGCTGGCGAGTAGTCTACCAAGAATATTAATTCCAGCGCGGAGTTCAAACGGACCTCCTGTCGCGAGTGCCCTATAATTTCCTATGGGCCCTATGGCTCGCGGAACTATAGTTTTCCTCTGGGCCTCCTGGTCCCTACGGTCTTTGTTTGTCGGCAGACTATGACTCACACGCACTTTAGCACTCAGATGACTCAGCGTCTGGCCTGGCTCAGACGGACCTCTTGTCCGCGAACTCTTAGTGAGCGGAGTGACTGGTTTCTCTATTTCCGGGTGGACATGAGTCCCAGATAACTTTAACTTTCGGTAGCTTTCCGAGAATTGGTCTAAGGCAAAACTGCTTATTTTGCACCAGTCGAAGAGCGGTACCCTGAGATGGTCTGATAGAGCAATGCCAATAATTTCTCGATAAGTTACGTTCCCCAATGTATCGATAATTCAGTCCCAAACTATTAATTGTCACGAAAGGTAGATCGCTGCCACCAATCGAAGTTATGATCAAATGACTGAGCCAAAACCGCTATCAAAGAAGATTGGAATAACTTGAATTAGAACTTAGATTAAACGATAACTAAATCACTGCCAATTGTCAATTGTAATTACTAATTAAACGAAAATTAACAAATATTGGAACTAGCGCACCAGCAGAAAATACTAATTAACCTTAACAAAATTGATGAACAAAAACACAAAGATAAGCTCGGCCTCCTGTGTCCTTACCAACACAGTCTGTTGTTGTTGTTAAACGAGGGTGGGAAGCATTGCTACCCGCGGATCAGCCCGGGGTGGGCTCTGCCGCGAGGGGCACTACCAGGGGCCAAGGCATTAACTGTCCAGGGCCCGAGATACCCTATGGATGCATTGGGATTGGACCCGGCTCAAAGCGCGGGTGGGCGAGTTGACCCAAACCTACGGTACAAGACACCGCCAAACCAACAGTGGAATCAGGGACGGTGCTAGGACCGAGTCCACCCAGGCTACCCCCCAGCAGACAGGTCCTCGGGAGTGCGCGAAAAACAGAATTGGACAGTAGTAACACAGTCTGTTAGAGCTAAGATTTAGTTGACTAATCTAACTTAGTACTTAGGACTAGGAGCAGTGCTCAACTAAGACTCAATAGTCACTAATAACTAGTCATGAACTAATATTTTGTCAGGCACACCGGGCCGATCCTACAAGACAATACTAAACTGAGAGCACACAGTCTGGCCTACGAGAACAAGAGTCAACACGGCAAAAGGGAGGGGGAGGGGCCG
Organism: Macrostomum lignano; assembly: GCA_002269645.1. Lineage (NCBI taxonomy): Eukaryota > Metazoa > Platyhelminthes > Macrostomidae > Macrostomum > Macrostomum lignano. The sequence goes on along the minus strand of NIVC01001651.1, from coordinate 237,460 downwards.
AATTCGAATCGGTGCGTGCGGTATTTATATACCCGCAGAAACAGTGCAGTAAAACAACTGGTGGATCTCTTGTCACACATATACGGTAAACTATTCGTTCTCGCATGTGCAGGATCTTCCAGTGAATTAATTGCGCACGTTAGTATACTCTCGCAAGTTATTAGTAATATAATAATAATAAATTATTCGCGTAATTAACGATAAATTCCTAGGAGCCCTACCACACATATACAAGTAGACAATGTACATATAGAATTGGGATAGATAGGAATTAATTTACATATAAAAGTACATGGGATTAATGTACATATACGAGTACATACGAGTATAGAAGTATGCTATGAAATACATATATCACGCTTAGGATAGCTTTTTCATATACTACTTACCTCATTTTCAGATAGTAGTATATTTTGCGTTTTTTGCTTCTAAGCATCTGAAAATCGACCGTTAACTGCACGATACGTAGTTCTATCACCATCCCGCAACAATGTCAGACCTCTGACCTCAACAAGAGCAACGATTATCCGCGTGACAATTATTTTAATTGTGCTAATTAGTCAGATTAGTACTTATGAATAAAATTGGATCTTAAACAAGTTCGTTACATCTTTAATACGAGCGTATTTATAATATCTGTGCGAGATTAACAGTTTTGTGTCCAGTCTATCCATCTATGGAACTTATGATCGAATTTTATTATCAATTTATTTGTTTTATCGGTTCTATCTGATATAATTGATCTATCTGTTCTATCCGATCTATCTGTTCTATCTGATCTATCTGATCTATCCGATCTATCTGATCTATCCGATCTATCTGATCTATCTGATCTATCCGATCTATCTGATCTATCTGATCTATCCGATCTATCTGATCTATCTGATCTACATTTGTATCTGATCTATCTAATCTATCTGATCTATCCGATATATATTATCTATCTGATCTTTCTGATCCATCTAATCTATCTGTTCTATCTGATCTATCTGATCTATCTGATATATCTGTTCTAAAGTGTACTCGTATCTGATCTATCTAATCTATCAAGCTTCAGTATTTATTATATATAAACTGAGACAATAATAGCTAGTAGTTGATCTATAAATACTGACACAACATAGATACTCTACAACGTATATTTACAGGCACAACACTAGCTAACTAATCTAGCACAGACGAACATCAAGATCTATTAGTGCTGACAAACTATTCTAGCTAAACTAATGTGCACTGATCGAAATTGATGCAGATATCAGTCAGACTCTGTGTCTCAGAGGCTCGTGATTTCGCATCGGCTCCCAAGACTCAGATCTCCGTGTCCAATGGCAACCCGAGTGTCTTGCTCTGCTGCACAATGAAGCTGGGGGTCGCTGATATATTGGCGAAGCGCAGACTGTCTAGCTACAGTTTCACGCAGCTCCATGGCCTCCTGCTGCAGCCGGGAGCTCTCCTGAGCCTGAGCAACTCTTACCGCTTCAGTCACCAGGCTGTCCGGCTCAGTTTGACTTTCTTTCACCCTGTCGGCCCGCTGCGATGACGGAGATGGTGAAGCTGATGAAGCGGAACCGCCGGAGGCGGAGGCCGAATTGGAAATCGATCTGCCGTTGCTGCCAGAATTCGAGCCTGAAGCGTTTGTTTACTTATCAATAATTTGCGTCCAAAAAAGTGACATTTAAACTCGCGACGAATCTTGGAGGACCGCTTTAGTCGCGAGGGACGTCATTTATATTTTAAGACCTACTGGCAGCGTATTCTGTCGCTGTTGTATTGTTGATAAATTTGGACCCAATCGGCTCACAGCAGCCTCGCCACTTACCATCAGCCAAGGAACCGTGCCTCGTGCCGTGGCCCCGGCACTCAACGACAACAGCGTCTTTGCAGTGCTTGTGCACGCTGATGCCGCAGTCTCGGCACTTCCAGCCCTGTCGTCGGATGCCCCACAACAGGCCGGAGCATCTGTCGCAGAAAGTTGGCCGGAAGTACGTGTTCACGTGGAAATTGTGGCTAAAGCTCATCTTGAGCGCTTGCGAGTCTATCCGAGTGAAGTAGGCTTGCATCTCCGCCTTGGAAATTTTTCCATCGCTGGAGTTGAAGGAAGGTTTCGTCTTGTATTTTTTTAAATTGGTCTTGAATAGACATGTGCGGTACGCAGACTTCGGGCCTTAAAGTATATTGGGACGTTTAGAGGTGCGTGAAATGTTTGGTTTGATGGTTAAGGCAGAGAGGGGTACGTGAGGTGGTTGGTTTGATGGTAAAGGCGGAGAGGGTTACGTGAGGTGGTTGGTTTGATGGTTAAGGCAGAGAGGAGTGCGTGAGGTGGGTTGGTTTGATGGTTAAGGCGGAGAGGGGTTGGTTTGCACATTATTGTAAAAGAAAACTATAAGAGAAAATTGCAATAATCGTCCCAAGAAAAATCTTATCATTCAGATGAGACCAAAGGCTAGATAAATTGGAAACCAGAAATTTCTTTGATCTAGTAATAGATTGCTGGAATCTGCGAAATGGCTTGTTTTTTCACCGATTAAGGGTGATTAGGTAGGAGGTGGTTAGATTTATTACGAGCTAAAGGGTTGAAGGATTTTAAACTCTGAAGGTAGATAAGTAGGGGTGGCTGGCTTTATCGACCGCTTTTATCGACTGAGGAGGGGTGGTTGGCTTTATTGACTGTGGAGGGTGGTTGGCTCTATCGACTGGGGAGGGGTGGTTGGCTTTATTGACTGTGGAGGGTGGTTGGCTCTATCGACTGGGGAGGGGTGGTTAGCTTTATTGACTGTGGAGGGTGGTTGGCTCTATCGACTGGGGAGGGGTGGTTGGCTTTATTGACTGTGGAGGGTGGTTGGCTTTATTGACTGGGGAGGGTCGCTGATCGATTTACTGTACTTCTGTGCCGCATGACAACGTGAGAGTTACGAGCACAAGACGCTACTATTAGTACTGGTCACAGTATTGGTAATTCACACTGAATTAGTGGTCTAAATTGTATAATGTATTTAAAAGCGAGGGCAGATGTTTTCTTTCTTACTATTATTAAATGCTTTACACTCCACTTCTCTGCCCGAGAGCCGAGCAGAGCAGTGTTAAAGAATCTACATGTACACTGTTTTACGAAGCATGCAGCACGTTGACGATCTGGCGGTACAGTGAAGATATGAATAAATCGATAGTCAGTCCAACTTTTTGACAGTGAAGTGAGGAACCCGGTGGACTTGCGCGCGCTCAAAATTCACATGCGCAGTGTTCCTGATATTCCTGCCATGCGCAATGGTGAGAAACTCATTTTTATCGATCCGATAGTTCTTGATAATAGACGTTGAGTTAATATCGCTTCCACTACCGGTTTAAAGCGGTCTAATATCTGTCCCCGGTTGCAACATGCGAGTAACAGCAGCTTAGACTTCTCTCTCTGAGTCAACCAGTTTTGTTTCTTGAAAAGTGGTTTCAAAATTATAGAATAGAGAAATGCATTGTATAAAACCACTAAGAAATAACAAAACGAAAACACTGGACCAATCTGATGAAAGCAAAACTATGGCAAGAAATTCACTCATACGTCATACACTACAGCAGCGTTGAATATTGAGTACCCCAAACCATTGGTCAACTCAGCCATCCCAATTTTCAGTGAGAAACTAGCAATGCCAATCAGCGCCCTCCCTTTTAGGGGAGCCAAAAACAAAAAATGGAATACAATTTTTTGAATAAACTACAAATTAGCTTCTGACCTCAGCCTTGACATCTCAGCAATTCCTTCATACATGTAAGTCATGACTTTTCAGCTATTCCCCGTGAGCCTTGACATCTCCAGCAATTCCCTCATACATGTAAGCCATGACTTTTCAGCTATTCCCCGTGAGCCTTGACATCTCCAGCAATTCCCTCATACATGTAAGCCATGACTTTTCAGCTATTCCCCGTGAGCCTTGACATCTCCAGCAATTCCCTCATACATGTAAGCCATGACTTTTCAGCTATTCCCCGTGAGCCTTGACATTTCCAGCAATTCCCTCATACATGTAAGCCATGACTTTTCAGCTATTCCCCGTGAGCCTTGACATCTCAGCAATGCCCCAATAAGCCTTGAGATCTCAGAAATTCCCCCAGTAAGCCTTAAGATCTCAGAAATTTCCCCAGTAAGCTTCGAGATCTCAGAAATATCCCCGTAAGCAATGATATTTCAGCGATTTTCCCCTGTGAGACTTGAGATCTCAGAAATTCCCCCAGTAGGCCTTGAGATCTCAGAAATTCCCCCAGTAAGCCTTGAGATCTCAGAAATATCCCCGTAAGCAATGACATATTTCAGCTATTACCCCCCCTCCCTGGGTGAGCCTTGAAATCTCAGAAATTTCCCCCGATGTCATTTCTATCCCAATTTTCAGTGAGAAATGATACAATGATACAATAGCAGTGTAAACCATGAGTTTTTGGTTTAAATAACTGATTGGACAGATTGAAAAATAAACAACCTACCAGAGTGCAGGCATGCACAATTACTATAACGATTTATATTTAAAGATGCAATACTTATAAAAACATATGAGAATGTACATGTACATGCAGTCATGTATTTTTGAAGCTGCAGCAATCCGTAATCCAATATACTGAAATTAAATATTCTAAAATGGACAAGATTCAGCGAAGCATTTGAGAGTAAAAGACGATGGGGAATACGGGAGGTCAAATTACATTTAAATGAGCAGAATCTTTTTACGTGTAAAAGTATTGAAATAGAATCAAGCCGAAAGATTCAGCGTTTTAAATATTTTTGCGAACACAATAAACTTGGCTTTGAAACGTATTGCTTGTCAACGCCCGAGTGTTAAAAACTTTGCTGAAGTTAAAAAAACTATCGTCTCCAGGTCGACGCGTAGCCGGCCGATGTTACGACTTCGTCTTCATCGCAGGAATCATCGTCAGATGATATCACGCATGTCTGGACAACTGTCGTATCAGCCACCGTCGGGCCCGAGCTGCCAACCAGGTATCCAGCAGCGCCGCCAATTGCCGCTCCAGTCCAAAAACCAGGACCGTTGTGGCCGCCGCTGCACTCATCGACCAGCGGTTTGTACTGAGTTCGACAATAATAGGTCGGCGGAGTGTCGCTAAGCATTGTCGGATGCGTCGGATGGCAGGGACAAATTCTGTAGGCTAGTAACACTAGGCCAATCAGCACAACTACCAATAGTATGCCGGAAATAATTGGCACCGTGGCACTACTTCGCACAGTGTGCACTTCATAGTGCGCGTTGTGCTGATGATGGTGGTGATGTCCATGATGACTATGCTTGTGATGATGAATTCCAGTTGGCTTCAGTGAGAACGTCAAACCGCAAGAGCCAGCAAGAATGTAGGGATCAGATGGGTGATCGTAGCCTTCACAGCTGACCTGCAATGCAATGTTACTCTGTCATTATTCTTAAACATAAACTGTAGCATCTAAAAACTATTTAGCTTACCTGTATTGTGTCGAACTGAACACTTTTTGGCAATTGAGCCTCGCATTTCCACTGCACGTCTAGTCCATCCGTTCCTTTATTGTAACATTGCACTGTGCTTGGAAGAGATTTACAAGGTATAACAGTTGGAATGCAACGAAGTTGAGGTATTGGCGATCCTCTCCGCGCTGTGGTAAACTTTTCACTGTGGAGTGTTATTGATTGCACGCTAGAGAGAAGAACTTTCTGCTGACATTCACCGTAAATAAACAATAAGCCCAGAAAAAGTAAAATTAAATTACTTTTCATGGATGACTGTTTCTTGTTGTAAGCTTCAAAATAGTAAAGCAGTATGTAGTAGTGTACGTAAGTATTAGAATTTCTTACGTGTATCTGTATGACGGCTTATATAGAAGAGAAACTCAATTATTAAAGCATACAAACAAAACTTAGCAATGTTAGTGCATTTTCAAGGAATAATTTTACTAAGCTAAAAAGTTTTATAAAAAAATTATAAAAAATAGTGCTTTACTATAAAAACTTAACTAAGTGTGTGCCGATGTTGGATTTAGGTAAAAAAATTATTATACAGAAAAATCGGAATTTTTCATTTTCGTCCCTGATCTTTCACAGACAATTTATTCGTTTCCCGAGCGATATTCAGATTTAGAGTCGATGGTAAACAAAATATTAAGGACTTATTGGGCTTAATGGATAACCACGAAACTTTACAGGCACAAAATTTCCCATTTGAAACTGACGTACATGTATGTCGATTTTTAAGCATTTTCATGATTCATTATAGCTCGTAGTGACTGGAAAATATCAGGCATTTTCGCTCTGCTCCTATATCTCCGTAGCGTATTTTTGAAGTCCTCGTACAGCATTTTCTACTGAATAAATCGGATTGGAAATTTACAGGCACAAAAGTGTCCATCTGAAACTGACGTGTATCGATTTTTAGAGCTCTCCGTGACCTGTACCTGAATGACAGGCATTTTCGAATCATAGAATGCCTATTCTTAGAAAATTTTTGAAGACACTTTCTCCCGAAAAAATACACTACGGAGATAGGAAATTTAGATTTGTGATATTTTAGTGTTATTTTATTTTCACATATTTTATGTGTGATATTTTAGCGACTACAGCTGTATGTACATGTAAGATATTTGTAGTTCGACACATTTATGTGGCGTAAGTGTGCATAATCTTAAATTGGCGCATGACTGCTGTTTTATATCGTACATGTTAATGGACATATCGGGGTAAATAAATGTTTAGTTTACGGTTCTGTGTGTAGTGTTGCTTATTTTATTATTATTCTTATTTGCAGGAGGGCTGTGAGCACTGGCACATTTGGTAACAGTTGACAGTAGACCGGCAGCCAGCGAGGAGGCAACTCCGCCCATTCTACTGACTCCTGATTGAGCACACACGCACACAGATACCGTACGCAGGCACGCACTCACACAAATGTGTACATCTGCTCTGACTTTGTCATCGTCAGGCAGTGTACATTCTCTCGGTGTCTTTAATTGGAGGTTGGCCCTCATGGGCGTAAATTGCACGAAAAGCCCCCCCCAAGCCTTCTCTCCGCGGCTGCGCCTCAAATTAATGTACATGTACGTGGGCCTCGCCGCGGAATCGAGCTCAGGGACCGTGCTGCGAGAGGCAAACGCGTTTGACCCCTCTCACTCACCCCCCTGGTAGTGTTAACTTTAAGCTGCCAGATGGGCAGCAGAGCTAACCATGGACCAACAGCCTTTACTGCTGGTTATATGCTGCACAGTAGCCGTTCCTGCCGAGCATGGTCAGCAACGCTGATCATAAAAATGGGTGAAAAAAGTCCTATTTAGCTGCAATGGAATCCAGTGACTCGGTTTCAGGTTTCAGCATTCTCTGTGATGACATCATCAGTCTCTGAATACGATGTATGCGAAATTTCCATCGTTGTAGCTGGTTTACTTTTTAATAAAATGATGCACTACTCGTATAAGGAGGTGCAGTGCTTTCTCTTTCACAAAGGCCTGTTTGCAGATTTTAAAGTGAACTGTACGTGTCTATTGCTAGATATCGAGTGTACACACTGCATAACAAGGACGACTTAAGTAGAAGGACGGGAAACCTCGTTTCTTAGAAAATTTTTGAAGGCACTTTTTCCCGAAAAAATACACTGCGGAGATAGGAAATTTTCATTTTTTCAGCACAAAAATTGCTATAACTTTTGATAGGAGGCAGATCCAGTGTTGATATTTTGATATGTTGTGCCTTTTTTATTGCTCTATCGATATTTATAAAGCTTTTCGTTCAGAAAATTAGGATTCTATGTTAATTTTTTATTCTACGTATATTTTCAAGTGCCTTGTGTCTGAAATACGTAAAATGCCACGGCTCGGCTCTTTGGTTTTATGAGTCTATTTTATCATTCTTACCTGACTGTGTAGCAAAGATTTGTGACAGAAATGATAATATAGATTCATAAAACCAAATATTGGAGCTATGTCATGCATTTTTGTGATTTTTAGATACAGAACATACGTAGAAATGTAGAATAAAAAATTAACATAGAATCCTAATTTTCTGAACGAAAAACTTTATCATTATTTTCCTCATTTTCTGAAAGACTGGGGATCTTTAAAAAAGTACCTGAGACTATGAGGAATTAAAATTTGGGATTTAAAATTTAGAGCCCAAAGATCCTCTAAAGTTGCTGTTTGTGATTGGAGCCTACGATATGGGAATGGAAGTCAAGATCTTAAAATTGGAGGTTATGATTAGATCTGAGATTTCACAATTTTAAGACCTATGCGATTAAAATTATAAAACTGGAACCTACATTTCGATAGGATTTTTGTTTAGGAATTCAATTGAGTATGTAGGATTTGTTCGAATAAACAATTATTATAATAGATTTAGAATATTATAGGATTGTCGTTGTGTTACATGGGATTGGATTTTAGGATTAGGGATTGGATTTTGGATCTAGAATTGGATTTTCGGATCTGGGATTGGATTTTAGGATCTGGGATTGGATTTTAGAATATGGGATTGGACTTTAGGATTATGGGATTGGATTTTAGGATCTGGGATTGGATTTTAGGATCTGGAACTAGAGTTTAGGATCTGGGATCAGAATTTAGTATCTTTAGCCTTTAACACTGCGCTGGGCGACAAGCGTGGAAGTGCCGAGTATGCGGAAGTGTGCGCTGCAGTCAGAACCGCCGCGGAGCTAGCAGTCCCGATGATGCAACTGGCTCAACGTGGGCAGCCGGTCTGGCAGAATGACCCCGCGATTCAGGCAGCGAGGGAAGATCTAGAGAGGCTCCGCTTGAGCAGGCGACCAATCCGCGAGGCAGAGCCAGCACTGGCGGCTGTCTACCTTCAGTGCAGCGCCAACAAGCGGCTGTCGATGACGCCATTCAGGCTTGTCTCTGCCGCTGGGCCCGATGCCAGGGGCGCGTGGCCTGGTCCGCCATCAACGCTCTGACGGGGCGAAAGCTGCGCAATCCGCTGAACCTGGCTGGTGACACTCCGGACGAGCGCAGGAACGAGCTGCGCGAGTTCTTCGCCGCCATCGTCAACGCGCCGCCACCCCCGCTGCCAGACAGTCTGACGCTGCCGCCGGAGACGCCGTTGCCGGCAGAGGAGAGTTTCAGCGTAGCCCCAGTTAACGCAGCCGGCGTTGTCAAGCTCGCCCAGCAGTCACCGGGCGGGAAAGCGCAAGGTCCGGACGAGGTGCCCATCGAGGCGCTGCGCATCCCCTTGTGGCTGCTGATCGAGGTCGCCAGAGTGATGAACCGCGTGCTCTTCGGTGAGGCCCAACGAATGGACCACGGCGCACATCGTCGCTGTTCCAAAGAAGCCGGGCACCACTAGGCTTGAAGACCATCGAGGCATCTGCCTTCAGTCCTGTGCAGCGAAGCTATTCAACCAGATGCTGCTTTCGCGGTTGCAGCCCGTGCTGGATCCGTACCTGCGCCCAGAGCAGAACGGGTTCTGGCCCCATCGCGGCACAGTGGCGCAGATCCTGGCTCTTCGCCGAGTCATCGAGGAGGCGCGGATTCGCCAGTCGATCCTGATTCTAATCTTTATTGATTTCAAGAAGGCTTTCGACTCGGTTGTCAGAGCCGTGCTTCCAATGGTGCTCGCACGTACAACCTGCCTGAGCAGCTGATCTCCGCCATCATGGCGATTTACCGTGATACGACAGCTGCTGTGACAAAACCGGACGTCCTATCGGACTCGTTTGAGACATCCTCCAGAGTGCTTCAGCGAGATACGCTGCGCCGTTCCTGTTCGTCCTGGTGCTTGACTGGGTGCTGCGGACTGCTCTTACCACCGACGACGACGGCTTTCTGCTGCGGCGACGCGTGGGTCGACGTCAACCGGAGAAGCGGCTCAGCGTGCTTGGCTACGCCGACGACCTCGCCCTGCTGTCCTCGACCGTCGAGGGCGCTAAACGCCAGCTGGACAAGCTAGTTGCCGTTGCGGCGAGCGTCGGCGTGGTGGTCAACACGATCTGAGTTTGGCATCTGGGACTGAATTTCTTAAATTTGGGATTGAATTTAATGATTCGGGATTTGATTGTAGGATCTGGGATCGGAATTTCGGATCTGGGATTGGACTTTTGAGTATTCGGATTGAAACTTAGAATTTGGGGTTTCTTATTTCAATCAGGATCAATCAATTCGATCGACATCGATTCATCGAAGTATGAAATTAAGGAATTTTTTAAATAAAGTATCTAAGTACTACGCTAAGTTTATTTATGACGTAGTATACAGTTACATTAAAAATTTCTGAATCAAAGCAAACTTGGTAAGAAAATTTTACATCTTGTATATTCAAGTGTTGCTATTTTTTATATAAGTTTTTAAGTTTTGTTTTGTGTTTTAAAAAAGTTTTGTAAAATTTTAATGGCGTGATTTTCTGCTCAAAATTGCAAAGGACGGCAAGCTTAATTAGCAGCCCTTGTTGTTAAGGACGGCAAGTGATTTAACCTGGAATTGTAGTAGTTAAGTGGGACAAATTGGAGAATAAAATCTATGTTGATTTTCACTTATATATTTTTATTGATCCGTCTAATTCCTCTACTTTATATTAGGAACAGTTGCTTAGTGCTGTTGCGTATTTTCCTGTTCAATTTGGTCTGTTGAATTTGCACTGGTTTTCATTCTCAGTTGGCTGATTAGTTTGCATGAGTTCCTTCGATCGGTGCTCCGGTTGGGTAAGGGGAAATTAAAAGATTAAGGAAAAGGTGGAAAGGTGGGATATAGTTAAGAGAAAGGGGAGTGAAATGGAGAAGGAAGAAGGGAAGAAATGAGAAGAAGGATGATTGGGAGAAAAGGGGAGAAAGATGACAGGAAGAAAAGTGGAAAAGGACGAAGGGGAAAATGGCAAGAAGGAAGACAGGGACAAAGGAGAGGGGAGGGATCGAGGAGAAAGACAGGAAGAAAAAGAAGAAGGGATAAAAATCAAGTAAAAAAATTGTTCGAGAAACCGGGATCGATTGAATTAAGGTGAACTAGACTTTGCAAAAAATAAAATCGAAAGAAGTAATACAAATTAGTAGAAAGCGCTTCCAAAACTGTTGACGACTGTTCAGTCCATGGACAGGGGAGGGCCGCCACACATCAATCCAAATTTGTACCCCAGCGTATGCTGGTACTGCTACCAATTTCAGAGCTGAATGAACTAATTAACACATGGGAATTCTGTGTTAGACAATTTTGATGACAAAGTTCTCTTTGCTGTATGAAATCCAAATATTATAACATTTAAAATTTATCGTGTAGAACGTTTAATAAAGGAGCACAAGCACCAAAACAAAATTTGCAATTTTAAATAAAAAATGTTTTGTTGTTCAAGCATCAAATTATCGTTTATTTTAAATTTTAAAGTAAATAAATGATGACGTTGGAAATAGCTTGCTAATAAAAAACAAACGTATTAAGTACAATGCATAGAAAATTGATAAATTTATTAAAATCGCCCTATCAAGCAGATTTTGCTTTGCCCAGCGCAATTTCAGCAGTAAGGTATTGAATTCTAGACAAAATAAAATGTGCAGACAGTCTTCTAACTGTATAACACTTTGTAATAGCATTTTCAGTTCAATATACAGAAATTTCAATTTTATTTTGCGCGAAAATTGCACTGATACTTTGTATACTGAAATTGCAATTCAACATTTTATGCAACTTACATAGGAGGTACATATTGTTGTGTCGTGTAACCTGACAGACCAACTTATTATTATTGATATACTGTTACGCTAATCTACCCTATACTAAATATTTATTCTATAACGCAAATGCTAACTATATTATTATTATTGTCTTTTACTTATACTGCCACTTTAAGTAGAGTAGTTGATAAATTATCTGTATAGTTTAAACCTAATTTAATCACGTGATATCTGTAGCTAGCTCTTTTATAATTTATCGATCGTGCAGTTTTTCTAGTTTAGTTAAAATATCGATCATGTAGTTTTTTCTAAATAACAAATATATAAATAAAGCCACTGTGCGCACCTAGCACTTTACTGTTCAACTCAACTGGAAACTTCAAGCCTTGGCTACACAACACACATTAAATAGAAAGTATAGGATTTTAGTTGTTTATAAAAATGCATTGAGTATTTTAAAGAAAAGCGATACCGTAAAATACTTGAATCCCTAGGCACAGGAAGTGCTAGTGAAGTAGTCTGCTAGTTATAAATAAATTTGGCCCTGGCAATACATTGCTATCTCGAAACGAATAGGAAATCGCGTTCGCCCAGATCGGCACGGGTCCGGCAACTGAAAATAATAACGGGAGTTAAAGAGTTTCAAAGTAACATGTGAAACACTTGGAGACAATGAAAGATTGAGTTGCCAAAAGTGCAAAGTAGCATGTGAAACACTTGGAGACAGAGAAAGATTGAGTTGCCAAAAGTGCAAAGTAGCATGTGAAACACTTGGAGACAGGCAAAGATTGAGTTGCCAAAAGTGAAAAGTAGCATGTGAAACACTTGGAGACAGGCAAAGATTGAGTTGCCAAAAGTGAAAAGTAGCATGTGAAACACTTGGAGACAAGGGAAGATTGAGCTGCCAAAAGTGCGAAGTAGCATGTGAAACACTTGGAGACAGAGAAAGATTGAGTTGCCAAAAGTGCGAAGTAGCATGTGAAACACTTGGAGACAGGGAAAGATTGAGTTGCCAAAAGTGCGAAGTAGCATGTGAAACACTTGGAGACAGAGAAAGATTGAGTTGCCAAAAGTGAAAAGTAGCATGTGAAACACTTGGAGACGGAAAGATTGAGCTGACAAAAGTGAAAAGTAGCATGTGAAACACTTGGAGACGGGAAGATTGAGTTGCCAAAAGTGCAAAGTAGCATGTGAAACACTTGGAGACAGGGAAAGATTGAGTTGCCAAAAGTGCAAAGGAGCATGTGAAACACTTGGAGACAGGGAAAGATTGAGCTGACAAAAGTGACATTAATTTTTGCCTACAAAATAAAGCAACAGTTGGTCTGCCTATTAGCTATGGACACTCTACGGAAGCTATGGAAAGGTCACCGATAGGCAAAATGAATTTCGAGCACTTTAATCTGCATTTACTTTTATCTATATTTTATGCTTAGATAGGACAACGAGAAGGAAGGGTTGGGGCTGGAGGCAGCAGGACAGGACAGAGGAGGCGGTGCTGAAGGCAGGAATAGGCAGAGGAGGCACGGTAATGAGCAACTATAACCGCATACATATGATGCATGGTCAAGGTAAAAAGCAAATAAACTGCTTAAATTTGTTAGTACTTGTCAATTACCGAATTTCAGTCACTATACATCGCGGGCAGCTCTTCAACGCCTTCGGCAGAGCTGCCACTGCCTTCAACGACGGCGGCTTCTGAAGGCTGGTTGGGGAGTTGGGATAAGTGATGTCAGAGGCAGAGCGCTAAATTCTCATGTCAACTCCTTTCAGGCTAAATTTGGTCATGAAACATTGATTTCAAGAAAGCAGCGGCTCTATGTTTTAAGTGCGTAAAAACTTCTGGGACGTATTGTGCCCAGTCTCGCCTGGCATACCAATTAGGCGGCGGGGGCAGATTTTTGTTGGCGGCGGAGGCGGCGGCGGTGGCGTCGAGCACGGACCGCCTGTCATCGCAAAAGGGCAAAGTTGCATGAAGTAGATTTGGAAACGCCATTGGAGCGGAGAACAAACGAACAGCCAATTAAAATCTGTCATTGGATAGACATTCTTATCACCCTTTGGTACAGATCAACTTTCACTGCATTTAATACTGTCTTACCGAATGGCAGCATTTCTATTGCTTTTACTAACTTGCAAACTCAAGCCGTGACTTTCTAGCCGCAATTTATCGATTTATGACTAATACGAACAGATTATTTTAATTTATAAATTTACATCTGCTCATAATTTTAGACAGAGGGCTGTAGCCTGGTGGTTAGAGTGTCACGGACTCACGACTTGAGTTCTGGGGTTCGACTCTAGCCTCTGCTGCTACAATTTGAGTTGCTTTAGTTCACCCAGTTGTGCTGGTTAGGGGTGTCGCGTCCCTTACAGTCAGTCAACGGACTAAACGGCCGTACTGTACGCAGTCTTTAGATGCGCCACACATTAGCGGCGACTGTGCTGTTGGCTGCACGTCTGACCCGAATTGGGCAGGTGTAAATCATGAATTATAATTATTATTAGGGTGTCAATTTGACTAGAAGTGTTGACGAAAACAGCAAAGGAGCCGTCACCATGACCTGAGAAGTTTCTTTTTCGTTTTTTAACAACGAGAGAAAATCTCGCTTTTTGGAGCCAGAAATTGATTAGCTGAGAGACATTTCCGTTGACTTCAAAAGTGTTTCAGCACTTAGGGGTTTCCTTTAGCTCCGCTTTCTACCTCAGATACCCGTTCCAGAACTGCCGCGACTCGTGGTTGAAGTGGCACCAATTTGAATTGAATTTGATTTCCTACTCGTACTTGTTTTGTTTATCGTAAATTGATCAAAGACAAGTCTTGCTCGAGAACACACCGTGTTTGCCAAGTGGTAACTTTACTCAGTTTTGTTCCAAGGAATTCCGGATAGCCAAGAATGCTATACATACAAGTCCTACATAGAAGTTGACAATCAAAACTAAGCTGTGGGTGGCTAGCTGTATTGGACTTGGACTCAAGCAAAAGTTATTTATTTGGTCTAATAAGAAACTATTTATTTCATCTGCCTCAATCAGGCCAGAAGTGCAGCCGATAGCACAGCCGCAGCTATTGCCCGGCGCATCTGAAGACTGCTTACGGCTGTTCAGTCCACAGACTGGAGCGACGCCAGGCCCAACGTCAATTACATCAGCTGACGCTGGCACCCATTTAACAGCTGGGTGAACTGAAGGAATGCAGAGTTAAGTGTCTTGCTAAAGGACACAAATTGAAACAAGAGTCAGGAATCGAACCCCCGACCTTCAAGTCGTGAGTCCTGTAGACTATTTAAGCGGTTTACGCGGCTTGCAAGTGTGATGCCGCATGAAATTACGGATATCCAATGACATTAGACTTTATTTAGCAGTAAAAACAGCCCGATTTGCGAGGGCATGGAATTTAAAAGATATTTTTAAAATACTTGTCTTAGAACAGTGAAAACTTAAAATCGCTGGTTATTCAGCGAAAGGCAGTAAAATATCGCAGACAATGCTAGCACCAAAAACATTCGCGCCTAAAACATTCTACCATAGCTGCAAGACTAACCGGAGAGCTCGACGGAGTAGAATCCTGAAAAGCAACACCCGGGACAGAATCTCCGTCACAAGTTGCATTTGGCTGACTAAATTTACTGGTGCAATGACACCAGGTGAGGTGATTAATTACTGAAAACGTGAAACATTTTGAAAGGCACCGCATTGTCCCATTGTCCCAATCAGCAGCAATGAAACTCACCGCCAATAACGGGCCTTTCAGGCTTTCGATTGCTACCTGTGGGCAGTGGAGTAGGAGCGATATGAATAGCTTTGTGACATTTCTATGATATACTTTGCGAGTGTTTCTGTTATCTCTCCATTGTCTTGCACCATTAGGCAGTGCTTTGTCCTCGGGTGAAAGACCATATTTGAGATTTCTCTAATGAAACTATTTCGAATGGGAATATAAAATTGCCAAGCTGCATTTAAAAAGAAAGAGTGTCGTTTTCTACTTCAGTTCTGCACTTAGAGCAAATCCTGTCTTCAAATGAGACTTTAGGTCTTGCAGCTCTTAATGTCTCGCAAGCTAGTTTGTGGCTTCCCAGTCTGAAGATTGACAAGGTTTTTCGAAGCTCGGAGTCCGTGATTTCCGCAAGGAATCTTTCTGGTGAGTGATATCTTTTAAAGCTGTAGTACAAATGTTTCAGTTTCTTAGAGTTTTCCACTTTCTGTCTCCAGTGTCTCTCATATTCTGGCACAAAGTTTGTCCTATATCCCATACGCTCGTATTGCCTTTGAAATGCTTGCGTCGTTACAGTATTTCATCACTTCGCTGTTCATTTTCGCCATTAAGCCTACTTCCCTATAAGTGGATTAAGTGGAAAATAAGTGGAAAATATGTCAATTTGGAGACGATTGAATCACCACGATTTGCAAGGGAGGCCCAGTACTAAATACTCCTCTATTGAATATTGTAAAGGAGGGGCAGCTTTCCTAATTCTGATCAGGCAGAGTGAGCACACATCCCAACGCACAGGTTTTTCCAGAGTCTTCAGCTGGAATTATAATGCTAACTGTAAACTAAATGTTCCACAAATTCCTAATTCAACAATTCATTAAACAGCCTCGAAGCAAGACTTATCAGTCGCAATATTAAAAAGTTTGCAATACTCACGCGCAGTTCGCGAATTTCGGCGCGCAGTTCAGCGCTTGACGCGCGCATTTCGGCGCGCATATCAGTGAGCATTTCGCGCAGTTCGGCGCTGGACGCGCGCATTTCGGCGCGCAGTTCGGCGCTTGATGCGCGCATTTCGGCGCGCATATCAGTGAGCATTTCGCGCAGTTCGGTGCGCAGTTCGCGAATTTCGGTGTTGTCGCCGACTAAAATATGCAGCCGAATAATTAAAAAGCGACAACAGTTTTAAGTCAGAAACTCAAATGAAATAATCAACATCGCCTAAACTGTTTATCATCATCACCCTATACTAAGCGTCCAAGATAAGTTTGTTGGTATGTTTGTACTGTACCGCTCTAGTGATTGAATGCCTTAACCATTTTTATTGTATTGATTGTATTGATTCAAGGATTAGACTGATATTTTTTTCTCAATGCTAAGGGTAGTCAACATTCGGACCTTTCCAATCCTGTATTTATTTTCTTGAATGCACGTGGCCTAATCAGGTCAGCTGTGTACTCGTAGCCATCAGCACAGCTGCAGCTATTGCGCGGCGCATCTCAAAGCTGCGTATGGCTTTTCAGTCCATGACTGAGGGAGAGGCGCCACTCCCACCCTCAATATCTAGCTAATGCTGGTACTCATACATGTATTACAACTGGTCAAATCACTGGACCTGAGTCAAATGTTCAGAGCTAAATAGATACAAATTGTACCAATGGACTCTAGAATCGAACACCCAACCTAAATTTGAGTCCGACACTCTAACCACTAGGCTAAAAGCAACAAAAATCATCAAATTGAAATCAACAAAAGTCTAGTTTCAAAGCTTACCTACTTCGCCAGCACCAATTTCAGACTGGGAGCTCATCACGCTGGCAGATAGCTAGTAATAAAATGCTGCAATGATTTGTTGGAATTTGCTGTGTAAACATGGCAACAACATGGGCAGAGTGGAGCCTATGATGGTAAAAAAGTATGTTAATTATATTTGGCTTCTAAGGGGAAAACGGCCCAGTTAAAATTAAATCTGTTGTACCACTGGGATCAAAGGATAAAAAGGAGAAGGAATAGACGATTAAAATAGAGAGGAGAGCCGGAGAGATGAGAGGGATAAGAGAAAAGAGGAAAGACGAGGGATGAGGAAAGAGAGGGTAAAGAGAGAGAGAGGGAGAGAGAGAGAGAGAGGGAGAGAGAAGAGAGTAGAGACTGGATAGCAGAGAGGAGATGAGAAAGGAGTAAGGGTAAATTAGAGAGAAAAGAGAAGAAAGGAAAGACAAGAGAGCAGAGAGAAGAGATTAAAGAGGAGAAAGGAGAGATTAAGAGAGTAAAGGGAAGAGAGAAGAGAGAAGGTTTTAGAGATGAGAGAGATGAACAGAGAGATGAGAGATGAAGGAAGAGGAGAGTGGAGAGAGAAGAGAGGAGAGAAGAGAGGGAAAGTATAGATGGTAAAGAAGAAGAGAAAGGAAAGAGAAGAGTCAAAAGAGGGGAAAGAAAAGAGAACAGAGAGAGTTGAGACCATTTAAGAGAGTAAAGATGACAGAAGAGAGGGGGGAGATGAGAGGGCAGAGACAAGAGTGAAAAGACGACAGATGGGAGAGAAGAGCTAAAGAAGAGGTTATAGAGACGAAAAAGGAGAAAGAAGAGAAATATGTGAGAGCAGAGAGCAAAGAGCTAAAGAGAGTTAAGGAGAAAGTTGAGAAAAGAGAAAAGATAAAAAAACAAAGAAAATAAGAGAACAGATTAGATATAAGAGAAGAAATGAGACAGGAAAGAGTAAAAGGGAAAGAGGATCGAGACAAGAGAGCAGAGAGTAGAGAGATGGAATTGTTGAGAGAGGGGAGAGTGAGGAGTGAGAAGAGGGACAGAGAAGAGAGTAGAAAGAAAGCAGAGAGAAATCAAAAGCAATAAAAGAAGAGAAATGAGAAATTATAGAGCAGACAAGAGAGAAGAGAGGAGAAAAAAGAATAGAGAAAAGGAAGAGATGAGAGGAGAGAGGAGAGAGGAAAGAAGAGAGAAAAGAAGAGAGAAGATATCAGATCAAAGAAATTAAAAAGAGATAAGAGAAAATATGAGAAGAGGGGAAAGAGAGAGGAGAAAAGAAAAAAGAGAAAGGATGAGAGGAGAAACAAGAGAAAAGAGAGGAAATAGAAGAAAAGAGAGAATTTTAAAGGATCCAACGCAATGTAAGAAGAATTAGAGGCAGAGGTTAGACTTTGCCAATGTACATGTTTCGAGTCAAATAGCTACATTGCCTGATATTCTATGCAGAATCCTAGCCAGTTCAAGATTAATGTTTGCCTCATTCTAATTTTACATAAATTCCTTTTTGTTTACTTTATCCTAACTATGAGTATATTAAAAAGTTTTTGTTCAAATATTGAGAATGACTTTGGAATTTTAAAAAACAAACAAAAATTCAAATATGCAAAAGTTCTAAGGATTAGAATTCTTTGGGTTCAAAATATGGGTTTTAATAGCTTGTTTAGATATATAATAAAATCTTAGGTCAACTAAAACAATTAAATGCCAAAGTAGCAAATACCAAATTACCAAAAGTCTAAAATTTAAGTTGGTATTCCACAAAGTAAAAGATCTTTATAAAGTTGATCTCTACAAAGAAGAATTCCAAAGTTATGTCATGTCTATGAAATGCTATAAAACATAGTTTTTATTTTTAAGGACTAACTTTTTTATTGGAGTAAAAGTTTAAACAAATTTAAATTTTTATAGTGCAAACAATTGTAGTAAGTAGCTAAGCCTAAAAAAGTTTTTTTAAAACTATAAACTATTGTTTAAAGTAGGCCCCATATATAGAAGACAAGACAGCTAGGCTAGGCCTATTTTGTTAATGTAACTGTGGATAAATAACAATGGATAGAAGGGCTAGACTAGACCTATAGATATAGGCTAAGGACTTTCATTTTTAGACTAACTCATTTAGTAAGGGTCATATATCTAGCATAAAAATTCTTAATTTAGACTTTGTTTATAGAGTAAATGAAAACCAAATTATAGAGTAAAAAATACTTGGTTAGTAGGTCTAGTTGGCGGCGCATGACCAAGATGGCCACACACCAAGATGGCCACAGCTCTGAATGGCTGCTTGGATAGGAGTAGGTCTATATATTTCCTCATTTCCTATTGGCTATGATTGGGGTGGGGTATGACCACCCGACCAGCATGGATTTAATCGGTAGAAAAGGTAAACGTTTTCTACGATTAGATAGGGTAGATGGCATGTCGACTGCCAGCATAACATGCTTTCCTTCTGATTAAAAGCGGACTGTATATACTTGTATTGGGCAGTTATGGCGCGCAATTCAAAAGCCTACGCACAACCAATATTATAATGGCTCGACATATTTAATTAGTATAGGGCATTGTGTTAGTATGTATGAATTCAAGACCTAGACTAATAAAGCAGTTTGTGTCTATAGAGTCGAAAACTTTGGAAATGTGTCGCCCTAGCTTGCACAAAAAGCCATGTATGACATGACTGAATGAAATTTAATTAGGAGGTTAATGATTGTAAAATAAACTAGCTACTTGGACCTCTTGACAATAAGGATGAAATGGTCCTGTTGCAGGCAGATATATATTTTAATTGGGCTTAAAAAAAAGAAAAAGCTTGATGGCTAGCTAGCTAGGTGGCCTTGGCTCACCCAGTTATTGGCCTTATATTGGCCTTCTTATCAATATGTGGGCCATTTTGTACTGCATTGTGCTTTAATCTACTTTGTTTTTCTTCTTTATTGCCAGGTATTTAGTATAATTTTTTAGCTCTTAGTTGTATTCTTTATTTTAATATCACTCTATACTTGTACCATGAAAAGAAACACAAAAGGCCTTGTCAATTTTAGGCCTATGATAGGTAGCTAGCTATGTTATTTTATTTTAGTAATAGGCCTATAGCTATTAAGAGTAGGCCTACTAAATTATTAGTCTATAAAATGTATATGGTCTAAAATAGGCTAGCTATTTTAGACCCTATTATATTTTATGCTTCTTGTCTAACAATCTAATAATTGTTGTAGGCCAATATTATGAAATGTATAGGCCTAGCTATAGAAAAAGAAAAAGAAGCCAATAACCTTCCTAATGAATAAATTAATTAATATTAGTTCAGTTGTGTATTTACTTTATATTTATTGTCATATGAATTATATACTTATAAGACAGAGTTTTGATTTTTATAGATAGAGATTGCATTTAGCCTAGGCCTATCTACTCTAGTCTGCCTATCCTCTACCTATGTCTGTTCTCTCAATCATTATATTTTTACTTTTTCCCTCTCTTAATTCCTTTATATCATGCTTCTCAATTATCTCCCATCTTTGCCCCTCCCCAATTCCCTCCTATCCTGCCCACCCCCCAATTCCCTCCTATCCTGCCCACCCCCAATTCCCTCCTATCCTGCCCACCCCCAATTCCCTCCTATCCTGCCCACCCCCCAATTCCCTCCTATCCTGCCCACCCCCAATTCCCTCCTATCCTGCCCACCCCCCAATTCCCCCCTATCCTGCCCATCCCCCAATTCCCTCCTATCCTGCCCATCCCCCAATTTCCGCCATCCTGCCCCTCAATCTTTTCACCCTTGGGTTTTAAGCTATAAACCCAAGGCAATTCAAAATCTGGAAATGGATTTCAAACTGGAAAATTGAATTCAGCATTTCAAGCACCTTTCAAAAAGGCAAAACTATAGAGCTAGAAAATATGGAACTATTTAACTTCCTTAAGTTCAATAAGTTATAGGCCTAGTTGGATATTGCCAACTCTTTTCCAGGTGCCTCTATCTAGCTAATGCTAACAAAAATGTTGCAAGGTGTACTTTAATATTATATTTGTTCTAGTAAGCAGTTTTTCTGTGTCTCCCATTCTACCCCACCTTTCCCTCCCGTTCTACCCTTCCATTCCTTCCCATTCTACTCCTCCATTCCCTCCCATTCTACCCCCACCATTCCCTCCCGTTCTACACTTCCATTCCCTCACATTCAACCCCCTCCATTCCCTCCCATTCTACCCTTCCATTCCTTCCCATTCTACCCTTCTATTCCTTCCCATTCTACCCCTCCATTCCCTCACATTCTACCCCCTCCATTCCCTCCCATTCTACCCTTCCATTCCCTCACATTCTACCCCCTCCATTCCCTCCCATTCTACCCTTCTATTCCTTCCCATTCTACCCCTCCATTCCCTCACATTCTACCCCCTCCATTCCCTCCCATTCTACCCTTCCATTCCCTCACATTCTACCCCCTCCATTCCTTCCCATTCTACCCTTCCATTCCTTCCCATTCTACCCTTCTATTCCTTCCCATTCTACCCCTCCATTCCCTCACATTCTACCCCCTCCATTCCCTCCCATTCTACCCTTCCATTCCCTCACATTCTACCCCCTCCATTCCCTCCCATTCTACCCTTCCATTCCCTCCCATTCTACCCTTCCATTCCCTCACATTCTACCCCCTCCATTCCCTCCCGTTCTACCCTTCCATTCCCTCCCGTTCTACCCTTCCATTCCCTCCTATTCTACCCCCTCCATTCCCTCCCATTCTACCCTTCCATTCCCTCACATTCTACCCCCTCCATTCCCTCCCATTCTACCCTTCCATTCCCTCACATTCTACCCCCTCCATTCCCCCCCATTCTACCCTTCCATTCCCTCACATTCTACCCCCTCCATTCCCTCCCATTCTACCCTTCCATTCCCTCACATTCTACCCCCTCCATTCCCTCCCGTTCTACCCTTCCATTTCCTCCTATTCTACCCTTCCATTCTACCCTGTTCTACCCTGTCTCCTGAATAGCTAATTGCTAATAATATTTTGCATTAGTATATATTTTAAGTAGCTATTATATATCCTGAGGGAGTATTCGTTGAAGTCTTGGAGAGCAGAAAGATGCGGAATGTGTTGGCTGTCAGTTATTAATAGACAATAGTGTTGGGTTACGTAAGGTTAAAAGACTAGGGCATAAATTAGCATATATTTTTTCTGCAATGTTTCTATATACTCCTTTCAGAGCCGCTCAAAGAAATAATTACGAGTGCGAATAAATGGTCGCACAGCACTCTTGGCTGGCATTAGGAAGAATCAAGAGCTGAAAAAGACTCTGACTGCTACTCAGGTACTGGACAGCATTGTCCAAGATGAGCCCGTTCCATTGGCAGATAGCAGCCACGCTAACGGAGAGCCTTCTGACTGGGAAGATGTCAGGGCTAGTACCAGGCCAGGAATTCTCGCAGCCTTCTTAAGGGCTGTCGAGATCGGTACTTGCGCTGAGTGTACGAGCCTAGGCTCGATATACTGCCCACAATGTGCAGCCTTCTTCTGCACAAAATGTGCCGCTAGTCGCCATAAAGGTCTCGTGCATTCTATGTTCCAGGTAATGCATGTGCGGCGTTTTTTATGTTTTTACTGTCCAAATTAAATGTCAGTTAAATGTGTTAAAGACGTTGTGACTAATCTCTGAATTACTTCCATCCACCCTTATTTATTCCTTCTATTCCTATATATTCCCCAATCCCTTCAATCCACGCCCACAAATCACTATCTCTACTCATCCAATCCTAACTCTGCTTTTTAGAATGGTGAGCTTCTCGACCTGCCTCCCAAGTTTAAGTGTGGCTGCTTTCCAGGCTCATCCTTAAAAGTGCAACTTTTGGATGCTTATGGAGGAAAGTCTCGTTCGTTGTTACACGATATATTCATTCTGTCTCTATTCCTAGGCTGTTAATAATTAGATTTCCTTATTAAATATGGGTAACATAATTTTAGCGCTGGGGTGCTCATTTGAGATATGTTTTTTTTATGGATTCAGATTATTTGTATCATTTTATACGCTCTGCTCATAAGCACGTGGGCTGATTATTGAACATAAAAAACTTAGTGATGTACGTAGATGGTTGTTTTCTTCTGCTTCTCCTTTTGCAGGTTACCATTCGACTGTGATCGACGCATGCGATACTCAGCATTGCTCAGAATTCATGGTTGCCCTAAACTATTTTCCAACTTCCGACAGCACCTTGACCTTCGTGTCGTTCGAACTATTAAATACGTTGGATTCCATCATGGTCAATGGAATCACATCGCTGTCAAAGGCTTGTGCCGTCGTTGGAGATAGAAGAATTTGTTTTGGGCAGCGCCTCGGGGGTGAGTTTCTTATTTTTCCTTCATCCATCATTTATTAAAGCTGACTGCGAGACAAGAAAATAAGGTGTAAATAGGGCAGTTATTGACGCAAGACATAAAACACTAGTCTTTCTTTTAAGTTGTCTATATTTTCTGGTCTTATACTCTTTTAATCCTTATAACACTTCTCTTAAACTACACACCGCAGCGAGATTTGTACAGCGATCTTCTGCGCAACAACACCATCGGCTTGTATAGAGCTTTTTTAGCTCAAGTCGCAAGATTTCCTTCCGAGTGTACGCTTTGCCGATCTAGTGAAGTGGTAAGACAAGACGAAAACACATGTAGCGGGTAAGGAAGATGAATGTAGTACAAATTCACGCCATAAACTTGTTTTCGACAGGGACCTATCTTGCACGGCGACGCTCTTATGGGATGGAGGCGTAGATCTGCTGCAGGTGCTGACGTTAGCGATGAGCCCCTAGACGGAGAAATTCCGTTCCCGTTTGCGCGTGTTGACCTTTCTGGTCAAGTCATTGCGCCTGCTCATGGCGCCTGCCCGAATTGGACTGCAGGAGAAACATCTTATGTCTGTCGCACATCCTCCAAGCTGGACGTCAAAGGCTTTTTTATTATTGCATGTCGTCACGGATTTATTTGGGCTTGCTCTGACGTGCGCACTCCTGGAGAGCGGTGCGTGTTTTAAGTATTTTTGAAGTTTTAAATTCAAAGGAATTAGAAATTTATTGTGTTGCTGCAGCTGGTTCACTTAAGTAAGACTAGTAGCCTGAGACCGATTTTCTTAAAATTTATTTGATCCAGCTTAACAACTCTATCCGCGTTACGCCTGGTACCGGTATCACTGACGGAGAAATCTGCGAACGCATTTTCTCGCTCTTGCGCCCATACGGGCGCATCCTGAAGGAGATGCGCATTGATAGGCGCACCAGGCTTATCGCGCATATCATCGGAATGTACCACCTGCGTCTGGATCCTGGTTAGCATTCTATTTAATAGGTCACATCTCATGTGCACTATATAATAGCTGAAAATGTTAACTTATATAATTATTTGCTGAGATAATAGTCCAATTTTTTGTTGAGATAATTGTCTGTTGGTGGTGTGATTGGACATGACTTAATTGGCTCCCTGCGAAATCACTGTGAAACTGAAAACCCATTCATTACTGGCGTTGTTGAAAAGTTGCCTTTTGTATTTTACTGGTTCTTGCCTTTCCTTTTCAGATTCATGGCTGAAATCCAGGGAAAAACTAATTTCGAAAAAAGAGAAGCTAATCGATCAGCACGTCCGTGAAATTCAGGGAATCGTTTCACAGTCGGGTTAGTTAAAAATTGCAATATTCGGCAATATTCACGTACTGGATATGATATTTTACAAATATGTAAAATTATCTAGGTTCCAATTATTATGTTATTAAAAACTTTAGGTTTCACCACTGAGCAATTGGTGCATCTAGGTCAGCAATGGCTCCGCGAAGACGCTCGTGCGGCGCTTCTGCGTACTGGCGATTGGCTTCAAAAATGCGTCGACTTGCAGTTGAGAAGCGGCGGACGTTAAGCGAATTGAACCGCTGCATAGGTATGTCGCATAAATATTAAAATTTGATTTCACGAGAGGTACAGTCGGCATTGCCTTCTTATTCGCTCTTCTTAGTTGGTGTGTATTTTAATTGCCTTGTATAAAAAACTTTTTCGCTTAAAACTTTAACTTTTAAAAACTTAATTACCCTATTCTATCACATCCAGGGTCGCACCAGGCTCGACTGCTCACTCGCAAGGCAGATGTACTATGTAAGGAGATGAGTGAGCTGCGTGAATCTAGTGGCTGTCAGTATTCGCTGAAAGATCTGGGAGATCCGTCGTCGTCAATTTACTCACGCCTCGACAGCCACACCGCCAGGCCCTTTCCACTGACTGTGCAGCCGTGGAAGAAACACCAAAGGCTCATGTGTCCGCAGAAGTTCCTAAGCGCAAAACACTAAACATACTGAGCTGAGAAATTGAACTATATGTAAATATATGTAAAAGTACTAGGGATTTTGCATAGAGTATCGGAATGACATTGAGTTTCCTAAAACCGAAAGGGAGTCGAATAACTTCCAGGACGCCACGAAAAAAAAACGACAGCAATGCAAAATGCGTGTTCTTTCAACCCTGTTTTAATCTCAGTCCGTTACAAAAATAAGGAAGAAAACAGCACTTTAGTACAGCATAGTCCCCTCGCTGGAGCTGCCAACGCCAGTCACGGTAGCGAAGCCGCCGGCCGAGCCGCGACCGACGACGACCGCAGATCCGCCGGCCGAGCCGCGACCGACGACGACCGCAGATCCGCCGGCCGAGCCGCGACCGACGACGACCGCAGATCCGCCGGCCGAGCCGCGACCGACGACGACCGCAGATCCGCCGGCCGAGCCGCGACCGACGACGACCGCAGATCCGCCGGCCGAGCCGCGACCGCCGACGACCGCAGATCCGCCGGCCGGGCCACGACCGCCGACGACGGCAGATCCGCCGGCCGAGCCGCGACCGACGATGACCGCAGATCCGCCGGCCGAGCCGCGACCGACGACGACCGCAGATCCGCCGGCCGAGCCGCGACCGACGATGACCGCAGATCCACCGGCCGAGTCCGAGCTGAGCCTGAAGGCCTGGGCAGCAGCACCGACCGGCCACAGGTCGGACGCAGGATTAGGATCGGATGACAGCGTGTGAGGCCTCGAAGCAGCACTAGCAGCCGGAGGCCGATTCTCAGACTCGATGCGGATGAATCGTAAGTGGCCACGCGATTCATACGCCTCCCGAAGCTCTGCGG
This sequence comes from Macrostomum lignano, assembly GCA_002269645.1. Classification (NCBI taxonomy): domain Eukaryota; kingdom Metazoa; phylum Platyhelminthes; family Macrostomidae; genus Macrostomum; species Macrostomum lignano. Next base: position 211,225 of record NIVC01001651.1, on the reverse strand, counting down.
CGTTCATCTCCGCAGGATTTTTAATGCTCGGGAAGAATGCGCCACGTAGGTTTTTAAAATTCAGCTTGGCGCCCATTCCGGCTTGAGCTGAGAAAGAATGTAATAGATGAAGCCTGTAATATGGATTCGAACAAACTGATTGCGATCACAAAATAGCCACAAAAGCAACTGATGAAAATGGTCCGCCAGATTTTAGAGAGCTCGCGCTTCCACTATAGCCTTGAGTCACAGCTGAATTAAACAAGCGAAGTGGAAAATACACAAGCCAACAAGTAAGCAATATTGTCATCTCACCATATGCCATGCGAACTGATGCCCGAACCTCTTTGCGCATGTGCTCAACCGTGGGTTTTCGAGTGGAAGGCTCTGCCAGGCCAGCACTCAGTAAGTCGAACTTCTGTAACGAAGAAGCAAGCGAAAAATATACGTAATGCTGCAAACATATGCATTGCTAAATAGATGGATTTTATAATGTGCACCTTAGAAATATTAGAATTTTATAATATCTTAGGGGACTAAGTAGCCGAGCGGTAACGAATCGGACTGCCACGAATAATTCTTGGGCTCAATTCTGCAGCGCAGTACATTAATTTGTGGGGCGGATGGCCACCTGGGGCTTGTGCGATTTATGCCACTAGGCCAACCCCCAGGCAGTGGTAAAAATGCCTGCCGACGAGAAAGTCAGAGCAGATGTATACCTCTATGTGAGTGTGCACCTGCGTACGTATCCGTGTGTGTGCTCAAAGTCAGCGGAATGGGCGGAATTGCCTCCGTGCTGGCTTTGAAATGATGTCACCCAAGGCGTTGCGCCAGGTTACCCTCGTGTAATAAAAAGAAAGAATTGTACCCATCGTAGATAATTGGAGAATCTGTAGATAAAGGTCCGTAAACAACTCTGGAAATTTTTGACCTACTTGTAAAAGTCCAGAATTTTCGTTTAGAAGTCCTGCGACTTCGGGAGACGCACAAGTGCGAAAGCTTGAGCCGTTGCGCTTCTTGACTATCAGTAAGATGTGGTAATCAGCATACAGTCCTCGTGCCTGGAAGTGAATAAGCAGATTTACAGATGCTCAGCAGATCCTGGCTATAAAACATTGCACGGGCCTGGGGTAGTATGTGCGTAATAAGTTATTATTGAGGGGGGGGGGAACAGCAAACTGTTTACTAATGTACGCATTTATGTGTGTGCAATTTGAGTGCGACATTGAGCTAAATATTGAAGGATTGTTTATCTACGCAGGCCAAATTGGGATAATGCAGCTCGGATCTTATTTTTAGCTTTGGGATAGAATTGGGATATGTAACAAGAACGGTTATGAGCCGGGACTCAATCTAGCTATACAATTGTTGAAAACTGCGAATCAGCGGTCATATCATAACCAGTGAGAGTACGACTGCCACCTCACTGGATCACATATCTATAACTTCGATTTCTGATAGAAAATTCACCATATTTCCGGGACGATTACCATACCAGTCGCTATCTGTGATTACCATTTCTTCCAGCTCAAGGCTTGATGGACAACGCGATAGGCACTGCTGCTTCGCCTCCTTGGCGGCATTTTCTAGGACGGCCTTGTCCTCAGAGGTCAGTTGTTTAAATTCGTTTGCCAAGAAGGCCATGCGGTCTTTCGAAAATCCGTCTGAATGAGAAATGTAAGTATTTTAAATCAAACCAGGATCAGAATCGTATGACAGCAGACGAAGCCTCGAAGCAGCTCTAGCAGCCGGAGGCTGATTCTCACGTCACTATTTTCGAAATTTAAGTATTTTAAATAAAACAAACATTAAATGTTTCTCACTAGTTTCAAAACTTCTCCATAACAGAAACGCAATACTTACTAGATCCTCTTAGCTTTACAAACATGGACCACGTACTTCTTTTACGAACTTTGCCATGGCGACCCATAGCTTTCGAAAATGGCAGTAGCACTGGAAATGTAATCGAAATTGCAATCAGAAAAACCCCCTTCCAGCCTTTCGGAAGAGGATGGGAGAGAGCGAAAGGGTGTGGGAGAGGGTGGTGGGATTTCAAAAAAGGCGGGAAAGGGTGGGAGAGGGCGAGGGGTGTATGGGAGGGCGGAAGAGGGCGGAGATGGTGGAGGTATAGGAGAAGGTAGAAAAGAGTTGGGTGGGAGAGGGTGGAGCGGAGGAGGGTAGGAAAGAGCAGAGGGGTGGGAATGGGAAGGAATGGAAGGGTAGAATGGGAGGGAATGGAGGGGGTTGAATGTGAGGGAATGGAAGTGTAGAACGGGAGGGAATGGTGGGGGTAGAATGGGAGGGAATGGAGGGGTAGAATGGGAAGGAATGGAAGGGTAGAACGGGAGGGAAAGGTGGGGTAGAATGGGAGACACAGAAAAACTGCTTACTAGAACAAATATAATATTAAAGTACACCTTGCAACATTTTTGTTAGCATTAGCTAGATAGAGGCACCTGGAAAAGAGTTGGCAATATCCAACTATAACTTATTGAACTTAAGGAAGTTAAATAGTTCCATATTTTCTAGCTCTATAGTTTTGCCTTTTTGAAAGGTGCTTGAAATGCTGAATTCAATTTTCCAATTTGAAATTCATTTCCAGATTTTGAATTGCCTTGGGTTTATAGCTTAAAACCCAAGGGTGAAAAGATTGAGGGGCAGGATGGCGGAAATTGGGGGATGGGCAGGATAGGAGGGAATTGGGGGATGGGCAGGATAGGAGGGAATTGGGGGATGGGCAGGATAGGAGGGAATTGGGGGTGGGCAGGATAGGAGGGAATTGGGGGTGGGCAGGATAGGAGGGAATTGGGGGGTGGGCAGGATAGGAGGGAATTGGGGGTGGGCAGGATAGGAGGGAATTGGGGGGTGGGCAGGATAGGAGGGAATTGGGGGGTGGGCAGGATAGGAGGGAATTGGGGAGGGGCAAAGATGGGAGATAATTGAGAAGCATGATATAAAGGAATTAAGAGAGGGAAAAAGTAAAAATATAATGATTGAGAGAACAGACATAGGTAGAGGATAGGCAGACTAGAGTAGATAGGCCTAGGCTAAATGCAATCTCTATCTATAAAAATCAAAACTCTGTCTTATAAGTATATAATTCATATGACAATAAATATAAAGTAAATACACAACTGAACTAATATTAATTAATTTATTCATTAGGAAGGTTATTGGCTTCTTTTTCTTTTTCTATAGCTAGGCCTATACATTTCATAATATTGGCCTACAACAATTATTAGATTGTTAGACAAGAAGCATAAAATATAATAGGGTCTAAAATAGCTAGCCTATTTTAGACCATATACATTTTATAGACTAATAATTTAGTAGGCCTACTCTTAATAGCTATAGGCCTATTACTAAAATAAAATAACATAGCTAGCTACCTATCATAGGCCTAAAATTGACAAGGCCTTTTGTGTGTCTTTTCATGGTACAAGTATAGAGTGATATTAAAATAAAGAATACAACTAAGAGCTAAAAAATTATACTAAATACCTGGCAATAAAGAAGAAAAACAAAGTAGATTAAAGCACAATGCAGTACAAAATGGCCCACATATTGATAAGAAGGCCAATATAAGGCCAATAACTGGGTGAGCCAAGGCCACCTAGCTAGCTAGCCATCAAGCTTTTTCTTTTTTTTTAAGCCCAATTAAAATATATATCTGCCTGCAACAGGACCATTTCATCCTTATTGTCAAGAGGTCCAAGTAGCTAGTTTATTTTACAATCATTAACCTCCTAATTAAATTTCATTCAGTCATGTCATACATGGCTTTTTGTGCAAGCTAGGGCGACACATTTCCAAAGTTTTCGACTCTATAGACACAAACTCATGCTTTATTAGTCTAGGTCTTGAATTCATACATACTAACACAATGCCCTATACTAATTAAATATGTCGAGCCATTATAATATTGGTTGTGCGTAGGCTTTTGAATTGCGCGCCATAACTGCCCAATACAAGTATATACAGTCCGCTTTTAATCAGAAGGAAAGCATGTTATGCTGGCAGTCGACATGCCATCTACCCTATCTAATCGTAGAAAACGTTACCTTTTCTACCGATTAAATCCATGCTGGTCGGGTGGTATGACGTAGCTTCAAGTCTCGGAGAAAACAGATTTCGTTAGTGAAATTAGACTAAGTAAAATGAAGTACAGTTGCTGTTGTTGGTGGTTTCTTATTTGTCTCAGGTGGCCTAGCCGTAGGTCTTGGAATCCCACCGCTGCCACCAATGAAGTACAGGTGTCTTGCTGCTTCCCAATCAGTCGCGAGAGCTGCCTACCTTGAGCTCCTCTGGGAAGTCTCCGGGTTGATCTATTAGCGTCGGTAGTGCTGCCACCAGCTTCGCAGAGTCGCAGCCTTCGGTGAGGTGCTGAGCTCGTAGAAGCAAATAACTAAGACGAGAGAAAGAGACTCGCACTTCGTGCAGATTTAGCAGTTCTCGCGCAGAGGTGCCCACCGTCAGCAGTCCCTGCCGGGCTAGTGCGGGGTGAGAGCGAAAGTGCTAGCTTCGGGCGATCCGAGCTGGCCTGCTAATTGATAGCAGGAACAATCAGAGGCAGTCACGCGCAAAGTCGGGAGTCTTGGAGTTCAACTTAAGCGCAAACTTGGCACACGAAATTAGTGTTCGCTAGAAACGAAAACGGAACGCGGAAAAGGTAGAAACGCTTGAAACGGAAGGAACGCTTGTCTGAGCCAAGCCATGAGAGGGGCCGCATTTATAGGGAGGATCGATTGCACGAAAGGCCCCCGCTGAGAGTCACGAGTGACTCTGTTGCTATTTTTAGCAACAAACAAGCGGGCCCTGCCTCAGAGGAGGCAAGTGGGGTCCGGGCGCACGTGATCTCCCCATAAACACGAGCCCAGCGTACAATGATGAAATCATTGCACTTTGGACTAAAGAAGGAAGAGGGCCTTGTCATGTGACTGGCTCACATGACAAGGAGAAAAGGCCCACAAGTGAAGGCACTCGTGACCGTGGGACCGGAAAACAGAAAGGCACTCCAAATTTGGAGATGCCTGACAGAGAACGAAACAGAGGCAGGCCAGACCAAGCTGTCTGGGCACTGCAAAAGGGAAAACGAAACAAAAGGGGGCAAACGAGGACAAACAGACAGACAGGCAAACGGGCAAGGGGCAGGCCAGAAGACAGGCGGGAGGGACAGGCAACTGCCCAGCGGCAGACAGAAACCTGGGGCGAGGGCGAGGGTAAAAGCTGACTAGTGCGGCGCCTAACTAAACTAGCGACTCACTACAAAAACAAAAAACACTTCCCTTTACAGCAGGTATTACTACCTACTAAAGCTAGTAGCACTACTAGCACAAGACATTTGATTTTTGTATCATGGATAATAGTTTCAAACCTATCTCATTATACTAAAACTGACGTGTTGTTTGTATATGTTAAAAGTTAAAGGTAGAGGGTAAAGGTATTAGTTATGATAGAAGTAAGCAAAAATTGGAGTGCCCTCTTATCTCTCATCTCTGCACTCTCGTCTCTTATCTTTTCTCTGTGATCTCTGCCCTCTCGTCTCTAATCTTTTCTCTCTCTCTCATCTCTGCCCTCTCCTCTCTCATCTCTGCCCTCTTCTGTATCATCTTTCTCTCTCTCATCTCTGCCCTCTCCTCTCATCTCTTGCCCTCTCTCTCTCATCTATTCTCTCTCTCATGTCTACCCTCTTCTCTCATCTTTTCTCTCTCATGTCTGCCCTCTCCTCTCATCTTTTCTCTCTCTCATCTCTGCCCTCTCCTCTCTCCTCTCCTCACCTCTCTCCTCTCTCCTCTCCTCTCTCCTCTCCTCTCTCCTCTCCTTTCTCCTCACCTCTTTGCTCTCATCTTCCTTTTCCTCTTCATTCTCTTCTCCCTTTCCTCCTTTCTCCTCTCCATTAATCTCCCTTCTCCTCTCTCTCCTTTGGATCCTTTGAAACTTCTATCTTCTCTTTTGTTTCCTCTCTCTCTCTCTTCTCTCTCTTCTCTTTTCTTCTTTCCTATCTCCTCTCTCCCATCTTCTCTCGTCGATCTTCCCTCACCTCTCTTCTCTTTCATCTTTGCTCTCTCTTCTCATTTATCTCTGGTCTCCACTCTCTCCCCTTAGGAAAGAAGGAAAGATAGGAAAGATAGATAGCAAACTTAGGAAAGAAGCCTATGTTTGATAAAGTGCCCGACTTGTACAAGCTGAGGCCAGCTAGAAGGCAACGCGGGAGAGATATTGTTGTAGAATATCCAATCGAGAATGTGCCCACCCACCTTCTGGTGGATGGGGGCAGTGCGCTGTCTTTGCTAAGAGCCAAAGACTATTCTAAAAAAATCACTGGAAGGAGCATGGAGGCCTTGGAGCCCCCATGTGTGAAGGCCGTGTCATGCCATTAAAGATTATAGGACTGAGAAAATTTATTTATTAGGAGTTAGTCTCCCGTTCGACCCCCGCTGAGTGGCAGAATGGTAGTCAGCCCGTGATTGCTTAATCCCCTCCCAATTAGCGTATTGAAAGTTTGCTCGTGTTGCCCCGTTGGATACCGCTTTTCGCTTATTTACGTGCGCTTTCCATTATATTCAAACTATGTTGTGACTCCGTGCTCATGTGGCGATGTTTAAATATTTAGGATTTGAGCTCGAACTTTGAGCTCAAATTTGAGCTCGTACGGTGTGTGTTTATTCCCTATAAGTCAATATTATCTTGGAAACTGGAAAAATTTCTATGGGTCTGCCCCACAGGAGGTCCTGCCCCGCTGTTTAAAATTTTGTAGGAACAATGGAAGTCTGGGACTGTTAAAATTAGCACATTTCAGTTTGATTTCTCGTGTTTGTTCGCACCTCGTAGGTCAGTGCGAAATTCTCTATTCTCTCTCCTCTATCATCTCGACCCTCTCTCCTATTATTTATTTCCTGTCTTATCTCCTCTCTCTCATCTCTCATCTGTACTCTCCTTTAACATCTCTCCTCTTTTTTCCCAACTCTCCCAACTCTTCTCTCAACTTTCTCCCCTTTACTCTTTCACCTCCACTCTCTACTCTCTCCTCCCTCTCATCTCTCATCTCTCCTGCTCTCCCATATCTCTTCTCCTTTCTACTCTCTCCCTTCTCCATTCTTCTATTTTCTCTCTTCTCTCTTCTGTTTGTATCAGACTTGTATCTGTACATGTATTTAGAGGTTCGGCTTACTTTGACGAGATTTCAGAATTGTCAGACTTTGATTGAAGCCTTGCGTCTCTTGGGTATCAGTACTTGGGTATCAGTATCAGTATATGCAGCGATAGTACGTGTTGCCATTTGGCCGCGTTTTTTCATCCATCAGATGGCCAAGGTCTCGTTGGGCATACTGCACTAGAAGGTCTTTTCCGTGACTGCATCCTGCACCTGTAAGAATCTCAAAGGGCTTGGGAGTTGGGCTGCGGGGCGGTGCAAGCTCTGCTGGAGGAATTTGAATGGATTCTTCCAGAGCTGGATCAGGGTTATTGAAATCTGGATACTGGTAAAGAAAATTTTCTGCTTGTGCCGGAATCAAATGCACTGGTTCTGGATTTTCAGCAGGCAGAGGAACAGCCGCTGGTCCAGAATTCGGGGCTTGTACATGTAACACTGCAGCATCTGCAGCTTGAGACACTGCTAAGTTACCTGCAGGAGCCCGTCTATTGCATTGATTGCAAAGCCAGAAAAACTCACCGACATTTCTCATTGCAGAATACTGATCGATTGTGACGCGACTATCACATGCGGTGCTGCCAATTCAAGCATTGAGAACACTCAATTGCTTCTTGTCCATCGCAAACTGGCTGCAGACAGACCACACTACTATATGAACCCGTATCCGTTGATTTTGGAGGGGGGTGGGTGTCAACCCTCCTCGCCTCTCATTGGCTGGCGCCCCGATCACTAGGTGATCGATACCCGTATCGATATCGGCGCTCGGCGCGCGCGCGCCGCAGGCGCGTGGCGCCAAGCGCCGTCCAGCCGCAGGCGACCCTCCCGAGCCACCGGCGACCCTCCCCAGCCGCAGGCGCACCTACCGATATGTATGCTCACCCTACCGACATGTACCCCGATATGTACACCCTCCCGAGCCGCAGGCGCACCCTCCCGAGCCGTAGGCGCCCATGCCGCAGACGCCCATGCCGCAGGCACCCCGAGTGTACACTCTACCGAGCCGCAGGCACCCCGAGTGTACACTCTACCGAGCCAAAGGTACACTCTACCACTCTCCCGATATGTACGATATGTAGTCAACGATATTAGGCTAGTGAAAACTACTTATAGTAGGTGAAATTGAGTATATTTACATAAAAATGTAGATAAAACATATTGGTAGGTGAATAATGACGCATATTGCATATTAAAATGTACATATTGGAGCATATGAGCAGCAAAAACACACAATGTAGGTGCATGGGCAGAAATAGACAAAGCAGGTACTGTAGGCGCTACATAGGTGGAAATACACACAGCAGGTTTACAAAGTGTACTTTCGATACATATCGGATTAATGTATAAAGCAGGTTTACAAGGCATGCATAAGGTGTAGTTGTATAATACAGGCACGCATGTATAATCAGATTATAGGCAAACGCCCAGGTGCAACAGACGCGTAAATAATGTCACACCGACTAAAGAGTAAATATTGTCTAACCCGCAGGTGCATAAAAATTTTAAACAAAAGCGGTTCGGGGAAATCCCAAAAGGGAGGTTTTAGCCGCCCGTTTTCGCCACCGCCGCCGCCGCCCTAACCCTCTTATAGGTACAATTGCGTTGAAAGTATTTCGAGTCATTAGGTTGTAATGACCCTCCATATTTTAGGTGGGTGGACTCGAGCCCGGGGCCAGCCCATTTCAGTTTTTTGGGCCGGCCCCTCTGCCAATTTCCTCCCTAGGAGCGAGCTATCAGAATTGGTCTTTTAACCCCCGTGTATACACACATAGAGGCCCCCCAGCTAGCGCCCATTCTAACCTACCCAGTGTACAGTGTTGGGTTCCCCAAACCGCGTACAAAGAGAAATACCCTTATCAGTCAATCTCCATACGCTCCCTCAGGGCTGTCTCGTACGCGGCCTCTTCCTCCACGCTCTCGAAGCAGTAGTCGGATGACTGGCAATGTGGAAATTATAACAGTCAATGTAGATAGAATATATGCAAGGTATATGATTAGATGAGTTGTGTATATAATGTAATATCTTACCAAATCTAAATCGTCCTCCAGCCGCCACAGACGTAGAGACGCTGTATAGCGCACCAACGAAAGGTGCTCCTCCCAGTTGGAGGGCCATGCGACGGGCTCATCCCACGCAGTTGGCCGCGCTCCCGGACCGGCCAGGTACGCCTCAGAGTCGGGGGCATACGAATTGCGCCCCATCAACCAGTCCTGGTGCAGAGTCTCAGCCTCCAACACCTCCCGTAGGCCGGCACCCCTCGCAACCAAAGTATCAAGAACCCGATTAAAGGCTCTGACAAAGGTAGCTTGGGAGGGCAGCCCGCCAGGATGCCGAGACCTCAGCCAGTCAATGTCCCGCGGAAAAATGAGGCCACAATGCGAGGAAAGCGCTCACGAACCACGGCGATCTCCTCAGACATATCCTCGTCCTCGTCGTCGAAGAGAAGGAGCGTAGCGGCTGATGATATTGAGGCCCGGTGGGAGGTAGTTGAAGCAGCAGCAGAGACGGGCGTAGTAGAGGCGGCAGCAGCAGAGACGGGCGCAGCAGAGGCAGGGCCGGTTGTGGTCAGCTCCTCAACAGAGACGTCAAAGAGGGCGGCTGAGGCGGTAGTCAAATCGGAGGCAGTAGCAGCAGGGGCACCGTTCACAACCCCGCCGATAGCCAGCAGCGGGAGGTCAAAAACTTCAGACTCGGTGTCGCTATCATAGGACATAGCCCAAGCTAGATATTGATCAGCCTCCCAATTATCACTTCCGTTGTTTTCAGTGCCTAGGGGAACTATGTGTTCAGGGATATCCCCGTCGAGGCTGGTTAACTCTTCAGTCGGGCGATTATTATCCCAGAGGTTGGATAGAGCTCGGCGGGACATGCTAGAATCAACAGAGAGTAAAGTATTAGAGCTGAGATAGGGTTTGACTCTCTGGAGAGGGGGGAAACACTAATTATATAGACGGATCGAGTGAGGCGGTGCGAACCAATAGGAAACTAGCAGTCCCAACCCTCGTTAAACAGATTTTCCCAGGGTGGAGATTGGTAGGGTTTGAGACCCATGAGCTGAAGAACATCCACCTCAGTCCCGGCTACCGGAGGCGTGTCTGTCTTGACTCGCTTGGCTGGAGGGGGTGCCTCAGGTGCCGGCTTGAAGAGCTTGTCCAAACGGGCGGCAAACATCCGGCGCCACAGTTCAGGCGTGAATTCGATCGTGTAGCGCCAATTAAACTTTGGGTCCTGATTGAGCCAATTGCGCAGCAAACGGATCCTCCCTCGCGAAGCTTCAACTGCCTTGAAATTGCCCAACAGGACCCGCTTGTTCACGTGAAGGCGGGCAGCAGCCTCCAGGTCAGGGCGCGCAGCTTCGAGCTTCTTCCACTCTGGCTCGGCCAAGTAGATTGCAGGGAAGCCGTCCTTCCACACTCCAGCCTCGTTGGTGTAGAGACGCCGAATTTCAATCAAGTTGTGTTCAGTTTCAAATGTGGGCTTCCGCGCCACAAAGTTTTCGTATAGAGAGATAGAAGACATGATTTAGCAGCAGCAGCAGAGAGCTCTCTGACAGCCGTGCAGCGCCTTATATACCCCCGGATGGAGGGTGGGGTGGGTGATGATTTTGGGGGTGATTTTTGATGATTTTGGTTGGTTTTTGGCGATTTATCCAATAACAGGCGAGCTGAGCAGATTTTTTAGTATATATACAGACCCCCAGAGCCAGGGTAGAGAGATAATCCTTCTCTCCGCTCGCTCTCTCACGCTCTCTGTTTGCAAAATGGCTAAACGCAGCGCCACCGCAACTGCTTTCCTGGCTGACAAGAGGCAACGTCTTTATGGTAAGTTTTAATTAATTTCTGTCTAGACTGTAGTTGCTAGGGTGGGGGTAGGGGCTGAGCAGCAGCAGCAGCTGCAGGGTCTGTGGGACCGCAGAGTAAACAACAAAGACTGCTGCGACAGCTGCAGGGGTCTAGACTGGAGTTGCTAGGGTGGGGTGCTGCGGCAGGGTCTGTAACAGAGAGTTGCAGGGGAGGGCTAGACAAGTTTCAGCCGGGTGTGTGCTGATAAGAAATTGCTGCTAGGGGGGTGTTGTCCAGACAGGCTGCAGCTGGGGTGCAAATTGCTGCGACAGAGAGTTGCAGGGGTGAGTAAACAAAGACTGGGGTGGGGTGTTGTCTAGACAGGGAGGGGTGTGCTGATAAGAAATTGCTGCAAAAACAGACAGTTGCTAGGGTGCTGCGGCAGATAAGAAATTGCTGCAGAATCGTTGGGGCAGGCTAGACAAGTTACAGCCGGGTGGGGGCAGAGAGTTGCTGGGACAGACTGGGGCTGCAGATAGGGCGCTACCCAGACAGGCTGCAGCTGGGGTGCAAATTGCTGCGACAGAGAGTTGCAGGGGTGAGTAAACAAAGACTGCTGCGACAGGCTGCAGCGGGGGTGCAGATAAGAAATTGCAGAGAGTTGCTGCGGGGACAGCAGAGTAAACTCTGTTAAGAAATTGCTGGGGCTAGGGCGGGAAACACGCTGGGGCCAGGAAAATGACAGATTCTTCTGGTTTTTTATCTCCTTGTGTTTTTTCAGACGCGTTTGTCCCGCCAACACAGCCGGAATCTGTTACCGGACCGGGTGAGTTATCCCGCCCCCCATTTCCCACACAGACCCGGGCTGACTCACACTCCCCCATTCCCCCATGCAGGTTTTACGGCCCGGCTGGATAATCAGCGTGACCTGCCCAAGTTTAGGGCAAAGGGTGTCGAGTATGTGGTGCGTATTACCAACACCGAAGATTTGCGGGAGGTGTTTGCTGACATGCTCGAAGTTTTCAAGCAAGATTTGGCTGGTGATGACTTTATGGCCGCGAAATTCGAGAGCGACAACATGCTCAAAGCGGCCCACACTCCCCCGGTGCGTGCAGCCCGCATGACGGCTGAATTGTTGTTTAAGCACATTGACAAGATTGTGCAGTCGGATGCCACTGTATTGTCAGGCAACTTTTCTGTCCGTCTGCTAAAGGCCTGGGTGCCTCGAGGTGGATGTGCTCTCGAGAACAAGCATCTAGAAGAGCGGCACGCCTTCTCCAGGCACTATGTCCGCATCACCAACTCGGACAAGAGATGCCTGCTGCGCGCTCTGGTCGTGGCCTGCGCCTACCTGCAATTCGTGGCCAAGTCCATCAGCGAGCAGGTGTGGCGCACGATCAAGGCCAATTCGTCCAAGCAGACTAAGCTTGCGACTGAGCTACAAATCGAAGCTGGCCTCTACACGGTAAGTTGTGTACTGATAATAATTTTTTACACAGTATCATGGAATACTAATATTTTCTGATAATAATTTTTACACAGTATCGTGGAATACTAAAAGATATATTTTCTGATAAGAATTTTTACGCAGTATCATGGAATACTAAAAGAATTTTACATAGTATCAGGGAATACTAAAAGAAATATTTTACCCCCCACACAGACTCTTCAAACCGTCTCGCAGGCCGGTCCTTTCGGGGTGGATGCACTGCCCGAAGCGATCCGAGCCCTGAACCGGCTGCATCCAGGGCACGATTTTGGTATACGCGTGTACCGCGCAGAGGAGGCCAACAGGTGCATCTTCAACCTGCCTGGCACCGAGATTCTGCACCTACACCTGGTCGAGCAGCACTTTAATGTGGTTACCAAGCTGCCTGCGTTTTTCGGCAGCCACCACTACTGCCCCAAGTGCGAGATGGCCTATGATAGCGAACCCGCCAAGCACAAGTGCGCTGATGCCTGCAGTACATGCAAGACTCCGGGCTCCAACTGTAAGGCAAACCGCGCATATGTAAGATGCCATGATTGCGGGCTAAATTGCTATAATGCTCAGTGCCTAGAAAATCACAAGCGCAAGAATAAGGCCGGCAGATCGCGCTGTGATTCGGTCCACGTTTGCGGCACGTGTGGCTATCTAGAAGAACTAAAAGTAGGCCAGCCCCCTGAGCATCAGTGTGGTTACGCCAAGTGCCCAGTCTGCAAGCAGTACGACGAAACTGCCACCCACGAGTGCTTTGTCACCCCGCCCAAAGCCAAAGAGTCTAGCGCCCCGTATGTTTACTATGATTTCGAGACGTACGTGGACTCTGGCAAGCAGCACCGGGTACACTTGGTTACGGCTGCCACCTCCTGCGAGGCGTGTCCCAAACTCTTCCCCAGGCCCCGCTGCAGCGCGTGCGGGGGACTACACAGCTCAGCCAATTGCATTGCGGGACGCAATCTGGCGCTGGATTTCACGAGCTGTGTCTCGCACAATGACTGTGCCTGTGGGATGCGAGAGTTTGTATCTGTCGGGCCGCACTCTATCGATGCATTTTACTGCTGGCTGACTAGTGTGTTCAAGCAGGGGGCAATTGCTATTGCGCACAATGGCTCTGCGTATGACGCATTCCTCCTGCTCGGCGCCCTACTCAACGGACTGGCCAAGAAGAAGCCGCAGGTGATCTTCCAGAACAGCCGCCTAATGTACATGAAGTGCGACAAGATCACCTTCAAGGACAGCCTCAATTTCATCCCTATTGGTCTGGCGCAATTCCCAAAGGCGCTTGGTTTGGGCACCCAACTGACCAAAGGAGATTTCCCGCACGTTTCAATCAGCCTCAAAATTGGGGGTACGTCGGTCCCTACTGCTCAATTGATATGTACGGCGGGAAGAAGAATAAGCAGCATGACTCCATCGCCGACTGGCTGGCCAAGCAGGAGGACAGGTGTTTAATTTTAATAAGGCGTACCTGGACTATTGCCTGCAGGACACGTTAATTTTGCGGGAAGGCTGCCTGAAATATGCCCGCCTGATTAAGGACATTTGCGGACTGGACGCATTTGTTCAATCCAACACCATTGCGGGCTTGGCCATGTCGGTATTCACCACCAAGTTTATGGAGCCCAACACTCTTGGGGTGATTTCCCGCCGGTCCGATGTACAGTCGCACAAGGCGCGGTGCTGGCTGGCACATTTAAATGCAACCGAGTTTGGCGGCCGGTTGCGGACAGCCGATTCTGGCGGCGAGGCTTTCGCCATGGGCCGTAAGGTCGACGGCTTCGACCCAGAGACCAGGACAGTGCTGCAGTTTCATGGCTGTTTCTTCCATGGCTGTCCCAAGTGCTTCCCCAACGGCGACGTGCTGCACCCGCTCAAGAACCAGCCAATGCGGGCAATTTATGAGGAGACTGAGCGCTTCACCCGGCTGCTCTCCACTGCATACAATGTGCGTGTTCTGTGGGAGCACGACTATCAGGACGAGGGAGCGCCAGTCCAGCAGCCTATTCGCCTGGAGGATGCCCTGTTTGGCGGCCGTACCGAGGCTTTTGTCCCGCACGCCGAGGCCACCGAGACTGTAGAGCTGCGCTATCGGGATGTGGTAAGTTTGTACACTTGTACACACACACAGTTGACATGCGTTTGAGTTTATCTTATCCTTATCCCCTAGGTGTCGCTCTACCCGACTGTCAACAAGTTTGACAAGTACCCGGTCGGGCACCCGGTACACCACCCCGAGCCTCATCTACTGGATGAGCTGCAGCTGGCCCGGTATTTTGGCATCGCCGAGGTGTCGATTCTGCCGCCAACCAATCTCCACATCCCGCTACTGCCCGCCAAGATTAACAAGAAGTTGGTTTTCGGCCTCTGCCGCGTCTGCATGGAGACCCAGTGCAGCAGCGAGTGTACACACACTGACGCTGAGAGAATGCTCCGCGGCACGTGGTCGACCCCAGAGCTCCACAAAGCCCTGCAGTTGGGTTACAAGCTGCAGTCAGTTCATGCCCTGGCCTATTGGACCGAGACTCGCACGGGCCTGTTTGCAGATTATGTAAACACTTTTTTGAAGCTCAAAGCCGAGTCTAGCGGTTCGCCGGGGATGGCTGAGGACGCCAAGGCTGCCTACATGGCCAGCTTTTTCGAGCGCGAAGGCGTCCGGCTGGAAAAGGTGGAGGAGAATCCTGGCTTGCGCTTTGTGGCCAAGATTTTTCTAAACTCGTAAGTTTTTTCTACTTGCAGTGGGGGCCGTGTTTTTCTACTTACATAAAATTTATTTTTCCCTGCAGGCTCTGGGGCAAATTCTGCCAGCGCGACGACCTGACCTCCACAGAGATTGTGGACAGCTACGAGGCGTGGCTGCAGCGCCTGACCGACCCCTCGATCAAGGTCAAGTCGTGCGAGCCAATTGGGGAGAGCTTCATGATGCTCGAGTACAAGCCCCGATTTGGCGGTGCTGGCGAGCGGGCGTTCAAGTACGCTAATGTACCTATTGGCGTTTTCACCACCTCCCACGCCCGGCTGCGACTCTACGAGGCTCTGGAGGGTCTAGGAACCCGCGTCATTTACGCCGATACTGATTCGTGAGTAATTTTTTCAACTGTCTCTGTCTCTCTTTCTCCCCTTAACACTTTATCCTTCTCCTCCTCCCAGGGTCGTATACCGCTGCTCTCCGGGCGAGTACGAGCCTCCGGGCGGTTCGAGTTTGGGGCAGTGGACTGACGAGGTACCTGCGGCTGCCGCATGGTACAGTTCACCACGGGAGGCCCCAAGCTCTACCGGTACGTGGTGGAGAAGCCTGACGGGTCGCTGTACTCGGTGCTCAAGTGCAAGGGCATCAGAGTCACCCCGAGATTTCCGAGCGCGAGGACGAGCTGCAGGAAATTCTGCGTCACGGCGGGACTGTACGCCTGCCCCAGGCCCAGTTCAGGCGCGATAAGGCTAGCTGTACAATCCGGACCCTCGAGATGGACAAGACTTTCCAGCGCGTAATGACTAAGAGGGTGTATGGGGCCGCTAGCCGCCCGTATGGCTTTCGGGAGTGAGTGAAAGATAAGGATCTGTCTTTGCACGCCTGGGATTCCCCTATGTGCCCACTTGGGATCCCTTGACTCGTGGGGATGAAAATGGTTTTACGCCCGCACTGTACTTAGGGGTCCTTACTCATTTGGCACCTCCACTGTACATTGAGCGGGATCCCCTCAAGTGTTAAAACTCCCATTTGACACCTATTCCCTCGGGGCGGTTTGTGGCCCAGCGGTCCGCCTCTTGGAGTAGAACTCCTGACATGAACTTGCTGCGCTGATTAGCGTACTGATAGCGCAATCGAAATACGTTGTCCATTTTTCTAGCCCACTTGTGGGTTTAATTGTGTTGAAAGTATATCGGGTCATTAGGCCGTGAACCTCCCTTTTGGGATTTCCCCGAACCGCTTTTGTTTAAAATTTT
Source organism: Macrostomum lignano (assembly GCA_002269645.1). NCBI lineage: Eukaryota > Metazoa > Platyhelminthes > Macrostomidae > Macrostomum > Macrostomum lignano. Next base: position 194,888 of record NIVC01001651.1, on the reverse strand, counting down.
TATGCACCTGCGGGTTAGACAATATTTACTCTTTAGTCGGTGTGACATTATTTACGCGTCTGTTGCACCTGGGCGTTTGCCTATAATCTGATTATACATGCGTGCCTGTATTATACAACTACACCTTATGCATGCCTTGTAAACCTGCTTTATACATTAATCCGATATGTATCGAAAGTACACTTTGTAAACCTGCTGTGTGTATTTCCACCTATGTAGCGCCTACAGTACCTGCTTTGTCTATTTCTGCCCATGCACCTACATTGTGTGTTTTTGCTGCTCATATGCTCCAATATGTACATTTTAATATGCAATATGCGTCATTATTCACCTACCAATATGTTTTATCTACATTTTTATGTAAATATACTCAATTTCACCTACTATAAGTAGTTTTCACTAGCCTAATATCGTTGACTACATATCGTACATATCGGGAGAGTGGTAGAGTGTACCTTTGGCTCGGTAGAGTGTACACTCGGGGTGCCTGCGGCTCGGTAGAGTGTACACTCGGGGTGCCTGCGGCATGGGCGTCTGCGGCATGGGCGCCTACGGCTCGGGAGGGTGCGCCTGCGGCTCGGGAGGGTGTACATATCGGGGTACATGTCGGTAGGGTGAGCATACATATCGGTAGGTGCGCCTGCGGCTGGGGAGGGTCGCCGGTGGCTCGGGAGGGTCGCCTGCGGCTGGACGGCGCTTGGCGCCACGCGCCTGCGGCGCGCGCGCGCCGAGCGCCGATATCGATACGGGTATCGATCACCTAGTGATCGGGGCGCCAGCCAATGAGAGGCGAGGAGGGTTGACACCCACCCCCCTCCAAAATCAACGGATACGGGTTCATATAGTAGTGACCACACATGGATATGCGCCAGCCATTTTATATCTAAATGCTTAGACTGCTGTCAGTGAATGAGACAGATGAATTTTGAACAGGGCATGAAATTTACCCAGTTTTTATCCCTTTGAACAAGTAAATTAGTCTCGACCAATAAGAGAAATGGAAAAAAGCTACACCAGATTTTATATGAAGAAGAGATTTGTTTAATGCGAAATACATTTACCTCTTAGGGCCCTACTATAAGTAGGAAATTAAGACTCGTAACCATTTTTGTCTTTAGCCCTGAAATATGCTAATAAAATTTTGACTGCCTGTCTAAACCGCCCCATTGCAACCCCACATCTCCCCACCCAAAGCTATCCAATAGTAAACCAGCTGTCATTTTCCGTGACCCCCACCCCAGCTGTGGCCATCTTGGTGTGTGGCCATCTTGGTCTTACACCTAGTTGGCTTAGGTCTATTAAAGTATATTTTATTTAGGTTATATTATAGTCTAATATAATAAGTTTAGTCCTAAATAATGATAGAATATAATACAATAATAGAATAGAGACATTTAGAATAGCTGGATGGGATAGCATAGCATACCTAAGTGGCAAGCTCACTATAGCCATTCCATAAGTCTTAAATACTAGAATCAAGAAAGCTGAGCCAATGAAAGCTTTGCTAGGCTATCTTATATCTAAAGCTAAATGGGTCAATCAATCAATCGACCATCTGGGTTTAACGCGTATCTCCTCATAGATGGCTGGCAACTCAAATTTGGGACTTATACATATCAATGCAGAATTTTCCTATGCAACAAATAGGCTATTTTAATGTTGAAAAATTAAAAGTCAAGTCCGTTAAAAAAAACAAAAACTGTTTTCTTAACCTTCTTTGGCCACTTTGCCTCTTCACTGGAGGGGTCGTGGCATAATTGTAAAAACAACCTCCCTAACCTCCCCCCGCGGGCCGCTGTGTATTGGAGGGGTGGGTGACGCGTGTTCTGGGTTCAATGCTAATAAAACCCCTGCATGTTGGGGGTGCAGTAAAATTTAATGATTCCCACGGAATAAGGGGAGGGGGTTGGTTTGGGCTGAGTGTACATAGCAATGTACAGTGTAAACAGATAGATAAGACTGTGTCGAGATTCAATTAGGTTTTATTATCAGCGTCTTTCAAAAGGCTGTGTATTAGCTGGGCAGTGAAACTCAATGAATAAACTTGCGAGCCTCTTACTGCTAGCAGTAGCAGGCAGGTGAATGTACACGCTATACTTCAATGCTTTAAATCGGGAAATTTCAAACACTAACTGCTCCTCGAGATTTGAATTTTGAGAGGAGAGACTTAAATTGCTGGAAAGAGCTTGCAACGCTAAGTTTGGGGATATAATTTGTTTGCTTTAAATGTGAAAAGTAAAAGCACAGCATTTGAAAAAATATTTCCATACTTTAAACGTTCTGTAGAGTGTACTCATTTTGGGGTTCAATGGGGATTCAACCGACACCCCAATAGTTGGGGGGTTTCAATTTCTAACTGCCACTGCACAGTGAAAGGGGGTTTGTCAGATTGGATGGCTGATTTAGATTGCGCAATTTTTTGTTAACTTTAACTAATACTGATACTGACTGACGAAGAAATTGGTTGTACATTCAATTAATAAAATTTGTTCAATTTGTTTACTGGCCCCTTTCAACACGCTGCTGTGTATAGCTCTAACCCTAACCCTAACCAATGAATCCTGAGAGTTGATTCTTTTTGACAGAGAGAATTTCGATGGAGTCCAGTTTCACGGAGAGAATTTTGATGGAGTCCAGTTCATACATGCGCAACAGTCGGCCGAGTCGGCCAATCCGGCCGACCGATTTGGCAGCCAACCAAGGAAGTTGCAAAAATTCCCACCCGAAAAAATACCTAAGTAGTAGTACTAAGTAGCTGACGAGGCATTTTGCATAATAAGACAGTCATAGTTATTCCTGCCATTTACCCAAAGTTGCGTTAAATTTGCTTTACAGTTTTTTACATGTAAGTCGCATTTTTGGCCAAAAACTACCTTGCATTTTGTTAAAACTAAGTCGCACGGCCGACCAAATTTTGGAGGTTGCGCATGTATGGTCCAGTTTCACGGAGAGAATTTCTATGGTATCAGAAATTGAGTTTCACAGACATACATAAGCAACCTCCAAAATTCGGTCGGCCGTGCGACTTAGTTTTAGCAAAAATGCGACATAGTTTTTGGCCAAAAATGCGACTTACATGTAAAAAAACCCAAAAGCAAAATTAACGCAACTTTGGGTAAACGGGAGGAGTAACTATAACTGTCTTAAAAAGCCAAGATGCCTCGTCAGCAACTTAGTACTACTTTTACTTGGTGTTTTTTTGGGTGGGCATTTTTGCGACTTCCTTGGTTGGTTGCCAAATCGGTCGGCCGGATCGGCCGACTGTTGCACATGTATGTTCACAGAGAGGATTTTGATGTTCTTCAGTTTCATTGAGAGGATTTCTGTTTCATGAAGAGAATTTTGATGGATTTGGCATTTTCAGTCAGTCAGAAAAGAGAATAAAGAGAATAGAGAAAAGAGAGGAGGGAAGAGTTGATAAAAAACAGAGTAGAAATTAGAGAGGAGAGATTAGACATGACAGATGGGAGAGAAGAGAGGAGTAAAGCGGGAATGAAGAGGGAGAAGAAAAGAGAGAGAGGAGATAAGAGGGAAGATATAAAATAGCAGAGGGAGACAGGAGAGATGAGAGGAGAGAGAAGAGAAGAACTGAGAGTAGAGGAAAAAGAGTGAGATGAGGGATGAGGGATAAGGGATGAGAGAGGAGAGAGTAGAAAACAGGGGAAAAAAGAAACAGGAGAGAGTATAGACAAAAGACGGGGGAGAAGAGATAAATAAGGCAGTAGAGATAAGAGAAGTGAGAGGAGAGAGAAGTGAGAGAAAGGAGAGAGAAGAGAGAAGAGATGAGAGAGTTAAGAGAAGACAGTAATGAGGAGAGGAGAAATAAGAGATGCGATGAGAAGAGAAAAGAGATAGCTAAGTGAGAAAATAAGAGAAGAGAGGGGAGAAGTTTCAAAAAGAGAAGAGAGAATAGAGAGGAGAGAAAAGAGAAGAGAAGAGACAAATCTAAGTCTAGACAATGGCAGTCAGTTTTTGCGAACAGGGAAAACAAGATATGGTATTTGAAAGGCTTTACAGAGGATTTGGAGATGATTTGGAAGATGGCATTCAAGTCATGGAATTTTAGCTGATGAATTCAGGGAATGGAATTCCGGTGATGGGAGTTCTTCCCCTTTCTCCTCCAATGGAGGAGTTGGCCTTGTACCTACCTATAGCTATACTTGGCTTTATGAACTATGACTGAATAAAATTTAAGGCTAATTGGGCAAGGCAAATTATAAATATAAAAAGCAAATTTGCTTTTTTTTTAATATTAGGCCTAGCATAGCCCATAGCCTAGGCCTAATCCTTAATATTCCAATTAGTAATTGCTTATATTGGATTATTGCTAATATTTCAACAGTAATAATAATATTAGAGCCTATAAAAATAGGCCTAAGTCAATTTAGACCTACCCTACCTACTTGGCCACTATCACAAAGCAATCTCTACCTATAAAAATCAAAACTCTGTGTGTGTGTGTGTGTGTGTGTGTGTGTGTGTGTGTGCGTGGACAATTTTGTTCGCTATGGACTCCCAAACCGCTCAACCAAATGACACCAAACTTTACACTACACCCACCCTAAACTTACTACGGAGAATGTCTTAGGCTACCTTTTAATTTCCTAGAGTCAAGTCTTCCTACCTAAAAGTACAAAAAACTGCTCAAAATGCGCGATTTTTTTCACTAAATCCTCCATAGCGCCGCCCCACTTCTACCGATTCTCTTCAAATTTGACACAAACAATCTTCAACTCTTTTGACACAATCGTGTAAAATTTCAAATCTCAAAGATAATCCTGAAAGCCGCTGTGCACTTTTAAAGTTAGGCTGTTTTTTTCAGCGAGGCAGCCACCCCAACCTCCGCCCGCCTGCCTCTCTTTCCCGATCTGGGCAAAGGGTGTGAATAGGTTTTAAAATGCCTAACTTTCGGCTGCCATAGTTTTGCTCCACGTGAAGCGATTGACTTCAAATTTGACACAATTCTTTATTGACTCATTCTCTGCCTACATGTAAAGTCTCAACTCTGTATCTCAATCAGGACAGAAACTGTAAGCATGTGAAGTTTGTCTGCTTTTTCTGTTGTTTGTGCCGCTCACTCACTCATTCCCCCAGCCCAGACGAGGGTCAGGCGATAGGGCTCAATGTACATAGCAAATGTACAGTGTTTTGGAATAACTTTTTAATAGCCTTCTCGGCACCCCGCGCGCGGAGAGCCTACGTTTAGCCATGACAGTTTAGCGAGAGATTCAAACCAGTGTCCTCTCTGTATAGACAAGTCTGCAGCCGTTTAACAGTGAATGGCAAATCAAGGCGATGTGGGATGGTTTGTAAAAGTAGCGAAAAATTAATGAATAACTGATTAGTAGTGATTACAATGCAATCCTACTAAATTAGTTACACCATGAAAATTTTAACATTAAGATTCGCATAAGGTACTTTAAAATTTAAATGGCCTCCTAAGAAATGCGTATTTCCTTGGTTGTTAGACTGCTGCAGACTGGTGATGGAGCTGGAGATACACAAATTCCTCTCAGGGCTGCGAATTGGCCAGAAAGATGACGTGATTAAAGCATGAGAAATGATAACAACCATGATAGTACTACGTCCCACAAACTGGCTTTCGAAGCAGGGACCGGCAGATTTTTACCTGAAAGGTAAAATCCAGCTTTTTATCCAGCTCATGGCTGCGGGCCCGATGGGAGTGAAAAGGAGAAGGAATAGACTATTAGAAAGGGAGGAGGGGCGAGAGGGGGGTAAGAAAAAAGATAGACGATAATAGGAGAGACGAGGGGTAAGGAGAGAGCAGACAGCAGAGTATATGGGAGGAAGAAGCAAGAGGAGGGGAGAGAGGAGGGAGAGGAAATAGTAAATGTGAGAAGAGGGAGAGAGAAGAGGGGAGAGATGAGACAGAGGATCGATGAGAGAGGATAGTAGAGAAGAGTGAGAAGAGAGTAGAGATGAGAGAACAGAGAGATGAGAGAGGATCGAGAGGAGAGATTAGAGAGGGTAGGGAAGAGAGTAGATAAGAGGGGGAGAGAGGTGTGAGAAGAGAGTTGAGAAAGAAAAGAGGGAAGGGAAGAGTAAAGGAAAGAGGAGGAGAGATGAAAGAGATGAGATTATAGAGATGGGAGAGATGAAAGGAAAGATGAGAGAGTAGAGATGAGAGATGAAGGAAGAGAGAGCAGAGTGCAGAGAGACGGGAGAAGAGAATAGAGGGGAGAGAGTATACAAGAGGGAAAAGAGAAGAGTACACAGGAGAGAGGAGAGTAGAGATGACAGAAGAGAAAGGGGGATGAGAGAGCAAAGGTGAGAGTGAACAGACGATATATGAGAGAAGAGAGGAGAGTGGAGAGAGAAGAGTGGAGAGAGAAGAGAGAAGACAAGAGAGGGAGAGAGTATAGAAGAGGGAAGAGAAGAGAAGAGAAGAAAGGAGAAAGAAAAGAGAGGAGTCAAAAGAGGGGAAAAAGAAGAGTACAGAGGAGAGAGGTGAGAGAACACACGAGTATAAGAGAGTAATGACAGATGAGAGAGGGGAGATAAGAGAGCAGAAACAAGAGTGAACAGACGAGAGATGGGAGAGTAGAGAGAAAAGAGGAGAGGTGAGACAAAGGGAGAGAGAATTGAGTGAGGAAGAGGAGGGGAGGGGAGGGGAGAGAATCGAGAGGACAGGGAAAGAGGGGAAAGGATGAGAGAGGAGAGGAAAGAGGGGAAAGGATGAGGGAGGAGAGGAAAGAGGGGAAAGATTAGAGAGGAGAAGACAGATGAGACAGGAGAGAGCAGAGAGAGAGAGAGAGAGAGAGAGAGAGAGAGAGAAAGAGAGGAGCAAGCAGAGAGTAATGGGAAGAGATAAGAGAGAAAAGAGGTGAGGAAAGAGATGAGAGGAGAGAGTGGAGAGAGGAGAGGAGAGAGTTGAGAGAAGAGATAAGAAAGGGGAGAGGAGTAGATGAAGGAAGTGTTGAAAGGGTAGAGTAAGGAGTGAGAAGAGAAGAGAAGGAAGAGACAAGAGACGAGAGAGAAGAGAGGAAACAGAAGAGAAGATTCAAAGGATCCAAGGGGCATAGGGAGACAGAGAGGCAGATGCAGAGGCAGAGGCCAGCCAGACTGCCAGAGTTTGCCTGACATTCTGCGCAGCACCCTAGCCAACAATATCAATGTTTGTCTCAAACCCTAATTTTACACAAATGTGTACTCTATTTTATGTTTAACTCTTTCGTAACTATTAACAAGTTTTTGTTGGAGTTTGACCTCAGATTTTAGAATACATGCAAAAATAGTTCCGGGGATTGGAATTCCCCGGGTTCAAATTCCGCGGGTTTCAACAGCTTGTAGGCCTATAAAGAAGGCAAGCCTGCTATCACAGCCAACCAAGTTACATTTACAGGGTAATATCTTATAGGGCCAGCATTACATTCTTTCCTGCCACCTCTCTATTCAATCTATAGTCTATACAATAGACCAACTCTATGATGTAGATATCTTATACATACATAGTCAAATCACACAACAGAGGCACAGCTGCCACAGCACTAGGCTTAGGTCTAAAATACAATAGGGGCTAGGCTACTGAAACGGAAATTAAAAGCACTAGATTATTACTAGAATAATTATTTGGTTAGCTTTAACAGGCTTAGCATTTAACTAGAGCGTTATGGACATTCAAGCAAGCATACAAACCTTTGAGATTTAGTATATTTGGATTTTGGCGAAAACGCGATCAAAATCGGTGAAGAATTGCTCGCTCTAGAGCGTTATGGACAAACATACAAACCTTAGAGATTTAGTATATTTAGATTTAGTATATTTGGATGGTAAATAATAAAAATGGCGGACATTTTGCAGCACTTTTGCTCAAAGCAAATCCCAACACATCACTTAAACAAATTATAAACATTTCCCTAAAAAATACTGCTAAAACAAATCTTTACAAAATTAGGCTATTCATACTGTAATTATTGGCTTATTTCCTTTATTGCTAACACAAAATTTAAAGCAGTATTATGACACATCAAATTGCAATTCGTCTAATTTAATATTCGAAGTATTCTACTGTAAGTAGAAAGAAAAACATTTGAGGAGAATTGCAATAATTTCAATTTACTTGAACAAGCAAATTGCAATTTAACAAATTTTTAGGAAATAAAATTGCAATTACTGCACTTATTTCAATTTTATTGCAATTCCCAATTTAATCGCAATCCGGGTGTCTTGGGGACCGCCAAAAGTTATGCTTTCCCTCTTCTCGCTTTCTTTTCTTTTCCTCCACGCTGCTAACTTAATACTTTACTTGATTAATCACTTGCGCGTTGCAACTAGTGCATTCATTTAATAACCAATAGTCTTTAACTTGTAGTCGCCCTCGCGGCACCGTCTCGCGTCTCGTAATAATAATAACTAACTTGATTTATTCAGCTTTTATTTAACTCGGTATTCTCGTTGCTTAATAAAGACCATAGCTTATCTTAAGTCATTTGCCCGTGGGGCGTAAAATAACCAAGTTCTCATCTCAAAGAAAGCTCTAAGACTTCAACGTTCCGTACTACGCAAATTACGGTGGTGGCAGCGCTACTCTACTGTTAGTAACGAAATAAGCATACAAGGTACATTAATTCACGGCGTCTGAGAACCCGCACTGAACGCTTGCGCCTAACGAAGACCGCTCGCCTACGACTGAGACTACCCTCCCCCCGGAATTTGAGGACCCCGGCAGTCAGAGTAAAACAGGAGCTAGGAAGACTTCCGTTGTGATTCATCTGCGCGATCTCCTGGCTTTAATTCGTGCGAACGCAACGACGACCGGCTTCGAAGAAACCCCAATTTCAAAACCCGCAACTGACCAGAAAAATTATTTACTTCCTCCATGACCGGTTTTTCAGTTCCAGTTCCCGATAAGATAAAAATAACAAAAAGATCGATTTAGCAGAAAACACTTAAATGTAAAACGATTTTTTGTCGAAACTCAAATTTACCATCTGAAATCTGTGTATATATAAAAAATCAGCTCCACACACCTTACTGTTGCTTCAATGCAGGTCTCCAATCTTGCATAGCGTGATGTTGAAACGTCAGTAACTGCAGAATTTTGCATACAGGCCAAATCATTCTACCCCTAGAACTACGAAATACCAAACAGCGACTGTTAACCAATTTTATTATTGCAATTTACCATCTGAAATCTGTGTATATATAAAAAATCAGCTCCACACACCTTACTGTTGCTTCAGTGCGGGTCTCCAATCTTGCATAGCGTGATGTTGAAACGTCAGAAACTGTACGATCTCGTAACTAAGGATTTGTAACTTTGAATTTGTAAAATAACCAGCTTATACTCGTAGGTAATTATAGAACAACAGCAACGAAAAATACGCAGTCGCCCCAGTAGTCAGTGGAGGGAGCGTCAGATGACATGTCGAAGCGCCAGCAGGCGAATAATCAATTGTCCGGCCCATTGATCGACAGTGTCGGGCGCCCCAACGTTGCTCAGGATGCAGTCCACGTATCTCTGTGTCCTCGGTCACTTGAGCCCGCCTGAACTGTTCTAGCAAAGTGAGCGGCAGGATGTCCTGGACAGGCTAGGGCAATAGCCCGGATCACGTAGCGCCTGTCAGTTGGAGTCGCCGTCTCGCTGCAGGATGGTACATCCTTGAACAGGACGCTTTTGTCAGCCTGAACGCATGGAGCAGCCCGCGGGCCGAGTGATCAAATTGTTTAGCTGTTGCTCCAGCGTGACCGTTAACATCGGGACGCTGGAATTCGCGCGACTGGATTTCGCGCGATCTGGCATTCGAGCGACTGCATTTGCGCGACTGGAAATCGCACGACCTGGAATTGAAGCGCGCGACTTCTTTCTAGCGACTGGATTTCACACGACTGGATTTAAATCCAGTCGATCGAAATCCAGTTGCGCGAAATTCAGTCGCGCGAAATCCAGTCGCACGAAATTCTACGTCGCGCGAAATCTATAGTCGCTTGAAGTAAGTCGCGAGAAATGATTCAGTCGAATTCAATTTCAAGTCGCCTAAAATCATCCGATTCGTGCAAAATCCTGGTGCGCAGAAGACAATTAGCGCAAAATCCAGTAGCGCGAATTCTAGCGTCCCTTCAACATCCACGTCTCTGCAGCGTTGTCGAGCAACACGTCTCAATAGCCGAGCCCTCTGACGATCGGGCAGCGCTTTGGACTGAAGGATGGCGCGAATCGACCGGTAGGCCGTCCAGGCAAGTCCTCTCGATCTAGATCTGCGTCGCCGAATTTCGTTCTCAACGTTGGGCATCAGACCGTCGAGGTGAACCGCTGACAGCGCGCGAGGTTGGTCGTCTGCCCGTCTGCGCCGCGGCATTACGCTGTGGTGACGGCAGACGGCTTGTTGTCTGACCTGTCTGAAACTTCGTTTAGGAGTGCTACACAGAGCGACACATTCTAGCACCGTTCCTCTTCGTGCTGCTCCTGGCATGGATTGTGCAGCTTCGGAACGGACCCCCTTCAGCAGGCGACGGCTTCCTGCTGCGCAGACACATCGGTCGCCGCCACAACGAGAAGCGCCTGAGCGGTTCTGGGCTACGCCAACGACCTCACACTCCTGTCCTCAACTGTTGATGGCGCACAGCACTAGATTAAGGTTGGTCGAGGTGGCATCAAAGCGTCGGCCTATTTGTCGACACGCTGAAAGACCGAGGCGCTGGCATGACCAGCGAGCCGATATCCCAGGCGGAGCTGACATATCACCATACAGCGATATGATGGCGTCAACTACATGTAGCTGCTGGGGACTCGACAGGTTCGTAGGACAAAAGAAAGTGTTACTCTTAGCACTGAATCAAATGCCATAATAATTAAAAACCCTAAAAAATGTCGATTAAAGGACGAGACCTTTCACAGAGTCGTGAAAGGTCTCGGCCCCTCGGAGTTGTAACTCCTTTAATTTCCTATTTTTCCGAGGTTCAGCTTGTACATTGTTTCATTTTACGAAATTGTTCCTTTAAATGCAACATCACATGCAAGGGCCCGCGTCACCGCGCGGGACAGGGGCTGACATCGGGACAACTCCCCCCCCCCTGGTCTGAGTGAAAGCTATGAAAAAGCGAACAAAATGAGTGTCTGTTTGGCAATAAAACTGAGTGTTAAAAACACCGATATAAAAATTAATGTAGGAATTTCGTCACTTAGAATTCTTGACTTTGTCCCCCACCATAAAATCCATAGTGACGCGCTGACGCCCCTGATCACATGCAAGTTAAGAATTACATCTAATTGTGCTAAATATTTACATGTTTTATAATATTTGATCAATTAGATTTGTAAGGTCTGTAGAAAAATTACAATTAATCAATTCAAGGTGCACTATTGGATTAAATTACGTATTGTCTGTATTAAGTTATTGATAGAATTTTATGACAATTACATGCATTCTTCTGGAGAAGTAACATCATAATCTTATAAATTACATGTATCCTATCTTATATTTTTATCTCAATATTTTTATTTCACATGTAATATTCATAACCCATGTTTTATAAGGACCTTTAACTTTTACAAATTTTTTAGTGTCAATTGAAACCATTATTTGAATTGCTATTAGTTAATTTATTAATTTACCACAATATTTTTGAGTTCAAAGTAATTGTAGTTAACTTAATTGTAGTTAACTACTGTCTTTATCAAGTGTAAAAAGAACGAAAAATTTTCTATAATTGTCTACAAGTTTCTTTGTTTATTCATTCTACATATTAATTTTTTATTTGTATAATATTTAGAAGAGTTCTTACTTCATACTGTTATCGTCACATTATCACACAACGATAATGATAGATCGAGTTGACTCCGAGATCGAAACGTGGTTTTTTGAATATTCGCCTCTATAATAGTACTTGTTTCTACCAAAAAATGTAAATAAAATAAGAAAACATTTGAATAATATTGTATTTTATTCATTTTTAACAACATTAATGCCAACTTCATTCTTTAAGCAGTAAACATTTGTTTTAATATGCGTTGTAACATATTCCGTTACGGCGGGATTTTAAAATACGATTTGGGAACTGGAAACTCAATGCTCATATAAACAATACCTCATACATAGATTTAAATTCAATATATACCACCAGAGCAAAAAACATCTCACTTACTAGACAAAGCCAAGACAAGAAAAACTGCAAAAATGGTAGACTACTTAACCAGATTACTGACTCATACAACCTGCATCTAATCAATGGTAGATCACTATCAGACACAAATGGTGAATTCACCTTTCTCTCAAAATCTGGTTCCTCTGTTATAGATCTCTGTTTCGTCTCTACCAGCTTACTCCAACACCTCGAAGACTTTAAAGTAAAGAACCACACCTACTTTAGCGACCACAACCATAGTGCTCTCCTTATCAAGTGAATTCACAGAGGAAATCACAGAAACTAAACAAGCAACCAATAACTCGAAAACGAGATACAGAGTCCTAAAAAAGTCACATAAACCCAACCTGCACAAGAAAAACATATCAATAACTTCGCAAATGACCTGAAAAACATGCATTACAAAATCACAAATCTAGACATACAAAACCCAGCTTTTATAAATGAATTAAGTAGAAAAGTTAGACAAATTCAAAGCAACATCACAGTAGAGATAAAGAACCCACTATGCTCAACACTGCCTCGCTTCCTTAAAGATTTAAGAAACGCTGCTAGACATGCCTGCAGAAGATATAAAACCTTCCCTACTCCCAACAACCTCTCAAGCAAAGTACAACTCAAAAAAGCATACGAAAAAAAGCTCACTTCATGGAAATTTGAAACAACTCTCTGTGCAGACAACATGATCAACCAGGCCTTTATTCAAAACGATACAAAACAACTTTGGAACTTATTAAAAACACCAAATCCCTCAAACAACAGAGTAACAATTGATGAAAAATTTGTCATACACTTTCAAAATCTTGTAACTGAACAAGACAGCAGCATTAGACTATCATACAATCTTCACCTTGACAACCCTATTCTGGCTGATTTAGAGGATTTCAATGCCCCATTCACCAAAGAAGAAGTTATAAAACATATCAAAAAGCTCAAAACCGACAAAGCACCTGGGCACGATAAAGTATATGAAGAAACACTCAAATACCTCGAGAACGAACTTGCTGACCTCCTATGCTCACTTTTCAACGAAGCACTCAAACAAGGAACCTTCCCAACTAGTTGGATAACAAATACACTTCATCCGATTTATAAAAACAAAGGCAGCAGTGCCGACCCCAACAATTACAGAGGAATCTGCATTCAACCAATTCTTGGCAAGCTCTTTTGCCAAATTATTAAATCCAGACTCGAAAACCTAGCATACGCAAACAATCTTATATCAAAATACCAATACGGTTTCAAGCCCAATCACAGCACAATCGACCAATGTTTTAATCTTTACAACATTATAAACCAATCCATCTACAACAAAGAAGAACTCTTTATTGGATTTGTTGACTATGAAAAAGCCCTCGATAGCTTAAATCAACCGACCCTTTGGTGCAAAACGGATAATCAGGGTATTAAAGGTCAAATGATGGAACTTATCAAGAACATGCATAAAAATGCCTGCTTCATTCTAAAAAAAGATGATGATGATGATGAAACCCAGCCAATCCCAATATCTAAAGGTGTTCTTCAAGGCAACCCTCTCTCTACCATTCTTTTTGAACTATATATTGACGACATTGTTGAATATCTTGAACTCTCTAGCGCTAGGCGCTCTCTTACGAGATCGCTAGGCGCTCCCACTCATCCTACTCTTTGCAGACGATCAAGCCATTCTAGCTAAAAACAAAGACGAACTTCAAGACACATTTACGACTATGGAAAATTACTGCAAACAAAATTACTTGAAAGTAAACGCAAGCAAAACAAAGTTTATGCAGGGCAATACCAGACAAAAAAACGACACAGATAGCATTGCTACAAAAATATACTACGACAACCAAGAAATAGAAGAAGTAAATGAATTTAAATACCTGGGAATTATTTTTAAACCAAAAAACAGCTTTAAAAAATGTATTGAACACCAAACTAAGCAGGGATATACAGCCATGTTTTCCCTACTCCATAGGGTAAAGAATACGTCCCTAGACATCACACTCATTCGCAGACTATTTGACGCGCTTGTTACCCCCGTTATCACTTACGGTTGTGAGCTCTGGGGCCCTCTGGCTACCATGTCTGATACAAAAGCTATTGATAATATTCAGCTGAAATTCTACAAATATCTCCTCAATCTACCAAAATTTGCTAGCAACAGTGTGATATCATCAGAACTTGAGCTTACTCCAATCTCTCAACGAATCGCTAAAACCTACCTCATCTACTGGCTGAAGATTAGACACAAAAAACTCTGCCAAACGACTCTAGAAATTTTCTACTCAAGCACCGGCCAAAAAAATCCATGGAAAATGAATGTACTAAAGAAACTAGAAAGTATAGACCTAAAAGCACTAACTGAAGATAAACTTTCCCAAAGCTTTAATAACGAGAAATACCTAGTGAAAAAGCACCTCAAGATACACAGAGAAAGAGAACTTAGCCAAAAGCTAGAGAATCAGCAACATATTAAACTCTACAAAAACGCCTATCTCTACAAAAAAATCTGCAAGCCCGACCTTTCAGATTACTTTCCATGTACATTTAGAAACAAAAAATTCTTAACAACCCTCCTAAAACTGAAATGCGAGATTACACCCAACTTTTTTTCTCAAGAACCATGTAAAATGTGTGGAGCGCGAAATGGTTCTGACATCCTAAACTACTTGACCGAATGTCCACAAACTGAAGAGATCAGGAAAAAATACTTCTGTCAATACCTCTTAAATAGCAATCAAATACACAAGATAGGATATGCTACAAATGAAAAAAGAGTCAGAAAAGAACTCACTGGTGTAGCTAAAATATATGAAGTCATGAATAGCAAAAACAGTTAAACAAACTGAATCAGATACATTAGCAGTGTAACAAATCCGCTTTTCAGTTGTTTATTCATTTACTGTCTTTTTTAATTCCCTATTTAAATCGTCGTTATTCGTTAAACGTAAAGTTCTTTCGAAGTATTGTTTATGTTCGTTTTTTCACGCTTTGAAATATCACGCGCTTTAAAAAATACTACATCTTTTTTTACAAACTCGCTTACCAAAGTAATCTCGCAATTAAAGCTATACCTCGTAATTTGTACTCATTTTTGTATTAATATTTATACTCGTTGTTAGTTGTTAGTCGTCACTTTTCGTCCAAAAATACCGTAAAAATTCTGGCGCGCTTTCAAATACTTTATCTTTTACAATAACTCTAACTCTTACTACTACTAACTCGCGGCAAATCGTCTTTATAAACTTCTATTTCGAAAACTTTTCCAAATACATAGCGATAGCTCTATAATATATTGGCCAAACAGGCTAATTGCCTGAGCCAAATTCTCTTACTACTTCTCTTATAAACTGAAAAACCGGTCGCCTTCCTCCGCTCCCACCTCAATGATCTAGAATATTCGATCAATACTTTTTTGAGTACTTTTTGACAACTGTACGTGTTCTTCTCATCTCTATATCCGTAGTGTACAGTATTTTGGGGGTCCAGCTCATCTCATGTGAAAATATAGAGTGATAAAGTGAAAATATAACTCTTACTGGCTTTTAAGCTATGGTGCTGATTTTTTACTTGCCAAGGCATTTTATGTGCGTCTTGAAGAGAAATGTATTTTAAGATGTTCTTCTGAGTTGCATAGGCCTAATAATACATTATAGAGATAGGCTTTTTAAAAATTAAATGCTGAGATATTTTATATACTGTTTTATCCTGGCTGTGTCAAACGGGGACAAAGGTTTTGTAAAATTTTAAGGCATTCCATTCAAGTAAAGAAAAATTATAGCAGCTGTGAATCTAAATGTCAATCAGGAAATGAATAGCCATGAAGATAACTTTGGCCAATTGGTTTTTACTGATTTTAAAACCAACGTTAAAATGTACTGTACATAGACATGTACATGATTCTGCGTGATGACTCAATTTACCCCTCACCCCTTGGTCAGCTATCCCATAATTTTGTTGTCCAGTATACAGCCACCCCATTCCTACTATGTACATTTTAACATTGGTTTTATTGTCAGTAAAAACTGATTGGCCAAAGTTATATACATAATTAACCTATGTTTGTTAGTCATCAAACTGCCTGTCATTGGACCAAAGTAACTATAATTCTAAATGCATATTAAGATAAAGATGCCCCAAACCAATTTTACATGCATGCTAATTCCAAGCAAATGCTTGGCCCTTATATATACCAAGTACACAAAAAATTAGATATGTGATTATCAATTTATCATGTATGCCAAAATTATGCAACTTTACTTTTTTTGCACTATGACAATAAAAGAACTTTTTTCCATTTTTGACATTTATATTTACATTATAACAAAGTAAGTGTTGTGTGTATTTTTCCTTTATAATAACTTGCATTTATGTGAAGTCATAGTACTTTTTATTTAAAAAAAGCACTAGAATATTCTATTAATATTTTTTTTATTTTCATTTGTACTTTTATAATGTTTTAACTATAACCTTTTCCTTTGAAATGTTGATACAGTTTTTGTTACAGAAACTAAACTTCTGAAGATACTTGGATTTTCAAATAGCTTCAACGTATACCACTTTTTGTATGCCAAATACAATTTGCAATGTACACAGTATGCCAAATGCATACCAAATGGGCTATTGAGGGGCTAATGCATGCTAGATTTTTTAGCAAAAAGGCCACCTTCTTGACTATATATTAAAATTGTAAAATTGATAGCAAAATGAAAAAGGAAAAAAGAATAATATGCAATGAAAATGCTTTTAAATTTTTTATTCATTATGGTATAAGACATGATAAGCATGTTTATGATTATGTATTAGAGCACAAGATTGGAATGCCAATATTTTTTTAGATCCTTAGTATTTTGAAATAAATAGAATTGTGATTGTAATGAATATACATAGGCTTATAGTAGGCTAAATGGGTGCAAGTAAGATTAGGATCCCAGTTACACCCAACTGTTTATTAAATTTTTATTTGTCTATACTCAAGTATACTCAAGGATCCCAGTTACACGCAACTGTTTATTAAATTTTGATTTACCTATACTCAAGTTCAATGTGCTCTTTATTTTGATGCATTCTGCACATTCTTCGTTGCAATATAGATGTAATTGTAATATTAAAAAAATATTCCATTGAACAAAAATAAAAACTTTTAACGAACTACTATACTACTTATAGTAGAAGTATGTAGATGATATTTAAAAATTATAAAAACGATGCAAAATTGTACAGAACACTTTACTGCTTGTAAAGTTTTAAGTATAATCAGTCTCGCCTTGCTTATTATTTATTGCCTTGCTGATCATGTCGCTCCGCTGCACAGATTGCTCTTCGGCCTTCTTTAGCCAGAAGCTGCTCAATCAGCACAAAAGAAAATGCACCGCAGCGGGTAGCAAAAAGACTCGATTCACCGTGTCAGTGCGAATGCCAGACGAGGAGGTCGCTGAGGTGGCCAGATCAGCGGCCGCTCAGCAGCAAGTGGATCAGGCGGTTGAAGAATCGACAGTTGCTGCATCGCCGCAGGCGGCTGACCAGCAGCAGCAGGAAGAGCAGCGGGACCATCAGCAGGAGCCGCCGCCGCCGCCGCTGCCTGCTGTACACTTGAGCATCGGCGATGCCGAGAATGTCAGCCCTGCTGGCGGTGGCGGTGGTGTCGCTGTCCGCAGTGCCATTGTGTTGCAGCAGCAGCAGCATCACACCCGCCTGCTGCGCGCCGACATTCCACTGCGTTCGCCAGTCGACAGGCGTCGGGTTGCTTGCAACGCCTGCGGCAAGATGTTCACCGGTGCTCGCTGCTGCAACTGGCTGGCCGATCACCTGCGCATTGAACACCTTGACCAGCCGCCTCACGCTTGCCCGCACTGTGGCGCTCTGTTCGTGTACTTTGACACGCTGCAGGTGTGTGTGTGTGCATGAGGTTGTAGTGCCTTAGTCCGCTTTGCAGTTTTCTGGATACAGAATACAGTAGAGAGCCACAGCTCTATAGGGTCCTCATTTACTGGTTCACTAATCTCCCACAGTGTCAGTTGCTGGGCCAGCCGCCCAGATCCTCAGTTGCTGGGCCAGCCGCCCAGATCCTCAGTTGCTGGGCCAGCCGCCCAGATCCTCAGTTGCTGGGCCAGCCGCCCAGATCCTCAGTTGCTGGGCCAGCCTCCCAGATCCTCAGTTGCTGGGCCAGCCTCCCAGAATGTCAGTTGCTGGGCCAGCCTTCCAAATCCTCAGTTGCTGGGTCAGCCTCCCAAACCCTCAGTTGCTGGGCCAGCCACCCAGATCCTCAGTTGCTGGGCCAGCCTCCCAGCTGCTTAGGCAGTGGTCAATAAATGATCAAAGGTGCAGTCCGCCCGCCGCCCCACCTCCCTCTCCCAGGAACACGTGACCGCCAATCACGGCTCGGATGGCAGCAGAGCCGTTGTCACCGCCGGAACCGCTGGCGACTCTGGCAGCAGCGACGCCAAACAGCAACAGGAGCAGGCGGAGGCCTCGGCTGGCGAAGGCTACGCTTATTGCTGCGGCCTCTGTAACGAGACCTATACGGACCTGCCTCTGTTGCTGAAGCATTTCTCCGATCTGCACCCGGAGTTCGCCTCCCAAGACGAATTGGTAGCGGCGGCCACCGCTCCGCTGCAGCAGCAGCAGCAGCAGATTCTGTACGCGTGCACACTGTGCTCGCAGAGCTTCGATCAGCTGATGTCTGGCCAGCTGCATCTGCAGCGCAATCATCCCAATGAGTGGCGGCAGGTATATGCAGGCTCTAGTAGTTGACTCGGGGGGGAATGGGAATTGGAATAGAAATGCACTGCTGAAAACTAAATTGTCAGTTAGTCAAATGCATCCCATCATTAATCCCAAGTCTTACGCTGACACAGCTGAATAAAAAGGTAATTTTATGCTAGTTTCAACTTCTACTTCAGCTAGGGTTTTTAGCCTAGTGGTTAGAGCGTCGGACTTGCGACTTGAAGGTCGGGGTTCGATTCCCGATCCCCCCACTGGAACAATTTGTGTCCTTGAGCAAGACACTTAAAACTCTGCATTGCTTCAGTTCATTCCAGCTGTAAAATGGGTGCCAGCATTAGCTGGGGTGATTGAGGGGGTGTGTGGCGACGACCCCCCCTCTGGGTGCCACTGAGTAGCCTATATCCAGTACATCACCATCGCCAACTCCACCCAGATCGTGTGCTGCCCAGTCTGCCAGCTCAACTGCAAGACCGAGTCGCTCAACAAGACTCACATCTGGTCGGTTCACACCAATCCGAAATCATTGCCGGAAGGTCCCGTGCCCTGTCGTCTCTGCGTGTCTGCCAGAGTACAACAGCTTGGCAACAAGTCTGCCCAAGAGGCGGCCATGTTCGCCGGGCCGGAGCAACTGTACGAGCACTACACCGCTGTACACTCCAAGCCGATGTCCGCTTTCATTGTTGAGACAACTGCGGCCGCCGTGGCCGCTGGCGGTGACACCCTGTATGAGTGCGGCGGCTGCAAGGCCCGCTACAAAGACCGAATGCTGCTGGAGGCTCACTTCCAGGCTGGTATGTTAAATAAGGTCTTTGTTAACGTGGCTCCTTTGTTAAGTGAGACTGACTGAATTGCCTTTATGAATCGCCCGGCTAATTTTATTTTGAGAATCGCCTGACTAAATTGCCTTTGAGAATGACCTGACTGAATTCCCTTTCTGAGAATCACCTGACTGAATTCCCTTTCTGAGAATGGCCTGACTGAATTCCCTTTCTGAGAATGGCCTGACTGAATTCCCTTTCTGAGAATGGCCTGACTGAATTCCCTCTCTGACTCTGATAATGGCCTGACTGAATTCCCTCTCTGACTCTGAGAATGGCCTGACTGAATTCCCTTTCTGAGAATGGCCTGACTGAATTCCCTTTCTGATAATGGCCTGACTGAATTCCCTCTCTGACTCTGATAATGGCCTGACTGAATTCCCTCTCTGACTCTGATAATGGCCTGACTGAATTCCCTCTCTGACTCTGAGAATGGCCTGACTGAATTCCCTTTCTGAGAATGGCCTGACTGAATTCCCTTTCTGACTCTGATAATGGCCTGACTGAATTCCCTCTCTGACTCTGAGGATGGCCTGACTGAATTCCCTCTCTGACTCTGAGAATGGCCTGACTGAATTCCCTCTCTGACTCTGAGAATGGCCTGACTGAATTCCCTCTCTGAGAAAGGCCTGCCTGAATTCCCTTTAAGAATGGCCTGACTGAATTCCCTTTAAGAATGGCCTGACTGAATTCCCTTTAAGAATGGCCTGACTGAATTCCCTTTAAGAATGGCCTGACTGAATTCCCTTTAAGAATGGCCTGACTGAATTCCCTTTAAGAATGGCCTGACTGAATTCCCTTTAAGAATGGCCTGACTGAATTCCCTCTCTGAGAATGGCCTGACTGAATTCCCTCTCTGAGAATGGCCTGACTGAATTCCCTTTAAGAATGGCCTGACTGAATTCCCTTTAGGATGGCCTGACTGAATTCCCTTTAAGAATGGCCTGACTGAATTCCCTTTAAGAATGGCCTGACCCTTCGGCCCCCACAACCTGCAGGCTGTCCATCACTGGCGGCTTCCAGTTCCGAGGCGCAGCTCACCGACGCCGTGGACGATGCTGCCTACCTGCAGTCGAGCGTGCTGACGGCTTGAGCTGTTGGCTTGAGCATAGTTATTACTGCTCACGTGACAGGCAGCTGAAACTCTCAATAATACAATCGTCTGACTGTGCTATTTTTGTGTTTATTTTTTGCAATCCGCTTACAATTATACTAATATACTGTTTATCTGTTGTAATTTTTAATCGCTCTGTGTCTCATTAATTACCTGCTACTATTAGCTATTACTAGCACAGTTGTTTCTCTAGCTGTGTATTTGCACTTACGTAATTAATCAACTAGTCCACATATTGTTATTTGCAATTAAATTGACCAACCCTTTTTTAGGAAACGTTGCATACTTTCTCAGAAAGAGTAATCTCCGTTTGTAAGAGTGGCCGCTCGCATTCTAAGAAACTTCAATGGCCGATCACTTTCTTAGAATACCCAGTCTTTTCTTAGAAATGTCGCATCATTTTTTTAAGAATTGCTGCTCCGTGCTAAGAAACGCCGTTTCTATCTTAGAATCGTCACTCCGTTTTTAGAAATCGACAACTCATTTTTAATAGTCACTCTCTTATAACGGTCACTCCCCTTCTTATAATGGCTGCTCCCTTTCTTAGAATGGCCTGTCCAGTTATTCAAATAATTGCTTATTTTCTTAGAATGAGCTGGCAATACCTTTTTAAAAATCATAACTCCCGTTCTTAGAATCGCCTCCCTTTCTTAGAATTGCCATTCCCTTTTTAAAAATCACCATTCCCGTTCTTAGAATCGCCCCCTTTCTTAGAATTGCCATTCCCTTTCTAAGAATCATCACTCCTGTTCTTAGAATTGCCATTCCCTTTCTAAGAATCATCACTCCCGTTCTTAGAATCGCCTCCCTTTCTTAGAATTGCCATTCCCTTTCTAAGAATCATCACTCCCGTTCTTAGAATCGCCTCCCTTTCTTCGAATTGCCATTCCCTTTCTAAGAATCATCACTCCCGTTCTTAGAATTGCCATTCCCTTTCTAAGAATCATCACTCCCGTTCTTAGAATCGCCTCCCTTTCTTAGAATTGCCATTCCCTTTCTAAGAATAATCACTCCCGTTCTTAGAATCGCCTCCCTTTCTTAGAATTGCCATTCCCTTTCTAAGAATCATCACTCCCGTTCTTAGAATCGCCTCCCTTTCTTCGAATTGCCATTCCCTTTCTAAGAATCATCACTCCCGTTCTTAGAATTGCCATTCCCTTTCTAAGAATCATCACTCCCGTTCTTAGAATCGCCTCCCTTTCTTAGAATTGCCATTCCCTTTCTAAGAATCATCACTCCCGTTCTTAGAATTGCCATTCCCTTTCTAAGAATCATCACTCCCGTTCTTAGAATCACATTTCTGTAGAAAAAACACTGCTTTTTTCTAAAAAATCGGCATTCACCCATCAGCACAGTGTTGCGAATTCAATGAAATCACCTGCTACAATTTTATTTATCAAAAGACACCCATTATTAACTTGCTATAAAAAACTCGAAACTTACGAAGAAAAATGAACTCCAATAAAGGTTTCCGAAGGCGTCTCCTTGCTGTTGCAATTTGCATAGTTGTTAACCATTTGTAAAACTACAGATTGTGTATTGTTTTGATTAAATTATTTTGTCTTTAGTCAACAGTAATTAGAAAGTCTACAGTGGCCCGTCGTCACAAGTCCGTTTTTAATTGAGCCATAATTAATCAATTAGATACCATGCTGCTCGGACGCGAATATATTGTAGCAGTAGAACATGCCGCCAGCTGTCGTAGTTACGCTAAACATGATAAGCGAATAACTCTCCTGCAGCTTCCTGCTTAAAAGAATATAAAAGCCAAAATAGCAGATAGCTCCGAATATGGCTATGACAAATAGCAGCGGCATCAGGTAAGTGCAGTAGCTCAGGCCCTGGCTCAGCCGCGTCTTCTTCTTGGCCCGCCGCTTCCTCTCTGTCAGCTCCTGCTCATCTTTCTGGCCCTGCCGCTCCGCTGGACTGTCAGTGGGTGGATTGGCGCTTGTATGGGAGCTCGGTTGCTGGGCCGCCCTCTCCGCTCACCTCGGTTGCTGGGCCGCCCTCTCCGCTCACCATCGGTTGCTGGGCCGCCCTCTCCGCTCACCCTCGGTTGCTGGGCCGCCCTCTCCGCTCACCCTCGGTTGCTGGGCCGCCCTCTCCGCTCACCCTCGGTTGCTGGGCCGCCCTGACACCTTCTCGGACCCTCAGTTGCTGGGTCGCCAGCCTCAGTGCCCAAGCCTCCCAGATCCCCAGAGGTGCTCAAGTCTCCCTGATCCCCAGAGGTGCTCAAGCCTCCCAGATCCCCAGAGGTGCTCAAGCCTCCCAGATCCCCAGAGGTGCAAGTCTCCCAGATCCCCAGAGGTATCCAAGTTTCCTAGATTCCAGAGATGCTCAAGCCTCCCAGATCCCCAGAGGTGCTCAAGCCTCCCAGATCCCCAGAGGTGCAAGTCTCCCAGATCCCCAGAGGTATCCAAGTTTTCTAGATTCCAGAGATGCTCAAATCTCCCAGATCCCCAGAGGTGCAATTGTCTCCCAGATCCCCAGAGGTGCAAGTCTCCCAGATCCCCAGAAGTGCCCAAGCATCCCAGATCCCCAAAGATGCTCAAGTCTCCCAGATCCCCAGAGGTGCTCAAGTCTCCCAGATCCCCAGAGGTTCCCAAGTCTCCCGTGTCCCCAGAGGTATCCAAGTTTCCTAGATTCCAGAGGTGCTCAATTCTCCCAGATCCCCAGAGGTGCTCAAGTCTCCCATATCCCAAGTGTCCAATTCTCCTCAGTCCGACTCACCCATAGTACTGCCTGAGATAGTGAGTGCCAATCTGGCGCTTAACCTTGTCACTGCTGTCCTTGGCCAGGTAGGCGCTGTACACCTGGTGCAGGTTGCCGCTGGGATGCAAGTCGTAGGCGTCGCTTCCTTCCTGGTTGACGCAGGGTTTTTCAGCGTTGCGCGGATCCACCTTGTTGATAGACAGAGAGTCCTGGCTGGACACATCGCTGCTGGAGCCCTCTTCGGCTTGCTCTGGCCTCTTTTCGTAAGACTGCGTCGCTGCCGCCTCGGTGTTCTTAACCAATGCTCTGGCTGCCGCAGTGGTCTGGGCGTCCGTACCCACGTCTTCGCTGGTCCGCGAGTCGTTAAATGCCGTTGACGCCTTGCCCTGTTAGGGAAGGTTTGATAGAAAAGCTAGCGAATTGGAGTTTAAGAAACTCAAGAAAAAAACATATGCTGCTTGGTTTGTGAGTCTTCTGCTTGGTGAATCTTCTGCTTTGTGAGTCTTCTGCTTGGTGAATCTTCTGCTTTGTGAATCTTCAGCTTTGTGAATCTTCTAGTTTGTGAATCGTCTAGTTTGTCAATCTTCTGCTTTGTGAATCTCCAGCTTTGTGAATCCTCTGCTTTGGGAATCCTCTGCTTTGTGAATCGTCTGCTTTGTGAATATTCTATTTTGTGAATCTTCTAGTTTGTGAAGCTTCTAGTTTGCGGAACTTTAAAATTTGATGAAAATCTTTTCAAAGTTTCCTATAGCGGTTACTCGTAAAATTGTCTACAGTAAGCGTTTAACGATAAAGTGAAATCGGCAAAATGCCGTGACAAAAAAATCAATGGAACTCGCCTTTTCACTCTCTGCTTGTTTGCCTTTACTGGCTTCCTTGCCGATCAGGTAGTTGGCATTTTCTGTGTGGTTGCGCAACCATGATTGACTCAGTTAGAGTAAGGAACCGGGGCCTATAAAAATCTGAAAACTCAGTCACTGCAGTGACTCACTGACACTCTGAACTCATTGTGACTCACTGACACTCTGAACTCATTGTGACTCACTGACACTCTGAACTCATTGTGACTCACTGACACTCTGAACTCATTGTGACTCACTGACACTCTGAACTCATTGTGACTCACTGACACTCTGAACTCATTGTGACTCACTGACACTCTGAACTCATTGTGACTCAACTGACACTCTCTGAACTCATTGTGACTCACTGACACTCTGAACTCATTGTGACTCACTGACACTCTCTGAACTCATTGTGACTCACTGACACTCTGAACTCATTGTGACTCACTGACACTCTGAACTCATTGTGACTCACTGACACTCTGAACTCATTGTGACTCACTGACACTCTGAACTCATTGTGACTCACTGACACTCTGAACTCATTGTGACTCACTGACACTCTGAACTCATTGTGACTCACTGACACTCTGAACTCATTGTGACTCACTGACACTCTCTGAACTCATTGTGACTCACTGACACTTTCTGAACTCATTGTGACTCAACTGACACACTCTGAGCTCATTGTGACTCACTGACACTCTCTGAACTCATTGTGACTCACTGACACTCTCTGAACTCATTGTGACTCACTGACACTCTCTGAACTCATTGTGACTCACTGACACTCTCTGAACTCATTGTGACTCACTGACACTCTGAACTCATTGTGACTCACTGACACTCTCTGAACTCATTGTGACTCACTGACACTCTCTGAGCTCATGATGACTCACTGACACTCTCTGAACTCATTGTGACTCACTGACACTCTCTGAACTCATTGTGACTCACTGACACTCTCTGAACTCATTGTGACTCACTGACACTCTCTAAGCTCATGATGACTCACTTGCATTCTTTTTATTCATTTTCTCATCCGTAATGTTCATAATAGTGTCCAGGGCATTGAGCAGTTTGTAGAACAGCTCAGCGTCCTCCTTGGCGGCCGCGCCGACCGGCTGAGGATTGTCAGGTTTCGGCTTGCTCGTCTTGCTGGGCTTGAACATTGGCTCGTCGTCGAAAAATTCGTCAAAGTCTTCGCTGGAGGTGCTGGTGTCGACTGCAGGACCGGCAGCTCTTGGTTCGGTTGTCGGTGATGGTTGGTGTTTTTAGAATCGGACACGAACTATCCTGAGAATGCTTTATGAGCTCTTAGTAGCTCTGTTTTTGGCCACTGTAAATTGACACTTCTATCGGTTCAGCGTCTTTAGTGGGACTCACTATTAAGAACTCGGAATTTCTGGCAGTTCTATCTTCACCTGCTTATGCACGCCATAAACTAGCTATGGAATACAAGTAGCGGTGCTGACTATTGGTGGTCGCGCAGTTTCACGAGCATTCGAACACACTCACTCAACAACGCTGTCTTCGGATTGCGGCTTCTTCGCCTTCGCCGCTTCTTCGCCGTCGTCCTCGTCGTCCATTGCGAAGACGGACCTCTGTCCCGGCCTGTCCTGCGGCAGCTGCTGCCAGGCCGTGAAAGTCTTCGGCGGCGTCCTGGGCGTCCTCGGCCGATGAGGCCGCGAATGCGGAACCCGCCTGGCCGGGCTGCGGCTGCTTGACGAGGTGCCGCTCGACTCTCCCTGCGGCTTCTGCTTCTTATCGTAGGTCACTTCGAAGCGCTGCAGCAACCGGTCGGAGAGTCGGTCGGGACGGTCGAAGGTCGCCTCGAAACGGGTGCGCAACGCCGAGTGGTCCGCGCTGGGAGCTGCTGCGATGGATGAGCAGAAGGGACTCTGTTCTTCTGCCTGCGGCTCAGAGACTGCCTTTTTGCCTGAGTCTCCTTCCGTGTCTCTGACTTTACTTTGTCTCTATGACTCTTCTTCCGTGTCTCTGACTTTACTTTGTCTCTATGACTCTTCCTCCGTGTCTCTGACTTTACTTTGTCTCTATGACTCTTCCTCCGTGTCTCTGACTTTACTTTGTCTCTATGACTCTTCCTCCGTGTCTCTGACTTTACTTTGTCTCTATGACTCTTCCTCCGTGTCTTTGACTCTCCCTGCATGTCTCTGACTGTCCCTGCATGTCTCTGACTGTCCCTGCATCTCTCTGACTGTCCCTGCATGTCTCTGACTGTCCCTGCATGTCTCTGACTGTCCCTGCATGTCTCTGACTGTCCCTGCATGTCTCTGACTGTCCCTGCATGTCTTTGAGACTCTCTCTCTCTCTCTCTCTCTCTCTCTCTCTCTCTCTCTCTCTCTCTCTCTCTCTCTCTCTCTCTCTCTCTCTCTCTCTCTCTCTCTCTCTCTCTCTCTCTCTCTCTCCCTCTCCGTGTCTCTGATCCTCAGTGTCTTTTACTATTTTCCGTGTCTCTGTTTCTCCCTGCATGTCTTTGGCTCTCACTCTCTATCCCCTGTCTATCCCCTGTCTATCCCCTGTCTATTCCCTGTCTATCCCCTGTCTATCCCCTGTCTATCCCCTGTCTATCTTCTAGCTGTCTATTCTCAGTATAAACCATCTTTCAAGCCCACCATCACTGTTCGAAGCAGCAGCCACCGTGGCTCCCTGGTTGTCGGTTCCCCACTGCTCGTCGGCCCAGCCGGCCGGCCACTCGGAGCTGCCCACCCTGTGCAGGATTCGAACCCCGGACGTATCAGGAGGAGCCTCATCCGACAGCAGATGACGCGTCTCGTCGGCCGACGTGTTTTCCGCTTTTTCCGTCCACTCTGCGGTGGACACCGCGGCCTGTCGACTGCGGATGCTTGCCTTCGGCGACTTTGACTTCGTGGATGCTGCCGCTGCCGCTTTCGGGATGTCGGGTTCGTCGACAGGCAGCAGCTTTGACTTCGACGACGTTGTAGACAAAGACGGCATCGGGGATGACGTGGACGAGGTCAGCTGTCTTTGCTGCTGCCGCTGCCGCCGCTGCTGCCACGGCTGTGTCGACGAACTTGACGATGTCGGACTGGCGACATTCCTTTTTCCCGGGACAGTCGGAGCGACGGCGGAGGCGGAGGCGGCTTCTGTGACGGCCATGCTGGTGGGATTCTCCGAGTTGGTGACGGGCGAGCCGATTTCTTGAGTCGGTTTATTGGTTTAGAAAGTCATTCTAGGTGCTAGGGAACTCTTATCGTTGTTTTAATGAAACCATTTATAGAATAGGATAAAATATGTGATTTTGGATTTCATTCGGTATCTTAGGATATCTGTGAGAATCATTATCTTGTATCTAGGGGCAATACTATCTATGGTTTAGGGATATTCCATCTAGGGTATAGGAAAATCTCTTCTAAGGACTAAAGAAATCCCATCTATTTGATGGTCTAGAGAAATACCATCTAAGGTCTAGGGAACTCCTATCTAGGGTATAGGGAAATCCCATCAAAGGTCTAGGGAAATCTCTTCTAAGGACTAAAGAAATACCAGCTATTTTATTGTCTAACGAAAATCCCATCCGAGGTCTAGAAAAATCCCATCCAAGAAATAGGATCTAGGGAAATTCAATAAACGGAATAGATAAATCTCGTATCTGGTCGAGGAAAATCCTATCTAGTTTAGGGAAATCCCATCTAGGGTCTAGGGAAATTCCATCTAGGGTCTAGGGGAATCCCATCTAGGATCTAGGGAAATCCTATCTAGGGTCTAGGGAAATCCTATCTAGGGTCTAGGGAAATCCCATCTAGGATCTAGGGAAATCCTATCTAGGGTCTAGGGGAATCCCATCTAGTGTCTAGGGGAATCCCATCTAGGCCAGGGTCTAGGGAAATGCCATCTAGGGTCTAGGGAAATCTCATCTAGGGTCTAGGAAAATCCCATCTAAGGTCTAGGGAAATCCCATCTAAGGTGTAGGGAAATCCCATCTAGGGAAATCTCATCTACATATAGGGTCTAAAGAAATCCCATCTGATCCCATCTCATAATCTAGAATCTAGAAAATCATATCAAGCCTCGACGCTCATAGAATCTCAAACTACGAGCGTAAAACCCTGCCTCGACAATATCCCAGAAGCCAATCAGCTCACCAGTGAGGTCGCCCACAAACTGTTTCTCATCCTCAGTCACGTCTCGAACAATGGGAGCCTCAGATTCGAGCTGGTAGTTCTCGGCAGTGGCCGCCAGCTCCTGCGATTCCGGCGTTTCTGTCGTGTCGGCGAATCGAACATCTCGCTGGCAGGCGAATTCCTCGTCCTCTTCCGGGTCGATGTCGCTGGTGCCCGGCCTGCGGGCGCGGCGTCCAGGCGAGATAGACATTGAAGCCGGGCGTTGGATCGAGTTAGCAGACTGGTGACTAAAAAAGCTTTCTACGTGTCTTTTTTCAGTTAATTTTTACGCCTATTTTCTTCAGATTGAACGCTTTCACTCGAGGTGGTATCAAGTGCTCAAATAGTAGTTTGAGTCATAGACTACTCCTGACCGACTGACTGACTATTCTCAGATCGATGCAGCAGCAGTGTCGCTGAAGGTTGATTAATATACTCGTATTTGGTGTTAATCATGGATGAATAATATAACTGGATCGCCAGAAGCTCGATTTTTTTTGGTCCTAGCCATAGACAAGCACCAGCATCACAGGAAGCTCAGAATGCCGTACTTTCACACATAGACAAATAGCCGCTGCAGAAGCTGCAAACCTTTATTTATAAGTATTCTATTTTATGTCCAAGCACATGCTCGCAATATATGCAGGGCGGCAAAAGATGGCTTCGCGAGATGAATAAGGACGTCAGAATTTGTGCTGCAATCGGATGCCTATCCAAAAGTGGACAAGGCACGAAACCTGTCACCCTTTTTTCTTATCCTATCGGTGATCCGTATCGACTAGCGCAGTGGAACAGCAATGTGCAAGCAAAGCCACATTTCAAATTCGGAGCTCTTAAGTTCCTTTGTGAGCTGCACTTCGAACAGCGAGACATGCAGGCTCATGGGAGGAGCAAGCGACTGATGACTGGCGCAGTTCCGAAGCTTGAGTGGACTAAGCTTGAACCGCAAGAGCTCACTGACTTCCACGATCCAAACTCTTATGCAAACGAAGCTACTGGAGACTGTGAGTTTGAGATGCCGATGCCTGTCAGTTGCAGCGCGGCAACCACACGCACATCAGTTGACCCACCACCAAACACCTGACAGCGCCTGTTGATGCGGCTGAAGCACAAGAAGCGCACGATTAAGACTTTTTGGTCCACGCGTTGCAAAATGGAAAAGTACCGAAGCGACCTTAAAACACAAAACACGCTGTGAAAGCAACTGTGCGTCAGATGCTAACAAAAAATTATTTTCATGGGTCAGTGACTTCAAATTAGCATTGTGCGGGTGACGCCTTGAATTTATTGTCTTTACTTGACTCTCATTTGTCTTGCGCGGTTTGCTTGCAACTCATTTGGCTGTTTGTTTTCGCCTTTTATTGTTTGTTTGTTTGCTGTCTGTCTACGTGCTTGTTTGCTTACTTGCCTACTTTCGTGTCTGTTTTGTATTAATTCCTTTACATATTCGTTTTCTTCTTTGCTTGCCTTCACATTTGAAATATTTTCATTTATCCTACTAAGTATACTTATAAATAAAGGTTTGCAGCTTCTGCAGCGGCTATTTGTCTATGTGTGAAAGTACGGCATTCTGAGCTTCTTGTGATGCTGATGCTTGTCTATGGCCAGGACAAAAAAAATCGAGCTTCTGGCGATCCAGTTATATTATTCATCCATGATGTTAATGCGCATTTGATTTTCGCCAAGAACGATGGTCAGTTGCGCCAAAATTGATGGTCAATGGCGCCAAAATTGATAGTCAGTGGCGCCAAGATAGATGGTCAGTGGCGCCAAAATCGAAGGTCAATGGCGCCAAACTATATAGCTTCTGTGGCGCTAATCGTTACATCTGTGTGGCGCAAAAGTGTACAAACGAGCCTATTTTTGTGGCCAAGCTTTCAGCCAACATACGGTAGACTAAAATTTAATGTCCGTAGGCTCACCAGACAAAGGCGCCAACCAGTTGAAGAGCCTTGTGCATTTGATATGAAATTCAGAGGTGCATCCAGTCTGATTTATTGTTATAGTTATAAAAATGTGTAAAAAGACACGCATTATCGATATTCACCGATAACAAATTTATGAATACAAAATTTTCCGAATATGCGCGTCTTCGATCCGAAAGCGATTTTTTAGTTCTCTTTTATTTCTTCATCCGTTTCGAATCTTTATTAAGTAGCGTATTAAAAAAACTTTATGCTTCGAGTTAAAAGTCACAGTTAAAATAATAGTTTTGCTAGATGTCATGGAGTTTATCTCCTTTAGTTCTCTCATTTTGAAAGAATTAAATTCAATATGTGGAGGTGGTAGCCGTCTTCTGATCCACCGGCTTCCAGAATTTTACCGTCTCCAAGAGAAGCCGACGGAACTTGGCATTTTTCCACACCAGCAGGATCCAGTTGGTGGACTGGCCAATGATGATGGTCGAGATGCCGATATCGTGAATTCCCCACAACACGATGGAGGTTTCATTCTCGATTTCGCCAAAAAGCAGCGTTAGAACGTACTCACTGGTTCGGGCAAAGAAGGTCAGCGAGGCAGACAAAAGCAGACAGGCCGACAGAGCGAGGCAGATCACTGTGTTTACTAGCCCGTCATCAGATTCCTTAGCAGAGCCCAGCCTCTTTCTATTGGCGGTGATCTCTCGTACCTTGTGAATCAGGAAGCAGTTCTCAATGAAAATAACCGTCAGTAAAAGGGCCGGTGGGTAGTAAAGCAAAGCCGAATAGTAGTACAGAACGGTGTGTTGCCATGGTAACATTTAGTGGAAGCTGAAGTAGCAGACTACGTAGATATCAAAAATCAACCAATGAAAAATGAAGGCGATGGGAAGGGTGACAACCATACAGGCCAGGATCACTAATAACCCGGCCTTCATCGCAGCCTTTCCGCTGATGCTATGAAATTTAAATGGAAAGTACAGGCTTAGAGTCCTGTCGGTAACCATTAGCAGAAACATTGCAGTCGATGTTAGGTGGCACAGGTGCTCAAAATATTTGGCAAATCTACACTGCACGTCTCCGTCGTTAAGATGTACATAACCGACGGATCCGTTGGTTAACCAGGGCAGACCCTTGGCCAAGAACATCCACATGAAGCCGTTCACGATGATGTTGCAGCTGTCGGTGACCGCAATTATGCTGATGTACACATTCTGTCGAGTCCACGACTGTTTGACCAGGTTGATGTACACTATGAGAGCGTTGAACACGAGACCGGAGACAATGAAAACAGGCAGAATCAGGCCCGTGATGGCGCCAAGGACGGTGTTGACAGTGCAAGTCGCTGTTCTGTTCGGGTCCCCACTTTGACAATCCAACACTATATAGTCGACAGAGTCCACAAAAATATAGTTGACAGCGCTTGACGCGTTACTCATGACTACTTTGAGCAAGGATTAACAGAACTTGCGATGCGTTCGGTCCTTAGAGAATAAGATAGCAATAGCGTTGAACGATGAAGCTCTAGTTGGTTGCTTGCTAAACCAGCACTTCACAATGCAATTGAAAACGGCAGCTTCGTGGGTTTAAATAGCGCTGTTTTCATCACCCCCAGCTGTAGCCCCGCCCAATTTTTGCGTGCCAATGGTGATTGAATGGGCGATTTCCGTTTGCCGGCTTTTTGTTTTACATGTTCAGTTCAACAGTCTTAACTCGATAAAAGCTGAGTGGTTCGATGCTTTTAGCGGAAATTAGCGAAAATCGAACACAGTCACGGCATTAAACTGCATGGATTCAGCCTCCGAGATAAATGAAAGGAAAAAATGAGTTTTAATCGCCGCCGACCTGCAGCATTTTGACCGTTCCCTGAATTTTCTGTTTTCTTACCGAGCTTTTAAATATAGCCCTCGCAGTCACGTGAAAGCGCTCTCCATCAACCTACATGCAACAGGTGACAGTCTACTTCAGATAGCATTGTCTTCCATTTACTCGGGAGGACACAGAAGATTTTGATATCAATGCATCATTGGATCAATCGCTATCGTCTATCGTCTATCGTCTGCGGGAGTGTTGGCTGTTGAGAATGTGACAAACAGTCAAGTTTATAGAGGAAGCGAATGCGTTAGACGCTCCCTCACTCATATTTCCTGTGAGAATAATAAAAAAGCAAATTTGTTTAAACGCTGTGTATTTAACTATTAGGACGCTGTACTTCAAAACCGTTAAGAAAGTATTTAAAGGCCGTTTTAAAGTTACACTTCTTGCTTTCCACAAACGGATTTTTAAAAAATTGGTTGTAGAGGTATTTTAAGATGTTCAGAAGACAAATTTAAATTCAGAACTCCAGCATTTAACATCGAGTAGTTCGAACATAGCAGACTTCATTGATCCGGATTCCGCTGTGACACGCTGTACAACCCCATGCTTCGCATGATCAATCAGTGCATGACGCCTGACATGATATACGCGATAAACTGGAATGGCCCAGGACTGCGGGGTCGCTGCCAGGTCGAGCTACTCGATGTTAAATTGGCAGAAACTGACAATTAACTCTCTGTGAATAATTTTTAAGTATATTTTGCTAAAAAATATACTTAAAATATGGCCTAGAAAATGAAGCATGGCACAGAAAACTGCTTCAATGGAAACCAGCTCCTGTATAAATATATACTTTCCTACTCCAGATTGAATGTTTTCAGATCTGCATGACTTTAGCCTAGTTAGTAGCACTCTGCTTCACTCTGCTTCTGCTCCGAGGGTTACAAAGGGTAAGTCATACACGTATGAGCAAAATGAAGACGACTGTGAACAGAACAGTATGCTGGGCCTTTCTCTTTCTCACAACTCCTAACTTTAAAACTCACTTCCTGGACTTCAAAAATCGGCATCGCGAAAACTCAACAAAAATCCCAATCAAATTTTGTAAGCACTCGTGGAGCTGACGCCAATCAGTTTTTTTTCTCATTCTCAAGGAGATTCTTCCCGATTTGCTACCGGTTTTGAAGTCAAAAATTCCAAAAAGGAACTACTGATAATTTGATATAATTTGACATAGATTGAACCAAAGACGCGTTGAAATATCTGGCAGTTTTGCTCGAACCACTCAGCTTTCATCGAGTTAAGAAGACTGATCCGGATACGTAAAAAATGTAAGCTGGCGAACGGAAATCTCCCAGTGTTGCACGCACCATTAGCACGCGAAAATTGGGCGGGTTACCATTCTTGGGGCGATGATTCCTATATTTTATATATTTTATATATTATGTGTATCACCGTTTGTTTTAAATAAGTAGGGAAATTGTCTCTATAAAAGGAAGCCAACCGAAGGCCCAACAAAACCGAAACCACCCTCTTTCCTTCGTTCGACTCGCTTAAAGCATTGTTTCATTTGCTCCAGTCACTCTATTTGGAGACAAAATCAATCAGGCTCAGGATTTTTTCTCGCGTTACTTATTTTTGAGTAGTAGATAGCGATTTAGAAACCACCCCAGAATTTGGAGAATTCAATCCATTCTTAGAGAACGAGGACTTCCAGATTTAGAATCTGGGAAATCGCCCTAGAAGGCAGAATACCTACCAAAAGGTAGAATAAACAAGACTTAGAGTCTGAGAGACCCACCTCAGGGTAGAATAGCCAGCAATTGAGCTGTGACCCTCTGATCCCGGGAACGCCCAGGACTGAGAGAAGAACCCTTTATAGGAGTAGAATAGAAGTATAGAAGTAGGTTTTAGTGCCAGTAGACCAATAAAGAAGTGTACACGCTACCAGTAATAGATGAAATATCAATAAAGTACATAAGTAATGGGAATATTAAGAGCCATAGGACAACATTGGTGGCATCTTTTTCGGATATTTATAGAGGGAGAAGCAGCACCCCTAAAACAGCTGGTGGCACTAGTGAGATTTTACGGAGAGTAGAAGTACGACCACTACCACATTCTTTTCGAATGAATGAATGTGCCACAAGCTCTGCTAATTCTTGCTCGAAGCAGTCATGAGTAACGCGACTGTTGTGGCCGCTGGCCAAATGAATAAAATCACTTCACTTGAGACGAAGGAGAGGAGAGGAGAGGTAGCTCTCAGCTAGTGAGCTAGTCAATATATTTATAAATATTCTGACTGATACGAGCTAGATGTACATCAGTGTGCATACATTACATAATATCATTGAGCATGCACATTCACAACATCACCCCCTTGCAAAG
Source organism: Macrostomum lignano (assembly GCA_002269645.1). Taxonomy (NCBI): domain Eukaryota; kingdom Metazoa; phylum Platyhelminthes; family Macrostomidae; genus Macrostomum; species Macrostomum lignano. The sequence continues at coordinate 160,313 of NIVC01001651.1, read as the reverse complement.
AGGTTCAACGGCTTACGGGTGGGATAAGCCGACGCATTAAAGCAAGCAATGTCAATGGAACAGTTTTCTGTACATGAGCAGTCAGTTAGTCAAGTCAGAGTCACAACGTCAAACGAATTGAGGCGGTGCGCGAAGTCTCTCAGAACGGCGCAGCGGTGGCGTTGGCGTCGCCTCTGGTTGCCCACCGTCCGGTTGCGGAACCTCGGTATTGTCAGCCCCATCACCCCAGCCGTGATGGTCATCCAGGATGCAGCGGCTGATGTGCCAGCGGCTGCCATTGGTCAGAGTGATTGTGTTGCCCTCGTGACTGACAACTGTCTGTGACTCGGAGACGCCGCTGCTGAGCTTTCCGCGCCTCGGCCGGCGGACGCGGACGCAGCTCCTGATAGTCAGCGCTGCGTCTTTCAGCGGCTGGTTCGGCTTGCGCATCCAGCGGTGGCTCTTGGCCTGCTGCTGTCGCTCCATGACGCTGCGCCGCAGCTCCTTGTCCGTCGTTGACTCGGTGCTTGCTGGTTAAAGATGATCGAGAGGCGTTGAACCTCTCGACTCCGCCATTCTGCTGTGGGCAGTAGAACGGAGTGCGACGGTGCTTGATGCCGAGCGAGCTGAGGAAGTCCGTGAACTCGGTTGACACAAACTGAGGTCCGTTGTCCATGGTAATTTCGTCTGGAAGCACCCAGCGAACGAACAGGCTGCGAAGGGCTTCGATACAGGCAGCGGAAGTCACGGATGAAGATGCGATAATCTCAGGCCACTTGGAGTAGAGATCGTGGACTACGATGAAAAATCGATGGGACTGCACATCGGCTTCCGGCAGCTCTTCGACGATATCGACTTGCAGCTGCCGCCATGGACCCACCGGTAGCTCCGTCGCTGACCATGGGACCTTGATCGGCTTGAGCTCCTTCTCGGACAGGACGCAGGCGCTGCAGTTCTGCACGAAGGCCTCCACGTCGCTGTCGATGCGCGGCCACCAGACTGTATCGAGGCACCGCGCCTTGACCTTGGCGACACTGAGATGTCCTTGATGCGCCTCTGCCAGCACAAGGTCGCGGAGCTCAGTCGGGATGACGGCGCGGCTGCCTTTCGCCGGGCAGCAACCATCGTTTCGCAGGAAGAGCTCGTGGTGCACCTGGTTGAAGCCCTTCAAGTCGGCTAGGGCCTCGGTTGGCCATCCGTTGATGAGGAACCCAATGACTCGCTGCAGTTGGTTGTCGCACTTGGTTGCATCGGCCAGTTGAGTGACTGCTTCTGGCCAGCACCAGGTTGATGTCGGACTCGCTCTGGTGCTGTTCGTTGGACTCGTTGGCTGCGCTCTTGCCGTCGTAGCCGTAGCGAGACAGAAAGTCGGGCTGGACGTTGAGCTTGCCGGGGACGTACTCGATGTTGAAGTCGTAGACAAAGAGTCGCTCGCACCAGCGCTGAAGTCGAAGAGGTCGTTGGCCGAATCCTCGAGGTGACAGCAGGGTCGTCAGCGCTTGATGGTCGGTGAGAAGCTTGAACTTGCGACCGTACAGCAGCAGGTGCCAATGCTCGCAGCTCCAGACGCAGGCCAAGGCCTCCTTCTCTGACGCAGAGTAGCGGCGCTCAGTGTCGGACAGGGCTTGCGAGGCGAAGGCTACTGGCCGCAGCTGTCCATGATCGTCGACTTGGCTCAGGTTTGCGCCAGGGCGACGTCGCTGCTATCGCAGGAGACGATGGTCTCGTGATCTTGGTCGAAGAACTTCAGGCATGGTGCTGATGAGATGAGCCGCTTCATTTCGCTGAAGGCTGCCTCGCATTTTGCGTCCCAGTTCCATGGCGCGTCCTTGCGCAGGAGCACTGTCAGCGACCCGGCGACGTGAGACAGGTTCTTGATGTAGAACTCGAAGAACTTTGCAAAGCCGAGGAATGAAGCTAACTCTGACGTATTGGTGGGTGCCTTGAGTTTTGATACGGACTCGGTGTGCGACTGAAAGGGTTGAATTCCCGCTGCGCTGACGCGGTGTCCGTCGAACTCGATCTCCGACGCCTTGAATATGCACTTCTTGAGGTTGACGCTTACCGGATGCTGCAGCAGCTTGTCTAGTACCTAAAGTACGCGACTTTCGTGCTCGGCTTCCGTAGCGGCGTGAACGGCAATGTCGTCTTGATAGTGAACAACGCCTCTGATGCCTTGGAGGATCTTGCCGACGACCTTCTGGAAGGCCGCCGGAGCCGAGCTGATGCCGAACGGCATCCGTCTGAATCGGTAGAGGACGGATTCAGTGTTAAAGCAGGTCAGATTATTGGCGTCATCGTGCAGAGGCAGCTGTAGATGCGACTGGTTGAGGTCGATCCGTGAGAAAAAACTTTGAATTGTTGAATTCGGTCAGAGATCGGCGAAGGTAGGCAGTGACATCGAGTCGGGGATGATCGCCTTGCTGACCTTTCGCAGATCAACGCAGAGGCGCAGCTTCCCATCGGCCTTGCGGGCACAGGTGACGTTGGACTCGCTCGATGATGCCTTCTTCCTCCCAGCGGCGAATCTCGCTGTCGCACTCCTGGCGCAGCGCTAGAGGCAGTCGGCGCAGACGCTGAGCTACGGGCGGCACATTTGGGTCAACTCTTGGACGGTGGCAGAACCCTTTGATCTCACCAAGTCCGGTGCCCAGGGCGTGGACTTAGCTGGAATCCATTCGGGCATCGACGTGGTCAAAGGCTCCTCGGACTCGACCGCAGCAATCTGATGTCCGTAAGGCCCGAGAACTTTGCAGTTCAGCTTGTCCATCAGGTCGATTCCATGACGACGGTGAAGGTGAACGATGGGAGCTGGACGCAGTCGAACTCGACCGTGGCGTCAACCTCGCCGGCGACGCTGATGCTGGAGCCGTTGTACGACACGAGGTGTCTCCCAGACGGTCGCAGGGGGACTTTCGAGCCGAAAAGCTTCCGGCAGGTCTGCATGTTGATGATGGAGACCTTGGCAGCTGTGTCCACCAACAGCGGAATGCTGAACCCGTTGATCCTGACGCTGGCTCTCTTGTACTCGCCTTTCTTGTCCGTGCTGAAGGCGAAGATGCTTTGCTGAGCGGAGCCCTGCGGAGCTGTCGAAGACAACGCCTTGAACCTTCTTCCGAGACGAATACGGTGCCGTGGTGCTGCTCTTGCGCACACTCGCGAAGTGGTTGAGCTTCATGCATTTCTCACACGCTTTGCCACGGGAAGCGGAGCGCGGGTCGCTGTCTGTGCGGTGGCCCGGCTTACCGCAGTGCGAGCAGCAGGGCTCCTGCGATGGTCACGCTGCCTGGCCTCTGATGCCCATCGGAGCTCTCTTGGCGTTGATCTTCCTGATGCCGTCGTCAGCTGCATTCTTGCCGGTCAAGTACATCTCACTCTGGACAGCTTTTTCCACCTGGGCGGTAATTTTAATTGCTCCGTCCAGGGTGAGCTATTGCTCTAGCGGGAGGCGTTCGCGCACCTTTGCTGATTAAGTGCCAAAGATCAGCTGGTCCAGGATGAAGGCGTCGTGAAGGCTCTGGAACTCACAGTCGCTGGCGGCATGGCGCAAGTTTGCCACGAATGCGTGCACGCCTTCGCCGCTCCGCTGTACGCACTTCCGGAAGTCATGCCGCTTGGCATACACGCTGACAGTGGGCTGAAATTGTCGCTGGAGCTTTATTTGGAGACTTCATGAGAGTCCAGTACACTCGCACTGCTCGCACACATTCACAACAGTGACACCAAGCGCTGTCAACTATATGTTTTCGGACTCTATCGACTATATAGTCTCGGATTGTCAAAGTGGGGACCCAAACCGAACAGCGACTTGCACTTTCAACACCGTCCTTGGCGCCATCACGGGCCTGATTCTGCCTGTTTTCGTTGTCTCCGGTCTCGTGTTCAACGCTCTAATTGTACACATCAACCTGGTCAAACAGTCGTGGACTCGACAGAATGTGTACATCAGCATAATTGCGGTCACAGACAGCTGCAACATCATCGTGAACGGCTTCATGTGGATGTTCTTGGCCAAGGGCTTGCCATGGTTAACCAACGGATCCGTCGGTTATGTAAATAGCAACGACGGAGACGTGCAGTGCAGATTTGCCAAATACTTTGAGCACCTGTGCCACCTAACATCGACTGCCGTGTTTCTGCTAATGGTGACTGACAGGACTCTAAGCCTGTACTTTCCGTTCAAATTTCAGAGCATCAGCGGAAATTTCTGCGATGAAGGCTGGGTTATTGGTGATCCTGGCCGCATGCAAGGTGGGTTCAGCACGCCTGTGTAGCAGGAGACAGACCAGGCCTACGAGCTAAGGTCTGCGATCCTACATACCTGCACCCCCTCTATTCTGGTGCAGGAATGGCAGGTGAACTCTCTCCAAGCTGACTCGCAAGCCGACCCAGGGGCTCACGCCCCGCATGTGTTCAAGGCAGCTCTAGGGCTGCTGGACTGACTGGGTTCCGGCGGCGGCAACCCATTGGTGGCCAGTTGGCCAAGTTGGGTACGGGCTCCGCCCGGAAGTGAACCTATGCGTATCAGGTACCTCTGGCCATGGCTCTGAGGAACAGTTATCACCCTCTGACCTTAACAGGTATGCGGCCAGTACGCAGGCTCCGGAGGCAGTCCTCCTGCTTCCCTCAAGGGCCCAGTGTAGTACCGTGCTGATGGTCCTTTGGTTCAGCCTCTGGTTTTTCCAAGCCGGGCTCTTAGCCGGGGAGTTTCTCGGTTGCTAGCGGTCGGGCCGGTAAGGGCTTAAGCCACCCCCCGGTCGCTACCCCTTGCCTTGGCTGGTGGGTTTGGGGTTACGGCCCAGCAGCTTCTCACCTATAGTCCCATTCGTCTTTCAGCGACTCATGGAGTATTCATTTCCATCTAACACGTCCGAGGCTGCTGGAGCACCAACCGAGGTTGGTACCGCTCCCCGGCCGGACATTCTCAACACCAGAACCTCCGGTGTCTTTCAGTCTGCCGCTGCCACCGCTCAGGACAACACCGGAGTGGCTGGACAACAGGACAGCGGATCTCAGATTTCTAAAAAGAAGGCCCGTAGCATTGCTCGCTACAAAGCCTTTCTCCAGCGCAAAGTGGAGGAACGGAGGAATGCGAAAGCCGCCCCTCCGGCCACCCCCGAGGAGGGTGCCAGTAACTCTGCGAACCCCGCGAAGGAGCCGACATCCGACAAGGGGGCGGACCCCGCGCGCTGGTCAGATGCATCAGGTGCCGCCGAAGCTCCTGGTGCGGCTGGCCCCTCCCGTGGCGGGACCTCTGCCCGTGTGGAAGCTCCCACGGCTGTGGAGGGATCCAAAGCGGGGGGAGGGGGCTGGCCAAACCACCAAGCCGAAGCGCATGCACCTACGCGGCTATGGCCAAGAGGCAGCCGGCCCTGGTTATCCAAGGCCAGGAGACGCCTCTTACGGCCGAACAGCTCGACCTTATCTGGCGCAGGTTGGACTCCCACCTGGTCAAGAGGGCCTTGAGCGGTACCGCTATTCCAGTCCAAAAGACGAAAGTCGAGGACCAAGCCCTCCATATCCAGCCCGCCGACAGCCAGTCAGGACAGCAGCTCCTCGAGCTGCTGAAAATCTTCGACTAGGGCACGGAGCTGGAAAACCTGTTTATCTACAGGGAGGATGAACGACCCCAGACACACCGGCACCGTGCCTGGATCCCAGCTCGCAGCTGCATCACCAGGCCGACGAGCTGCGTCACCTGCTAGTGGCTACCAACCTGGAGCTAACGGCGAACGGTTTCGTAGTTCACGAGACCATCTCCAAGCCGGGCGGAGATGGTTTCACGGCTATTCTTGGACTGTCGGATAGCTGGATGCTCCGCTATCCGGACTTGTCCATCATCTCTGTCGGGCTGACGCGGATTCAGCTCTTTAGCTTTGAGTCTGACGCCACCCATCCACCGCCCCTGAGAAGCATAAGCGGGCTAGCGGGGGCTCTTCCGGGCGGAAACGCCCAAGAAAAGAAGCTCCCGGTCGTCACGACCCCTCCGAGGACGTGGACCCTGTCAGAGGGAAAGCCGCGAAAGCTGCAGCAACAGGCGGACGTGGAAAGGGCCGGAAACCCACCCGGAACACTATCCGCTCTGGTCTGACTCGGCGCGAAGAAGCAGCAAAGCAGCGGCCCTCGACGTTACCCTCGTCTCCCATGGCTTGACTCCTTTAGTCAAGGACTGGGAGGTTTGCGACGAAGAGGAATCTCTGTCTGACCATCGCTTCGTTCGTTTTCGATTGCAATCCTCTTGCCCCAAGCCTCACATCCTGTGGAAATGGAACGTCCGGAACACTGACTGGACGGCTTTCGCGGAAACCCTGAAATGCCAGACAGATCAGCTTTCTACCGCCGCTCCAATCACCTGTCAGGAAGTGGATGACCTTGCAGACTTGCTCAGCAAGACCGTCCTGACAGCCCATGAGGCTTCCTGTCCTCTTAAAGCCTACAAAGGCAAAAAATCCGCCCCCTGGTGGCACCCGGCGCTTGGATCCCTCCGGCGCAAGGCAAAGTGCCTCTAACGGAAAGTTCGCAAGAGCAAGGACCCAGCTGATCTGGCCGCCTACCAAGAAGCGATCCGCGACTTTAAGCGTGAAACCAGGAAAGCCAAGTCCGACAAATGGTGCCAACACTGCGCGGAGTTGGAAGGCACCCGCCCTACTTCACGCGTGGTTAAGGCTCTCACCTTCGACAAAATGTCAAAGCTCTCAGTCATTAAAAGACCCGACGGCCGGCTCGCTGATAACCCTGGGGAATCACTGGACATCATGCTCACCAGCTCTTTCTCACGTGCCGCACCGCAGCTAGGCCCACTGGACCACTCTCCGGGCGGACAGATCCTGGCTTCGACCATCATTACTAGAGAGAGGACGGCTCGCGCCGCAAAATCCTTCTCTCCTTTCAAGTCACCGGGACCTGACAACATTTATCCTGCCTTCCTCCATGAGGCACTTAAAAATGACAGGTTTCTCGGCCTCCTCTGCAACCTCTTCAAGGCCAGCATTACCCTCGGGTACGTGCCAAAAGCCTGGCAAGAGGCTACGGTAGTCTTCATACCCAAGCCAGGGAAGGGAGACTATCACTCTGCCAAAGAGTTGCGAATTGCAATCGTTACCCTCTGAATAAGGTGGTTCAGACGCGCTGGGGGGGGGGTGCCGCTGTACTCTGGTGGAGGTTAAAGTGTGAGTTGTTGGCCGCGCCGTCTAGATTCAAGCCCCTTCACTCGGCCCGTCTTGTCTCCGCCGCCATTTTTCAATTTTTGCTCAGCCGCCGTCATGAGTGCCAGCGCAAAGCGACTAAACGTGCGCCAACTCAAGGCTTAGCTGCGAAACAGAGGCCTGCCTACTACGGGCCGCAAAGAACAGCTCGCCAAGCGCTTGTCCACTGCACACGGCTTAGAGCAAGCTGACGAAGAGTTCAACAACTCCGAGATTACTTCTTCTGCTCCGGACGCCGAGGACGGCAGCGCGGGCCATTGTCCTCTTGGGGCGGGGAGCGACCGGCTTGCGGCGCTGCGACAGGAAGTGGAGCTGCTCGAACTGCAAGTCCTGGAAGGCCGTTATCGGGATCTTCAGCAACAGCTTCACACTCAGCAGCGCTTGACGGCTCAGCCTTAGCCAGCATCATCATCAGGTGAGCAAATCGTGCATGCCGGTCTGCAGTTGCCCGAGGTTCTTGAATCTGGGATGAGGGAGGCGGTTCAGCTTCAGGCCGCTAATTGCCAGGCTCCGACTCGCAAGTTGCATCTGATCAGAGACCACATCAAACTAGCCAGAGGACCCAGCTCAGCCAGTCAGGAGCAGTTGATGGCCACAATTGAGAATGGTTCTTTCATATTAAGAAAACAGGAGCCAAAGCTGTCCAGTATCTCTGCTGGTCAGCGGATCGCGGCCAACTCGATCATCCTGCGAAAGCTGATCAAGGAAGAACTGCCGACGGCTGCTGAAAGCACTGATGGTCTCCTGACTGACGTCCTTGGCTACCTCAACTACAATCGCAAGCGTTGTGATAGGCCGGATCGTAACTCTAGCTCTTCCAGCGGACAAACACGGAGGTGGCGTCAGTCAGCTGGCCGGACTGACTTCGGACTCCGAGCGTGGGATCGCGTCTAGAGACTTGGTCACAAACCTGGCCAGGCCCGCAAATAAATAAGACACGCGACTCACTCTTTGAACTTCAATACAGCAGTGGCAGTAACGGCGGTAGGGGAGGTATCTCCACTCTGGTAGAGGAGAACGTCTTGAAGTACAGACTGATTTTCACTGGTTCAATAAGACAATAGTACGCTGAGCCTAGGTCGGTACGGAGGTGACTTCCCATGCCGCCGCACACGCCAACATATATACTAGTATTTGTGCTAGCCGGCTAAGCCCTGGGGTAAATTGCTTCCCCAGGCCCAGGCCCAGCTAGTCAAAAAAACACTTGCTGGCAAGATCGCGATGGGGTTGTAGTGCCCATCGCCGCAAGAAAAAATACTAGCATGGGGAAGGCCATTAGCCAATCGCGGGCTGTGGGGTGGTCACAGGCAGGGGACGCGCTGGGAGGGGTGGGCAGCCAGCCAAAGCCGGCTGGCCCAGGCAGGCAGTGGGGTGGGTGGCGCGTAAACAACTGAAGGGAGAAAGTGCAGTGACTGGCGCACGGACTGCAAGCCCGAGATGGTAAAGCAGTGCAGATGCACCCCGGCACACAAGGAGGGTGTTGTGCCTGAGAATTTTGCTCCACTGCCAAGCTTGGCCATAGATATAGGAATTGAAAGCGGCAAAGTTGCTCGCGTGCGACACGAGCAGCTAGCCATCATTTTCGATCTTCTCATGAAGACTGCTTCATGAAATGCTTTTGATTTTTCATCAATTAGCAACCTAGACTATCCACCTGAGACTATCCACCTGATAATGAAGACAATTGATAATTTTTGAAAATTTAAGTTCACAACAAGTAGGTTGCGCAAATTTTAATTCTTTCTGTAGTGTCTTTACGATCTCTGTAGTGTGTCTTTTACTAGACTGATTGTTTTTTTGACCAGCTCATTTCTAAGGAAAACGAGTGTAGCGATATAATTTAACTGTCCATCAGAGGACAGTCCAGTACGAGTCAGAACTGTGATCTCCAGACGAGACTCGAGGACAGCGCTTCTCCAGCAAAAGAAAGTCGAAGCTTCTGTTTGAGTGTCCATTATTAATCAGGTTTTTTGTAATAGATGCGGTGTGTGGTGCGAACTTGGAGTATGCATTCGTACTCTCAATTATAATTACATGTAGCCGTATTTTTATAATCATGATAAACAATAGCATTGAAATGAGCACATCAAATTAAGCTTATAATAAGCACAGACGGCAGATGTTATACCAAAACCAGAGTTGTACCTTGTACGAGTATGCAACATGTACTTGAATTGTACAAGTGGCGCAGCATACAATAGTCAATAGAAATGATTGAAAATCTTCAGTTTTAGATAAATTAATGTCAAGCAAAAAATTAAATTCAGCGTATTAAAACAAAGTTGAGATACATCTATAACCTTTGGAAGAAAAATGTAGCAATGAGAATTAATGATTAAGAAAAATAGCATTGGGTCAGTTGTTTCTAGGAATAGAAAACTATAATTTTTTGTTTTCATAATCTGCATCATTTCTTACTTTGAGTATCTCACGGTTTTTACCTTGGATTTTGTTGTTTTACTTGGGTGTCCCACATATTTTACCTGGATATCTCACAGGTTTATACCTGGGTGTCGCACAGATTTCTACCTGGGTATCTCACAGATTTCTACCTGGGTATCTCACAGATTTCTACCTGGGTATCTCACAGATTTCTACCTGGGTATCTGACAGATTTCTACATTTTTATATACCTTCATTTAGACTGAATAAATAATCAGTAAGCAGTCGTGGGACGTATCTGACACACTACTCGTTGATTGGATCATTCGACTTCTCAACCTCGCTGCTCAAGCCGCTCTCGCTGTCCCTGTCAATCAACGATTTATTCGCCTCGTCATCTTTCCGATTGACGCACAGGCAGAAGAGCAGCAGGCCAAGCAGCAGCGGATAGCCAGGAACACACCAAGCCACAGGTACATCAAGTCATTGCTCAGCTGACTGCTGCCTGCGTGGGAGTTGAGAAGTTATCGGGAAGCTGAGTTCGATTTGAAAGGATCGCTGGCACGGGGTGCAGGTAGGTTGTGGGTAGGCAGCCAATCTAACAGCATGTAGAATCACCTGTGTGACTAACAGGTAAACAGTCGTCCATCAGCATGTAGAATCTCCTGTGTGTCTAACAGGTATTCAGCTACAGCAAGCAAAGACGATACTCACTAGCAGTCACGTATCCTGTTGCATTCGAATCGGACATATTGAAACCCAACACAGGTGGAGCTCCCGTAGAGATGCTCAACAGTTGCTGCTGCTGCTGCTGCTGCTGCTGCTGCTGATAAGGCTGCTGTGGCAGCTTCAAGTTAATCTCGTTGGATCTCATTGTACCCGCGCCGCCGTCGATGGTGACATTGTTTAGGGTGATGTAGGACACCACCTGCTGTATCTGGGCCCTGTGAGCGCTTACTCGAGCTGGCGAGGCCATCGCGCCGGATTTCTTCGTCGAGTGGAGACAAAGAAACCAACAGGTTTCTTGAGTGAAAGCACAAGAAAAATTGGAAGAAACGGGAAATGTTAAGAAGCAAGAGGGCGCAGCAGAAACCTCTTAGCAGTATAAATGAAACAAGAAAAGTCAGGCCTGTGCTATGCTAGCAATATGCAGCAGCTGTTGCCCTCTCTGCTTCCCAGAAGTAGCAAAGGGTGATTTCCTGTGCGAATCTCAGTCGCCCACTCCTTGGCCATGGCGATCATTAGAACGATAGAACCTGGGGTTGTAAACTTATACGAGCGTCACTATGGCTAGTAGACTCTAGAGAAATATATTATACCATTAAACTATTGGAAATAAAAAACAGTAAAGCCTCTTTACACACGTCATGAAAGAAGGCCAGATATTGTGTGATCACATCAAATTATACTGCACTAAATTTGGTTCCTTTTTTAATTGGACGCGTGATTTGATGGCTCATTTGATGCAGTTGTGAGTGTGGCGCAAGCCAACACAACACACTCAGTTATTAGGGGTCTTAGTGCAGAAAGAAAAAGAGGGGTGACATGCGCGACTGAGACAGAGGCGAGATTGAAGCCAATCAGAAGGCAGTAGGGGAATGAAATACGAGCTAAAAGGAGGGGTGGAGTGCGCGACTGAGGACAGAGGCGAGATTGAAGAGCCAATCAGAAGGCAGTAAGGGAATGAAATACGAGCTAAAAATGAGGGGTGGAGTGCGCGACTGAGGACAGAGCGAGATTGAAGAGCCAATCAGAAGGCAGTAAGGGAATGAAATACGAGCTAAAAGGAGGGGTGAGTGCGCGACTGAGGACAGAGGCGAGATTGAAGAGCCAATCAGAAGGCAGTAAGGGAATGAAATACGAGCTAAAAGGAGGGGTGGAGTGCGCGTTTGAGGGCAAAGGCGAGATTGAAGAGCAATCAGAAGGCAGTAAGGGAAAGAAATACGAGCTAAAAAGGAGGGGTGGAGTGCGCGACTGAGGACAGAGGCGAGATGAAGAGCCAATCAGAAGGCATAAGGAATGAAATACGAACTAAAAAAGAAGGGGTGGAGTGTGCGACTGAGGAAAGAGGCGAGATTGAAGAGCCAATCAGAAAGCAGTAAGGGAATGAAATACGAGCTAAAAAGGGGGTGGAGTGCGCGACTGAGGAAAGAGGCGAGATTGAAGAGCCAATCAGAAGGCAGTAAGGGAAAGAAATACGAGCTAAAAAGGAGGAGTGGAGTGCGCGACTGAGGGGAGAGGCGAGATTGAAGAGCGAGATTGAAGATTGAAGAGAGAGATAAGAATATAATTATTATAATTAATTTATTATTATTATTCATCTTACTATTGAATGCGCACACCAAGAGGGTGCCGATTTTCGCATTTTTTTATTTTCTTTCTACATAACAGGATTTGAAAAAATTGCACGCAAACAGAGTTGTCTGTACCAATATAAAGCTTCAGGGCAGTTGAACTCTTGCTTGTGTCGTGTCTTTCATAAATTTTGCTAGAATTCCCATTATGTCTCTGTCTTATTGAGTCATTAGGTAAAATACATTATCCTCTGCAGTAAGCTTTTTGAATTCAAAACTTTATCCCACAGATACAATATAACTAGATAGGTCACTCGGTTAATTTGCTCTCACACTACTCTTAGGACCAGCCATCAGTAGTGAAAAATAGCCAAAAAAAATCAATTTTGCAAACGTGTGCTCTGGTAAAGCCACAGAATATTCTGTGGCTCTGCATGGTAAAGCATCTAAGACAACGCTTTAGTTGCTGCTGTTGCTGTTTCAGTTCTTTCAGTGCACTTTCCTATTAAAAAATTAAATATTTGGTGCGACATGGACAACTACGATGTCGAAGATACCGAAGATGTCGATGACTTGATCAAGGCGTGTGAGGAAGCGAGCGGCAGGCAGCTCTGGAGGAGCAGCTAAGCTGTGAGGTTGCAAGCGAGCATGCTGCGGCTGCCGTCAATCTTTTCGAATACGACGAGATTGACGCTGACGATCTGATTGCCGCTGCCGAAGCTGAAGCTGCCAAAGCTGCTGCTGCCGAAGCTGCTGCTGAATTGCCCGAGAGGCAGAAGCAGCACCACCAAAAGCAGCAGCAGCAGAAGAGAGCATCTTTGCTAGTGACCGACTCGCTGCGACCCGGCTCTATTGGCCCGGCGGCGGCCGACGACGACAATGATGTTATGATCACTGCGAGCGTGGTCCCGGACAGTGACAAAGACACCGGGCCAGCCGATTAGCAGCAGCAGAATTAAACGAGAACTATTCGGCGACGATGGCGACGACTTCCAACCCCGATTGTCGTCACCGCGGACGCCGCCGGTGGCCAAACGCGCCCGCGAGCAGCAGCTGGCACTGCCATCGTCGCCGCTCAATGTTGTCAGATCACAAAAGCCGACCCTGGAGCATCAACCGCGGATCTGGACGCCCTCGACTAAGAATTCGGCGACGAATTGGACGCCACCAATGATGTCGTCGCCTGCTAGGTCGTCTTTCTTCCTGTTTCTGCTACCTTGCCAGTTTGCAGTTTCGTCTCTTTTGATGTTTTTTCTTGTTTTTTGACAATAAAATCAGCAATTTTAGATGATTTTTTAGTATATAGGACTGTACTGTTGACAAGTATTTTGAGGTGTTTCAAGTCCGAATTGTTAAACTTATTGATGTCTTAAATGAAAGGGCATATGTTACTGCCTATTCTGCGCCAAAATAAGCATCTTACGATCAATAGCGTGCACAGGAGATACATTGAAAAATGGGCCATCAATGAAATTTTCGCCAATTCTGAGTCTTTCGTCCTTCTACTTAAGTAGTCCTTGAGTCAAGAATGTACACTGTACATAGAAGATTGTGCAGATGGTTGAAAACTTCATTTCCGATCGATTTCATTTTAGTCAGTGATAAGAATGTTTCTTATAATTTGCATTTACACTACCGTCCTAAAAGTAGTATCATTCTTGGTCCCCACAGCGAGATAGGGAGTGACCTATCTAGTTCTATAGTATCTGTGCTTTATCCTAGATATCCTGTTCAAATTTATCTGGGGAGCACAATTGAAGTTCCAACTAGCACTTTAACAGGAAGTGAAATTCACTTTGGGCAGGTCCCATTTTCGTAAGGGATCTCTGGTCTCGCAGTCCTCATTGCTTCGCAGGCCAGTTTATGGTTTGCTATTCTTATCTATGGCAGGGTGCGTTTTGATTCTGGATTGGAAATTTCTACATAGTACATTAGTTTTTGTTTGAGTAGTGCCATTTGAAGCTGCTGTAAAAGGGACTTTGTAGAGTTATCTGCCTTCTGGTCTCCGGTGTCTCGTAAATTCCAGTTCAAACTAGCTTTGTGTGTTCTGATTGAATTCGCTAGCTACTCGTTCATGTCGACAGTTTTGTATTATTTCGCTATTCATTTAAATGCTGTAAGGCCAGACAGGACTGAACTAGACAGAGAGTGACAGAAAGCATGCAGAATAAACAGAGACGAGAGCAGCTGACTAGATGAATGAGGTTTCGCCATAGACAAATTCGCTCGAAAAGAATCAGTCTGAAAAAGTCACATTAAGCATCAAGAACAGCTTACGAACTTTCGCCAGAACTTTGCCTACTTGCCGGTTTCTGGTAGCAGTCCATGAACAAATGGAACAAATAGCTTGATAAAAATGTGCATTGTATTGTATATTAGACAGAAATAACTGCATTTTTCAGCACTACCATTCCAAGGAAAACAACTGACAGACGTTCCTTGAAATGCATTCTGAAGCGAAACTGCACTTCCGTGTACATTATCTTTTAATTATTGATTGCAGCCTTGACGTCATCTGGCACGTCTTCAGAGCTTCTCGTGCTTACTGCATGTACGAGTACAGTGTGGGTAGCACCAGGCCGTTGAGCCGCCTCTCCGGTTGGCATCGACCCACCGGACTGTACGTTACAAGACGCTTAGCTGGGACATCGATTGACCCAATGATGCATTGAAACAACAAACTCCTTCTTCCTGCAGCACACAGCCCTGGAGATAGCAGAAATTGAGATCTGAAGTTGGTTGTTTGATGGAGAGCGCTTTCACGTGACTGCACAGCTCTATTTCAAAGCTTGATGTCTCAATCGAAATGTTAATGCAGGGCGCGGTCAAAATGGTGTATGGTGGCGTCGATTTAAGTCATCTTTTGTCCCTTCAGTTATCTCAGAAGCTGAATTCGGTAAAATGCTTTGAGAGCCATCCAATTTCGTTAATTTCCGCTAAAAGCATCGAACCACTCAGCTTTTGTAGAGTTAAGACTGTTGAACTGAACATGTAAAACAAAAAGCCGCAAATGGAAATCGCCCAGTGTTGCACGCACCACCATTGACACGCAAAAATTGGGCGGGGCTACTGCTCGGGGCGATGAAAAAACCCATATAAACCTATTTAAACCCATAAAACTGACGTTCTCAATTGCAGGGCCGAGTGCTGGATAAGCAGACTACCAACTAGAGCTTCAAGTTGAAGACTTTTGCTATCTTATTTTCCGATGAGCGAAAGTGTCACAAGTCCTGTTAATCCTTGCTCAAAGTAGTCATGAGTAACGCGTCAAGCGCTGTCAACTATATTTTTGTGGACTCTGTCGACTATATAGTGTCGGATTGTCAAAGTGGGGACCCGAACAGAACGGCGACTTGCACTGTCAACACCGTCCTGGGTGCCATCACGGGCCTGGTTCTGCCTGTTTTCATTGTCTCCGGTCTCGTGTTCAACGCTCTCATAGTGTACATCAACCTGGTCAAACAACCGTGGACTCGACAGAATGTGTACATCAGCATAATTGCGGTCACAGACAGCTGCAACATCATCGTGAACGGCTTCATGTGGATGTTCTTGGCCAAGGGCTTGCCATGGTTAACCAACGGATCCGTCGGTTATGTACATCTTAACGACGGAGACGTGCAGTGTAGATTTGCGAAATATTTTGAGCACCTGTGCCACCTAACATCGACTGCAGTGTTTCTGCTAATGGTGACTGACAGGACTCTAAGCCTGTACTTTCCGTTCAAATTTCAGAGCATCAGCGGAAAGGCTGCGATGAAGGCCGGGTTATTAGTGATCCTGGCCTGTATGGTTGTCACCCTTCCCATCGCCTTTATCTTTCACTGGATAATTTATGAGAGCTACATAGTCTGTTACTACAGCATGCTCGAAATGTTACCATGGCAACACACCGTTCTGTACTACTATTCGGCTTTGCTTTACTACCCACCGGCCCTTTTACTGACGGTTATTTTCATTGAGAACTGCTTCCTGATTCACAAGGTACGGGAGATCACCGCCAATAGAAAGAGGCTGGGCTCTGCTAAGGAATCTGATGACGGGCTAGTAAACACAGTGATCTGCCTCGCTCTGTCGGCCTGTCTGCTTCTGTCTGCCTCGCTGACTTTCTTTGCCCGAACCAGCGAGTACGTTCTATCTCTGCTATTTGGCGAATACGATTCAGAAATAGGCACCGTGTTGTGGGGAATTCACGACATCGGCATATCAATGATCATAATTGGCCAGTCCACCAACTGGATCCTGCTGGTGTGGAAGAATGCCAGGTTCCGTCGGCTTCTATTGGAGACGGTAAAATGCAGGAAACCGGTGGATCAGAAGACGGCTACCACTGGCACAAAATAAATTTTTAATTTATTATTCAAGAGTAATTCATGGGTAAAGTTCATGACAACTAATGACAAAATTCTTTTTTGAGGCTCGACTATTTTTAACACGAAGCAAAATACTTTTTTCAATACGTTGACTCAATAAAAATAATAAATAATCTAGAAATAAAAAAACCGCTACTGAGCTTTTTATTCGGATAATTATGCATTCATAAACTTGCTATCGGTCAATATCAATGATTCGTTGTTGTATTTATTTTATACAGCACATTTGGCTACATATACTGCACATATTTTATTACTCGTAGTATACGAAATATCATAAATCAGTCTGAATAAACCTCTAAATGCATAAGAAGTGCACAAGGCTCTAATACTGATGGGCGACCCTGTTTCTTGGTGGTCCTACTGGCCTTAAGCTAGTCTACCATGTTTTTTGACTTCAGCGCCACGCAAATTTCGCAAAACTGTCGGTCCGAAACGTCGTGTCCACGTGCGAAGAGACCGGAAGCACGCACACCCTACGGAAGGGAGGAGTGAAGGCACTGTGACTCACCGAAGCTGTGTGGAAGATGAGATCGCACCTGCTTTAAGCCAACAATGATGACTTCAACATCAGTCTCAGTGCCATTAGTCGTGTTCTGGATGGCCAGTTGATATCACTAGAGCTTCCCGCGCTCGTTGCAAAGTAATGTCCCAGAATACACTGCAGCAGCTTCTAGACGAGGGTAGCCAAAACATCTTCTGTACGTAGACGAGTTCAGCATGAACTCTTGGACGGCTAGAACTCAGGGTCGTGCTCCCATAGGGACACCAGCAGCGACGGTGGTGAATGTTCAGCGAGGCCAAAATCTTACCATCTGCCTTGTCATCTCGCAACAGCTGCAGGGCTCGTGCACTACACTCTGATTAAAGATGCTTCAGAAACAAGCATTCAGAAGGAAACTTCATGCTTCTGTCTGATGGCACCCGTGCTCATCTGAATGCTACAGATATAAGTGACTGCCACACTCACAGATTCCTTCCACCTTACTCACCCTTCCTGAACCTTGTCGAAAAAGCGGCCGCACTGACAATAAGGCTTGTAAGATCCTAAACTAAAATTTCGGACACTTCGGCATGCAAAATGAAGTCAGCTGGCGCGGTGCGCAATCCACTGGCCAAATATTGACAGCAACATCGATGTCACAGCTGCGCAGATTATCAGAATCATCCGCCAAAGGCTGCTTTTCACCCGTGGATGATGCCTGAGAAGCCTACACTTGTACCATGCAGTCGCTTTCCTGTGTATCAACTGTTTGTTCCTCACCGACGCCTACTCACAGTAACCGTGCTTACATCCGACAAGCTCTCACCTGCACATCTCGCTAAAGTCCCCAGGATTCGGCAAGAGGTCGCTCAAGTCCAGCGGAGTACTATGGACCGCACCGGGAGAACGAGGGCTGCTGGGTGCCGACTGCAGTTACAAAACGACATGGTAGACGCAGCGTCAATGAAGGTAGTTCCCAAACCTGTTGGCGGCACTACGACCAGCTTCAATAGCGCCAATCATCGGTGGGGGACAGCGCTGTCCATTCAGTAAGTCAACGTGTCGTCGACCGTTGTGCATCCGAAACTCCAGCCAGCGCCTTCAAGCCGGACACTCTGAGAGACAACGGAAACCGTGTGTACGAATGGTCACAGCTTGGTCGGGAGGTGTCGCGACGATCGAAGCAACTCCAAGAAAAATGCATTCTAGAAATTCAACGGTGGTTCGTGAAATTCGACTAAAAGAAAACCACCGGTTTGCAGATTTTTACCAGTAATCGGTGTTTCAAAAAATTGTCTGAGGGTCTGTGTTAACGAATTTTACTCAATTAGTTAAATTTTTAAGTCCCTTTTGATGAACTCGAAGTTGAAAAAAGGTATACATAAAGCGTTTCCCGGGAAAGTCTGCAAGTGCTAACAGCTTCTATTTGAGAAGTAGTCGCCATGACGGTGTCGTTTGAGCAAACATAACAGTAGTTTTATATTTGCTTCACTCTCAGCACCTTTGCCATTTGAAGCACCTACATTAGGCTAGCTATAGTGCCAGTTCTCACAGCTCGAAGAAGGCAGTAGTATGAGCACAGTTAGTTTAAACAGAACAAAGTTCTTAGAGATATGCTCATCTTCCACATAGCTTTGTTTGCTAAATTCAAGTTTAGCTGTTTTGACAACCGGACAAACATGGTGCCAAAATTGAAGAAAGGTATTTTAATCTTTCCAATAGAGTCTGGTTGCCGAACTTTCCAAGAAAAACTTTCCAGCCTCACAAGTAAAAGGGATCATGAAGAAAATTCCTACAATCAATTTTCTCTTGCTTCTGGCAGTGTCTGCACCTGCAAGCTTAGGTGAGAATGACAACTTTACAAACTACAGGTAGATACTAATGGACACCAGATTATTATAGTTCTGATCGGGAAGACTCTCTCGGCCATGGACTGCTAAACTAAAGTTGTGGTTAGGGACCTCTAAATTACACTTCTGATCGGTTTGGTGGACTTCTGATGAAGTTTCGGACATAAAGTATTAAAATATATTATTACTTACTTATGGACAGATTAGAGTAGAAGGGCGCAACACTCAGTTTTAGTAGGCTCTAGAGAACGCATTAGCGCTTAATGGGGTTTTGCCATAGACAGATTATGCACTTGCGATGCGACAATTATAAATTCCTTACCGGCTCTCAGTGCTGTAGTTTGGGGAAGCATGTTTTTGGACATGGATCACTAAACTAAATTGGTGCCTCAGGAAAGTTTTTTACCATAGACTAAATTTTTGCTTTGGCTATAGACTACTAAATTACTGTTTTGACCATAGACAACTAAATAAATTTTTTGACCATAGACAACCAAATTATTGTTTTGGCCATAGACTACTAATCGACGCATTTCCCTGAACAGTGACCGCGCTATCCTGGTCCTCCCCGGCAACCAATCCGGCCTTCATCTCCGTCCAGGAGTCGCGGGCAGTCGGCACGGTGGTGTACACCATGACCGCGGCCGATGTACCATTCGGCGACAAAGTCATCTGCAGTCTGGCCGGCAGCTCCACCGCCTGCACCGACGCATTCGACTTGGCCAGCCACTCGTCTGCGACATCCGACTGTCAGCTGACTGTGAGGTCTGCCATCGACTATGACGCCGGAGTCACCAGCATCACCTGCACACCTGTGTGAGTATGCTTCATTCCCTTCATCTCCCTACGTCTCCTTCACCTCCCTCGTATCCTTACATCTCCCCTTATCTCTTCAGATTAATATTACGAGTAATTTCTGTAAATCTCCCTCCCTATCTCACTCACTTTACTTTCGAATCCCTCCATCTCCCTGCACCACCCATCTGTTCCGCAGGGTGTCCCTGGACTCCGGCACAGCCACACCCATCACTCTGGACCTGCGCATCAGCATCAGGAACATCTGGGACGTTGCGCCGGCCTTCACGGGCAGTCCGCCGTACACTTGCAACGTCGACGAAGAGCAGTCAGCTGGGACAGCTCTGTCAGGATGCTCGCCAGCCTTCACCGATGTTGAGACTGGCTACGGTGACGTCATCACCTGCTCACTGACTGGTGCGTTGCGTGCTACTGGTTGCACATGGCTAGTAGATAACTGTGAAGGTTACGGTTACCTAACCACATTGAGGAATAAAGATTAGCAATCGCAGAACGCCTTCAGCGACATCGTCCCCCTCAACCAGCGCCGACGGCAATTTTTACCCTTCCGCTGACTCCTGAGCACATACAAGCGCGTCAATAGTGTACGCAGGCACGCAATCATACACACGCTCACACAGGGTGTACAGCGGTTCTGAGAGAGTGACATCCTGGGAGAGTGACAGCCTGGGAGAGTGACATCCTGGGAGAGTGACATCCTGGGAGAGTGACATCCTGGGAGAGTGACATCCTGGAAGAGTGACATCCTGGGAGAGTGACATCCTGGGAGAGTGACATCCTGAGAGAGTGACATCCTGGGAGAGTGACATCCTGGGAGAGTGACATCCTAGGAGAGTGACGCCCTGGGAGAGTGACAGCCTGGGAGAGTGACATCCTGGGAGAGTGACATCCTGGGAGAGTGACATCCTGGGAGAGTGGCATCATGGGAGAGTGAAATCCTGGGAGAGTGACGCCCTGGGAGAGTGACAGCCTGGGAGAGTGACATCCTGGGAGAGTGACATCCTGGGAGAGTGACATCCTGGGAGAGTGACGCCCTGGGAGAGTGACAGCCTGGGAGAGTGACATTCTAGGAGAGTGAAATCCTGGGAGAGTGACATCCTGGGAGAGTGGCATCATGGGAGAGTGAAATCCTGGGAGAGTGACGCCCTGGGAGAGTGACAGCCTGGGAGAGTGACATCCTGGGAGAGTGACATCCTGGGAGAGTGACATCCTGGGAGAGTGACATCCTGGGAGAGTGACATCCTGGTAGAGTGACATCCTGGGAGAGTGACATCCTGGGAGAGTGACATCCTGGGAGAGTGACATCCTTGGAGAGTAAAATCTTTGGAGAGTGACGCCCTTGGAGAGTGACATCTTTGGAGAGTGACACCCTTGTTGGAGAGTGACATCTTAAATTCCTAAGCCTCTCAGTCTTATCATAATGGGGAAAGAGAGGGCAGTTCAGATCCTCATGACTCACCGCCGTCTGACTTATTCCAGGAGTTTACGCCAGATTCTTCACAGTTGACAAGTCCAGCTGTAGAATTTCAACTGCCACCAAATTCGACAGGGAGTTCAGCGCGCCTACTGGCATCTATCCGACTCCGGTGATGACCGATCTGCAGCTTAAGGTGAGAAATTTCAATTGTATTTCCTTCCGAGAATCTACCTAACCAATTACGTCGTAGATGGAAATGCCCATAACAGTTTGCGTCCTCACAAAAACAGTGCATTGGACACTCTACCCTGTACTCGTAAATCGCGTAAATGGAAACTTTCTCTTTATACCGGGTAGTTAAAGTGGCCTAGCAACAAGCAACCAACTACTCACTACTCAGATCATCGACAATGGGGGCCTCTCTGCCACAGCCTCTGTGACCGTCACGATAAACGACATCAACGACTGGGCGCCGAGCTGCTCACCCAGCCTGCGCTCCGTCTCAATCGACGAGAGCTTCACCGGGACCATCGTGTCTGGCCTGGCATGCACGGACAAAGATGCTGGCAACAATGCTTTGCTGGTGTACTCCATTGTTAGCGGCAATACCACTGTGTTCAGCATTGACTCTGCGACTGGTTAGTCTATCGATCTAACTATCTATCTATCTATCTATCTATCTATCTATCTATCTATCTATCTATCTATCTATCTATCTATCTATCTATCTATCTATCTATCTATCTATCTATCTATCTATCTATCTATCTATCTATCTATCTATCTATCTATCTATCTATCTATCTATCTATCTATCTATCTATCTATCTATCTATCTATCTATCTATCTATCTATCTATCTATCTATCTATCTATCTATCTATCTATCTATCTATCTATCTATCTATCTATCTATCTATCTATCTATCTATCTATCTATCTATCTATCTATCTATCTATCTATCTATCTATCTATCTATCTATCTATCTATCTATCTATCTATCTATCTATCTATCGATCTATCTATCTATCTATCTATCTATCTATCTATCTATCTATCTGTCTATCTATCCGTTCTCTCCCCAGGCCAGCTGAAAAACGCCATCGCCCTTGACTACGACCTCCCCGCTGGAGTGTCGCCGAACCAACGGCTCCTGATCCGTATTCGAGACAGCGCCACGCCAGCCTCCGACCAGCTGAGCAGCACCGTGACGGTGACCGTGACAGTGACTCCTCTCAACGACAACGCACCCAAATGGAGCACCTTTGTCCCGCCGTACACTGACGCTACCACCAGCATTGCCACCATTAATGAGACGGCCTCACTTGGCACAAACGTGTTTCTGGCTCAGGCCACGGATGCCGATGTGGGAATAGATGGGGTGAGCACTCAGGTTTGGAGAGTGGCATCTTAGGAGAGAGGAACTGTGAAAGAGTATTATCCTCTTAAAGAGTGACATCTTTGGAGAGTGACATCTTTGGAGAGTGACATCCTGGGAGAGTGACATCCTGGGAGAGTGACATCCTGGAAGAGTGACATTCTGGGAAAGTGACATCCTGGAATAGTGACATCCTGGGAGAGTGACATCCTGGAAGAGTGACATCCTGGGAGAGTGACATCCTGGAAGAGGGACATCCTGGAAGAGTGACATCCTGGGAGAGTGACATCCTGGGAGAGTGACATCCTGGGAGAGTGATATCCTGGGAGAGTGACATCCTGGG
Source organism: Macrostomum lignano (assembly GCA_002269645.1). NCBI lineage: Eukaryota > Metazoa > Platyhelminthes > Macrostomidae > Macrostomum > Macrostomum lignano. The sequence goes on along the minus strand of NIVC01001651.1, from coordinate 137,790 downwards.
CGAGTGATATCCTGGGAGAGTGACATTCTGGGAGAGTGACATCCTGGGAGAGTGACATTCTAGGAGAGTGAAATCCTGGGAGAGTGGCATCATGGGAGAGTGAAATCCTGGGAGAGTGACGCCCTGGGAGAGTGACAGCCTGGGAGAGTGACATCCTGGGAGAGTGACATCCTGGGAGAGTGAGATCCTGGAAGAGTGACATCCTGGGAGAGTGACATCCTGGGAGAGTGACATCCTGGGAGAGTGACATCCTGGGAGAGTGACATCCTGGGAGAGTGACATCCTGGGAGAGTGACATCCTGGGAGAGTGACATCCTGGGAGAGTGACATCCTGGGAGAGTGACATCCTGGGAGAGTGACATCCTGGGAGAGTGACATCCTGGGAGAAAAATTTTTAGCTGATGCATCATTTCTACTCTCCTCCAGGTGCTCACCTACTCGATGGCCTCGGCGACCGCAGCCGGTGGCACCAACCTCGCCGCCGCCTTCGCTGTTGACGCCGCCACCGGTCAGTTGTCGGTTGCGGCCGTCGGCCTTGTCGATCGCGAGTCCGGCCACGCCTACGTTGACTTTGTTGTCGGCTGCTCAGACGCCGGACGGCCGACGGCTTCTTCGGCGCCGGCCAGATCCGTGCGAGTTGCCGTCGCTGACATCAACGAGTTCGCGCCCGCCTTCACCCCGGCCAGCGGCGTGTATTCAGCCGCGCTGGACGAGAGTGAGCGGCTGAGGGTGTCCACTAATGTTCCTAATTGTGTCTACCGATGCATCTGATTGTGTCTGCTAATGCACCTGATTGTGTCTGCTAATGCACCTGATTGTGTCTGCTAATGCACCTGATTGTGTCTGCTAATGCACCTGATTGTGTCTGCCGATGCACCTGCTTGTGTCTGCTAATGCACCTGATTGTGTCTGCCGATGCACCTGCTTGTGTCTGCTAATGCACCTGATTGTGTCTGCTAATGCACCTGATTGTATCTGCTAATGCACCTGATTGTGTCTGCTAATGCACCTGATTGTGTCTGCCGATGCACCTGATTGTGTCTGCTGATGCATCTGATTGTGTCTGCCGATGCATCTGATTGTGTCTGCCGATGCATCTGATTTTGTCTGCCGATGCATCTGATTGTGTCTGCCGATGCACCTGCTTGTGTCTGCTAATGCACCTGATTGTGTCTGCTAATGCACCTGATTGTATCTGCTAATGCACCTGATTGTGTCTGCTAATGCACCTGATTGTGTCTGCCGATGCACCTGATTGTGTCTGCTGATGCATCTGATTGTGTCTGCCGATGCATCTGATTGTGTCTGCCGATGCATCTGATTTTGTCTGCCGATGCATCTGATTGTGTCTGCCGATGCATCTGATTGTGTCCGCCAATGTCTCAGATTGTGTCTCATAGTCGTACGAGCGTATGCGAGGTCTTAGTTTTGCTTCGATTTCATCACCCGCAGGAGCAACCACAGCTGCCGGCGTGACCGTCAAGGAGGTGACTGCCAAGGACAATGACGTCAGCGCCACGCCAGTTGCCTGCACGATCGCCAGCGGGAACTCGTTGAACTTATTCCGCATCAACGCCTCGAACAAGAAGCTCCTGGAGACAAACTCGGCCATCAAACCGGACAAACCGAGCTCAAACCCCACTGCCTACCTGCTCGAACTGGCCTGCTCGGATCAGAGCGGTTCCGGTCTAGTTGCCACGGCAACCATCTCCGTTGCCATAGTAACAAACAATGACTACGCGCCCACCGTGTCATCGCCAAGCGGCTCGCTGCTCAGCCTGCCAGAGGACCAGCCGCTGGGCCAGGTAGCTGTGCTGACGCCTGGCGACCTGGACTGCTGCACTGATGGCCAGTTCGATTGCTCCGTCAGCCCCTCCGACACTTTCGCGTGAGTGTCGGCATGCTGACGATTGGGGTGGTCGCTTCATAATCCGCTTGACCTATTGACCTATTCGGTGACCCATTTGACCCAGTGACCCATTTGACCCAGTGACCCATTTGACGCAATGACCTATTTGACCCAGTAACCCATTTTAACCCAGTGACCCATTTGACCCAGTGACCCATTTGACGCAATGACCTATTTGACCCAGTAACCCATTTGACCCAGTGACCCATTTGACCCAGTGACCCATTTGACGCAATGACCTATTTGACCCAGTAACCCATTTGACCCAGTGACCCAATGAACCATTTGACCCAGTGACCCATTTGACCCAGCGACCCATTTGACCCAGTGACCCATTTGACTTAGTGACCCATTTGACCCAGTGACCCATTCGACTTAGTGACCCATTTGACTTAGTGACCCATTTGACCCAGTGACCCATTTGAACCAGTGACCCATTTGACTTAGTGACCCATTTGACTCAGTGACCCATTTGACCCAGCGACCCATTTGACCCAGTGACCGATTTGACCCAGTGACCCATTTGACCCAGTGACCCATTTGACCCAGTGACCCATTTGACCCACTGACCCATTTGACTTAGTGACCCATTTGACCCAGTGACCCATTCGACTTAGTGACCCATTTGACTTAGTGACCCATTTGACCCAGCGACCCATTTGACCCAGTGACCCATTTGACTTAGTGACCCATTTGACCCAGTGACCCATTCGACTTAGTGACCCATTTGACTTAGTGACCCATTTGACCCAGTGACCCATTTGAACCAGTGACCCATTTGACTTAGTGACCCATTTGACTCAGTGACCCATTTGACCCAGCGACCCATTTGACCCAGTGACCGATTTGACCCAGTGACCCATTTGACCCAGTGACCCATTTGACCCAGTGACCCATTTGACCCACTGACCCATTTGACCCAGTGACCGATTTGAACCAGTGACCCATTCGACCTAGTGACCCATTTGACCCAATAATCCTGTAACTCACTTCCAGTGACTTTCTATCCTTCTGACCCAGTGGCTAATAAATCCACTGACTCATTGACTCAGTGACCCACTGACCCAAGCCCCTCATTTCCAGAGTAAGCGGCAGCTGCGACCGCCTCCTGCTGGTGAAGTCGCTGGACCGCGAAACCCGCAGCAGTTACGCCATCAACGTCAGCATCGTTGACCGCGGCAGCCCCGCCAAGTCCGGCTTCTACAGCATAACGGTCACCGTGACCGACGTCAACGACAACCTGCCAATCTGCGTCCCGAAAGCCTACAGCGCTTCCATCTACGAGAATGTTACAGGGGCCAGCTCTCCCGTTACCATAGCAACACTGTCATGCTCGGATGCGGATACTTTTGGCATCTATTATGCCATGAGTAGCACAGGTAAGTTTGGATAGCAAATACTAAATAGCCTATGATAATATTAATAATAATAACTGATTACACCTGCCCTAATGGGCAGATGTGCAACCAACAGCTCAGCCGCAGCCGTTGCTGTTACGGCTGTTCAGTCCAAGGACTGGGGGGTCGTCACATGCACCCTCAATTACCCCAGCTAATGCTGGCACCCATTTTACAGCTGGGTGAACTGAAGCAATGCAGAGTTAAGTGTCTTGCTCAAGGACGCAAGTTGTTCCGAGTAGGTCGAGAATCGAACCCCCGACCTTCAAGCCGTGAGTTTGACGCTCTAACCACTAGGCTGCAACCCGTTTCGGGGTTTGGATAGCAAATACGAGTATATCAATAAGATGAAAATGCATTCTGTTAGCCGATTCTTATGATGACGTCATCAAATAGTCCAAAATTAGCGTCAGAGTGCCTGGGAGCGCATGTTTGCGCAGTTCCTGGTGTGCCTGTAAACGCCTACTTTTTTACTTTGTACAGCCGTACCGTTCTCGGTGGACGCAGCCACAGGAGTGGTGACGCTCACCGGTCCAGTGGACTACGACTCCTCAGTGCAGACCTACTCCCTGAAGATCAACGCCGTTGATAAAAATGATTCAGCCAAATTTGACACCGTGACAGTCAGCGTGACCCTGCTGCCGGTGAACGAGTTCAGGCCGACATTTCCCGCCGCCAAGACCGTCAGCGTTGTGGAGACAATCAACAGCGGGCAGTTGGTGACGTCATTTGTTGCTAGCGACAGCGACTACTCGCCACATGATATTAAGTTCTATAGGTGAGGTTTTCTTAAAAAAATTTATGTAAAAACAATTCAGACTGTTGCTTTCTTTTTGGTTTGTAGGTTTATTTGTGCCTGTAGGTTTATCTGTGTCTGTAGGTTTATTTGTGTCTGTAGGTTTAACTGTGTCTGTAGGTTTATTTCTGTCTGTAGGTTTATCTGTGTCTTCAGGTTTATCTGTGTCTGTAAGTTTATCTGTGTCTGTAGGTTTATCTGTGTCTTCAGGTTTATCTGTGTCTGTAAGTTTATCTGTGTCTTCAGGTTTATTTGTGTCTGTAGGTTTATTTGTGTCTTCAGGTTTATTTGTGTCTTCAGGTTTATTTGTGTCTGTAGGTTTAACTGTGTCTGTAGGTTTATTTCTGTCTGTAGGTTTATCTGTGTCTTCAGGTTTATCTGTGTCTGTAGGTTTAACTGTGTCTGTAGGTTTATTTCTGTCTGTAGGTTTATCTGTGTCTTCAGGTTTATTTGTGTCTGTAGGTTTAACTGTGTCTGTAGGTTTATTTCTGTCTGTAGGTTTATCTGTGTCTTCAGGTTTATCTGTGTCTGTAAGTTTATCTGTGTCTGTAGGTTTATCTGTGTCTTCAGGTTTATCTGTGTCTGTAAGTTTATCTGTGTCTGTAGGTTTATCTGTGTCTTCAGGTTTATCTGTGTCTGTAAGTTTATCTGTGTCTTCAGGTTTATTTGTGTCTGTAGGTTTATTTGTGTCTTCAGGTTTATTTGTGTCTTCAGGTTTATTTGTGTCTGTAGGTTTATTTGTGTCTGTAGGTTTAACTGTGTCTGTAGGTTTATTTCTGTCTGTAGGTTTATCTGTGTCTTCAGGTTTATCTGTGTCTGTAAGTTTATCAGTGTCTGTAGGTTTATCTGTGTCTTCAGGTTTATCTGTGTCTGTAAGTTTATCTGTGTCTTCAGGTTTATTTGTGTCTGTAGGTTTATTTGTGTCTTCAGGTTTATTTGTGTCTTCAGGTTTATTTCTGTCTGTAGGTTTAACTGTGTCTGTAGGTTTATTTCTGTCTGTAGGTTTATCTGTGTCTTCAGGTTTATCTGTGTCTGTAAGTTTATCTGTGTCTGTAGGTTTATCTGTGTCTTCAGGTTTATCTGTGTCTGTAAGTTTATCTGTGTCTTCAGGTTTATTTGTGTCTGTAGGTTTATTTGTGTCTTCAGGTTTATTTGTGTCTTCAGGTTTATTTGTGTCTTCAGGTTTATTTGTGTCTGTAGGTTTATTTGTGTCTTCAGGTTTATTTGTGTCTTCAGGTTTATTTGTGTCTGTAGGTTTAACTGTGTCTGTAGGTTTATTTCTGTCTGTAGGTTTATCTGTGTCTTCAGGTTTATCTGTGTCTGTAAGTTTATCTGTGTCTTCAGGTTTATTTGTGTCTGTAGGTTTATTTGTGTCTTCAGGTTTATTTGTGTCTTCAGGTTTATTTGTGTCTGTAGGTTTAACTGTGTCTGTAGGTTTATTTCTGTCTGTAGGTTTATCTGTGTCTTCAGGTTTATCTGTGTCTGTAAGTTTATCTGTGTCTGTAGGTTTATCTGTGTCTTCAGGTTTATCTGTGTCTGTAAGTTTATCTGTGTCTTCAGGTTTATTTGTGTCTGTAGGTTTATTTGTGTCTTCAGGTTTATTTGTGTCTTCAGGTTTATTTGTGTCTGTAGGTTTATCTGTGTCTGTAGGTTTATTTGTGTCTGTAGGTTTATCTGTGTCTTCAGGTTCATTTGTGTCTGTAGGTTTATCTGTGTCTGTAGGTTTATCTGTGTCTGTAGGTTTATCTGTGTCTTCAGTTTTATTTGTGTCTGTAGGTTTATTTGTGTCTTCAGGTTTATCTGTGTCTTCAGGTTTATTTGTGTCTGTAGGTTTATCTGTGTCTTCAGTTTTATTTGTGTCTGTAGGTTTATCTGTGTCTGTAGGTTTATCTGTGTCTGTAGGTTTATCTGTGTCTTCAGGTTTATTTGTGTCTGTAGGTTTATTTGTGTCTGTAGGTTTATTTGTGTCTGTAGGTTTATCTGTGTCTTCAGGTTTATTTGTGTCTGTAGGTTTATCTGTGTCTGTAGGTTTATTTGTGCCTGTAGGTTTATCTGTGTCTTCAGGTTTTTTTGTGTCTGTAGGTTTATCTGTGTCTGTAGGTTTATCTGTGTCTTCAGGTTTATTTGTGTCTGTAGGTTTATCTGTGTCTGTAGGTTTATCTGTGTCTTCAGGTTTATTTCTGTCTGTAGGTTTATTTGTGTCTGTAGGTTTATCTGTGTCTTCAGGTTTATTTGTGTCTGTAGGTTTATCTGTGTCTTCAGGTTTATTTGTGCCTGTAGGTTTATCTGTGTCTGTAGGTTTATTTGTGTCTGTAGGTTTATCTGTGTCTGTAGGTTTATCTGTGTCTGTAGGTTTATCTGTGTCTTCAGGTTTATCTGTGTCTGTAGGTTTATCTGTGTCTTCAGGTTTATTTGTGTCTGTAGGTTTATTTGTGTCTTCAGGTTTATTTGTGTCTTCAGGTTTATTTGTGTCTGTAGGTTTATCTGTGTCTGTAGGTTTATTTGTGTCTGTAGGTTTATCTGTGTCTTCAGGTTTATTTGTGTCTGTAGGTTTATCTGTGTCTGTAGGTTTATCTGTGTCTTCAGTTTTATTTGTGTCTGTAGGTTTATTTGTGTCTTCAGGTTTATCTGTGTCTTCAGGTTTATTTGTGTCTGTAGGTTTATCTGTGTCTTCAGTTTTATTTGTGTCTGTAGGTTTATCTGTGTCTGTAGGTTTATCTGTGTCTGTAGGTTTATTTGTGTCTGTAGGTTTATCTGTGTCTTCAGGTTTATTTGTGCCTGTAGGTTTATCTGTGTCTGTAGGTTTATCTGTGTCTGTAGGTTTATCTGTGTCTTCAGGTTTATTTGTGTCTGTAGGTTTATTTGTGTCTGTAGGTTTATCTGTGTCTTCAGGTTTATTTGTGTCTGTAGGTTTATCTGTGTCTTCAGGTTTATTTGTGCCTGTAGGTTTATCTGTGTCTTCAGGTTTTTTTGTGTCTGTAGGTTTATCTGTGTCTGTAGGTTTATCTGTGTCTTCAGGTTTATTTGTGTCTGTAGGTTTATCTGTGTCTGTAGGTTTATCTGTGTCTTCAGGTTTATTTGTGTCTGTAGGTTTATTTGTGTCTGTAGGTTTATCTGTGTCTTCAGGTTTATTTGTGTCTGTAGGTTTATCTGTGTCTTCAGGTTTATTTGTGCCTGTAGGTTTATCTGTGTCTTCAGGTTTATTTGTGCCTGTAGGTTTATCTGTGTCTTCAGGTTTTTTTGTGTCTGTAGGTTTATCTGTGTCTGTAGGTTTATCTGTGTCTTCAGGTTTATTTGTGTCTGTAGGTTTATCTGTGTCTGTAGGTTTATCTGTGTCTTCAGGTTTATTTGTGTCTGTAGGTTTATTTGTGTCTGTAGGTTTAACTGTGTCTGTAGGTTTATTTCTGTCTGTAGGTTTATCTGTGTCTTCAGGTTTATCTGTGTCTGTAAGTTTATCTGTGTCTGTAGGTTTATCTGTGTCTTCAGGTTTATCTGTGTCTGTAAGTTTATCTGTGTCTTCAGGTTTATTTGTGTCTGTAGGTTTATTTGTGTCTTCAGGTTTATTTGTGTCTTCAGGTTTATTTGTGTCTGTAGGTTTATCTGTGTCTGTAGGTTTATTTGTGTCTGTAGGTTTATCTGTGTCTTCAGGTTCATTTGTGTCTGTAGGTTTATCTGTGTCTGTAGGTTTATCTGTGTCTGTAGGTTTATCTGTGTCTTCAGTTTTATTTGTGTCTGTAGGTTTATTTGTGTCTTCAGGTTTATCTGTGTCTTCAGGTTTATTTGTGTCTGTAGGTTTATCTGTGTCTTTAGTTTTATTTGTGTCTGTAGGTTTATCTGTGTCTGTAGGTTTATCTGTGTCTGTAGGTTTATCTGTGTCTTCAGGTTTATTTGTGTCTGTAGGTTTATTTGTGTCTGTAGGTTTATTTGTGTCTGTAGGTTTATCTGTGTCTTCATGTTTATTTGTGTCTGTAGGTTTATCTGTGTCTGTAGGTTTATTTGTGTCTGTAGGTTTATCTGTGTCTTCAGGTTTATTTGTGTCTGTAGGTTTATCTGTGTCTGTAGGTTTATCTGTGTCTGTAGGTTTATCTGTGTCTTCAGGTTTATTTGTGTCTGTAGGTTTATCTGTGTCTGAAGGTTTATTTGTGTCTGTAGGTTTATCTGTGTCTTCAGGTTTATCTGTGTCTGTAAGTTTATCTGTGTCTTCAGGTTTATTTGTGTCTGTAGGTTTATTTGTGTCTTCAGGTTTATTTGTGTCTTCAGGTTTATTTGTGTCTGTAGGTTTATCTGTGTCTGTAGGTTTATTTGTGTCTGTAGGTTTATCTGTGTCTTCAGGTTCATTTGTGTCTGTAGGTTTATCTGTGTCTGTAGGTTTATCTGTGTCTGTAGGTTTATCTGTGTCTTCAGTTTTATTTGTGTCTGTAGGTTTATTTGTGTCTTCAGGTTTATCTGTGTCTTCAGGTTTATTTGTGTCTGTAGGTTTATCTGTGTCTTCAGTTTTATTTGTGTCTGTAGGTTTATCTGTGTCTGTAGGTTTATCTGTGTCTGTAGGTTTATCTGTGTCTTCAGGTTTATTTGTGTCTGTAGGTTTATTTGTGTCTGTAGGTTTATTTGTGTCTGTAGGTTTATCTGTGTCTTCAGGTTTATTTGTGTCTGTAGGTTTATCTGTGTCTGTAGGTTTATTTGTGTCTGTAGGTTTATCTGTGTCTTCAGGTTTATTTGTGTCTGTAGGTTTATCTGTGTCTGTAGGTTTATCTGTGTCTGTAGGTTTATCTGTGTCTTCAGGTTTATTTGTGTCTGTAGGTTTATCTGTGTCTTCAGGTTTATTTGTGTCTGTAGGTTTATTTGTGTCTGTAGGTTTATCTGTGTCTGTAGGTTTATTTGTGTCTGTAGGTTTATCTGTGTCTTCAGGTTTATTTGTGCCTGTAGGTTTATCTGTGTCTGTAGGTTTATCTGTGTCTGTAGGTTTATCTGTGTCTTCAGGTTTATTTGTGTCTGTAGGTTTATTTGTGTCTGTAGGTTTATCTGTGTCTTCAGGTTTATTTGTGTCTGTAGGTTTATCTGTGTCTGTAGGTTTATCTGTGTCTTCAGGTTTATTTGTGTCTGTAGGTTTATTTGTGTCTGTAGGTTTATCTGTGTCTTCAGGTTTATTTGTGTCTGTAGGTTTATCTGTGTCTTCAGGTTTATTTGTGCCTGTAGGTTTATGTGTGTCTGTAGGTTTATTTGTGTCTGTAGGTTTATCTGTGTCTGTAGGTTTATCTGTGTCTGTAGGTTTATCTGTGTCTTCAGGTTTATCTGTGCCTGTAGGTTTATCTGTGTCTTCAGGTTTATTTGTGTCTGTAGGTTTATTTGTGTCTTCAGGTTTATCTGTGTCTTCAGGTTTATTTGTGTCTGTAGGTTTATCTGTGTCTTCAGTTTTATTTGTGTCTGTAGGTTTATCTGTGTCTTCAGGTTTATTTGTGTCTGTAGGTTTATCTGTGTCTGTAGGTTTATCTGTGTCTTCAGTTTTATTTGTGTCTGTAGGTTTATTTGTGTCTTCAGGTTTATCTGTGTCTTCAGGTTTATTTGTGTCTGTAGGTTTATCTGTGTCTTCAGTTTTATTTGTGTCTGTAGGTTTATCTGTGTCTGTAGGTTTATCTGTGTCTGTAGGTTTATTTGTGTCTGTAGGTTTATCTGTGTCTTCAGGTTTATTTGTGCCTGTAGGTTTATCTGTGTCTTCAGGTTTATTTGTGTCTGTAGGTTTATCTGTGTCTTCAGGTTTATTTGTGTCTGTAGGTTTATTTGTGTCTGTAGGTTTATCTGTGTCTTCAGGTTTATTTGTGTCTGTAGGTTTATCTGTGTCTTCAGGTTTATTTGTGCCTGTAGGTTTATCTGTGTCTTCAGGTTTTTTTGTGTCTGTAGGTTTATCTGTGTCTGTAGGTTTATCTGTGTCTTCAGGTTTATTTGTGTCTTTAGGTTTATCTGTGTCTGTAGGTTTATCTGCGTCTTCAGGTTTATTTGTGTCTGTAGGTTTATTTGTGTCTGTAGGTTTATCTGTGTCTTCAGGTTTATTTGTGTCTGTAGGTTTATTTGTGTCTTCAGGTTTATTTGTGTCTTCAGGTTTATTTGTGTCTGTAGGTTTATCTGTGTCTGTAGGTTTATTTGTGTCTGTAGGTTTATCTGTGTCTTCAGGTTTATTTGTGTCTGTAGGTTTATCTGTGTCTGTAGGTTTATCTGTGTCTTCAGGTTTATTTGTGTCTGTAGGTTTATTTGTGTCTGTAGGTTTATCTGTGTCTTCAGGTTTATTTGTGTCTGTAGGTTTATCTGTGTCTTCAGGTTTATTTGTGTCTGTAGGTTTATCTGTGTCTGTAGGTTTATCTGTGTCTTCAGGTTTATTTGTGTCTGTAGGTTTATCTGTGTCTGTAGGTTTATCTGTGTCTTCAGGTTTATTTGTGTCTGTAGGTTTATTTGTGTCTGTAGGTTTATCTGTGTCTTCAGGTTTATTTGTGTCTGTAGGTTTATCTGTGTCTTCAGGTTTATTTGTGCCTGTAGGTTTATCTGTGTCTTCAGGTTTATTTGTGTCTGTAGGTTTATCTGTGTCTGTAGGTTTATCTGTGTCTGTAGGTTTATCTGTGTCTTCAGGTTTATCTGTGTCTGTAGGTTTATCTGTGTCTTCAGGTTTATTTGTGTCTGTAGGTTTATTTGTGTCTTCAGGTTTATTTGTGTCTTCAGGTTTATTTGTGTCTGTAGGTTTATCTGTGTCTTCAGGTTTATTTGTGTCTGTAGGTTTATCTGTGTCTTCAGGTTTATTTGTGTCTGTAGGTTTATCTGTGTCTGTAGGTTTATCTGTGTCTTCAGTTTTATTTGTGTCTGTAGGTTTATTTGTGTCTTCAGGTTTATCTGTGTCTTCAGGTTTATTTGTGTCTGTAGGTTTATCTGTGTCTTCAGTTTTATTTGTGTCTGTAGGTTTATCTGTGTCTGTAGGTTTATCTGTGTCTGTAGGTTTATCTGTGTCTTCAGGTTTATTTGTGTCTGTAGGTTTATCTGTGTCTTCAGGTTTATTTGTGTCTGTAGGTTTATTTGTGTCTGTAGGTTTATTTGTGTCTGTAGGTTTATCTGTGTCTCCAGGTTTATTTGTGTCTGTAGGTTTATCTGTGTCTTCAGGTTTATTTGTGTCTGTAGGTTTATCTGTGTCTTCAGGTTTATTTGTGCCTGTAGGTTTATCTGTGTCTGTAGGTTTATCTGTGTCTGTAGGTTTATCTGTGTCTTCAGGTTTATTTGTGTCTGTAGGTTTATCTGTGTCTTCAGGTTTATTTGTGTCTGTAGGTTTATCTGTGTCTTCAGGTTTATCTGTGTCTTCAGGTTTATTTGTGTCTGTAGGTTTATCTGTGTCTTCAGGTTTATTTGTGTCTGTAGGTTTATCTGTGTCTGTAGGTTTATCTGTGTCTGTAGGTTTATCTGTGTCTTCAGGTTTATTTGTGTCTGTAGGTTTATCTGTGTCTTCAGGTTTATTTGTGTCTGTAGGTTTATTTGTGTCTGTAGGTTTATCTGTGTCTGTAAGTTTATCTGTGTCTTCAGGTTTTTTTGTGTCTGTAGGTTTATCTGTGTCTGTAGGTTTATCTGTGTCTGTAGGTTTATCTGTGTCTGTAGGTTTATCTGTGTCTGTAGGTTTATTTGTGTCTGTAGGTTTATTTGTGTCTGTAGGTTTATCTGTGTCTTCAGGTTTTTTTGTGTCTGTAGGTTTATCTGTGTCTTCAGGTTTATTTGTGTCTGTAGGTTTATTTGTGTCTGTAGGTTTATCTGTGTCTTCAGGTTTATCTGTGTCTTCAGGTTTATTTGTGCCTGTAGGTTTATTTGGGTGTCTTTATGTTCATTTGGGTGTCTGTGGGTTTATCTGTGTCTTCAGGTTAATTTGTGTCTGTAGGTTTATCTGTGTCTGTAGGTTTATTTGTGTCTGTAGGTTTATTTGGGTGTCTGTAGGTTCATTTGGGTGTCTGTGGGTTCATTTGGGTGTCTGTAGGTTCATTTTGGTGCCTGTAGGTTCATTTGGGTGTCTGTAGGTTTATTTGGGTGTCTGTAGGTTTATTTGGGTGTCTGTATGTTTTTTGGTGTATAAAGTTTTATTGTGTCTGTAAGTTTTTTTGGGTGTCTGTAGGTTGATTTAGTTGTGCTGTAGGTTTATTGTGTCTGTGGGTTAGTTTAGATCTGTAAATTTATGGCACTGTAGGTCCGTGTTTTACTGAATCTGCAGTTTGATTTTATCCTGCCATGCTCCTTGGGCCTCTGTTAACTGTCTATAGGTGCTTTGCTTGAGTTGGTTTACAAGCCAAAATGCGATTTAAACCCTTTAAACTATCAGAATCACCTCAGGCGATGGCAGCGGCTACTTCAGCATCGCAACAAACGGCGACATTTTTGTGGCTTCAGGCAAAACTCTCGATTACGAGACAGTGCCGTCGGCGCTGAACCCGTGGAAGCTGGGTATTGAAGCTACGGATGGCGGGACTCCTGCTCTGACCGGGACGGAAACAGTCACCATCAGTCTGGTCGACGCCAACGACAATGTACCAGTGTGCAGCAAGAGCGCCTTCGAGGCCTCTATAGATGAAAATGCAGGTACGAATGAGGCTTTCTGTCTGTCTGTCTTAGTGTCTGTCTGTTTGTCTGTCTGTCTGTCTGTCTGTCTGTCTTAGTGTCTGTCTGTCTGTCTGTCTGTCTGTCTGTCTGTCTGTCTGTCTGTCTGTCTGTCTGTCTGTCTGTCTGTCTGTCTGTCTGTCTGTCTGTCTGTCTGTCTGTCTGTCTGTCTGTCTGTCTGTCTGTCTGTCTGTCTGTCTGTCTGTCTGTCTGTCTGTCTGTCTGTCTGTCTGTCTGTCTGTCTGTCTGTCTGTCTGTCTGTCTGTCTGTCTGTCTGTCTGTCTGTTTGTCTGTCTTAGCAGTTCATCCGTGACACCCGCAGCCTCAGGCAGCTCAGTAACCACGGTGACAGCGTCTGACGCAGACTCGTCGCTCAGTAACTACAACAAAGTGCTCTACACCAAGCTGACAGGAGATCCGTCAGATTATTTTGCGGTCGACGGCGCCACAGGCGCAGTGACTCGCACGGGCAACGCCCTGTCGTACGACACCACAAAGTCGGTGGTCTTTTTTGTGAGCGATTTTTTCTGTTGATTGCAGTTGACTACTACTATTGACAGTATGGCAAGAGTACCCGATGCTGTACCTGAAATCCACAGAAATTCCAGCTAAATATTACCAGCGAAGTTCTGCACTCTGAACGATTGTTGACTTTATCTCGCAGGTGCGCGCGGCGGATGGCAACGGTGCAGGACCCAACACAGCCACGTGCACAGTGGCGGTGGTCATCAAGGACGTCAACCTGTTCACCCCAAGCTGCACATCGAGCACCAAAACTCTGTCAGGCATCCGCGAGGACGTCGCCCTGGGCACGGAGCTCTACGCCATTGAGACGGCGTTGCCGACCTTCTGCTCCGACGGCGACAAATCGCAGAGCCTGCGCTACACCATGAGCTCCAGCGCCGGCTCGACAAAATTCGCCGTTCACCCAACCACCGGGGGGATCTTCGTGACGGAGAGACTGAACTATGAAACCGCCACGCTGCATCAGTTTGAGGTGGTGGTCTCCGACAATGCCACAACGTCGACGAAATCGACCACGGTCACGTTCACCGTGTCGCTGGTGGACGTGAACGAGTTTTCGCCCAACTGCAGCCTTCCGGTCAGCCTGGGGCTCAATGAGTCCGCGACGGTCAGCGGCAGCTTGTTCAGCCTGGCCTGCACCGATGGGGACAAGTCCAGCACCGCGTTCACCTATGCGCTGACCACGGGTGGGTTCTGGCGCAGAGGAGGCTGTTGAGCAGTGGTGCCTGGTCACATATCTTTTGGCTGGTCGGGCGAAGGCCCCGTCGGTGCATTCGAGTGTGTCAACCCAGATAGTCTTATTCGGTCCCTGCTTTAATCAGGCATTTAATAATCATATATTGTTCGTAGTTTTATGACATTCTAAGAAATTCTTGCTCAGGGGCTTAGATTCATTTGGAGTTTTCTGCAAGAAACACCAAAACATAAGGATATTAAAAAGAAGATAACGGCCCTCTTTAGGATTCCAAGAAATCGATAATAGCCCTGTTAATAATGCTTCATTGATGAGTATTGTACGAGCATACATGATCCTTTGACGGCTTCTAAGATAAGCACCAAAACGGCCTTTTCTAGGTCACTAAAATAACCATTGAAAACGGCCCTTTCTAGGCCACTAAAATAACCTTTAAAAACGGCCCCTTTTAGGCCTTAAAATCAGGTACTTAAGATAATGACTTTATTGAATCGCTGATAAGGTATTAGTCAGTCTGAGGGTATATCAGATCCTGCAATCCAGACCAGAGGAAATAATTTCCACTTCCAGCCGGCGTGCCATTCGTCATCAGTTCGACTGGCGTAGTCTCCCAGACTGCTGTGCTCAACTACGAGTCCGGCGTCACTGTCTACTCGTTGAACTTCGAAGTGGCCGACACCGCTCCGAGCCTGCCGAGTTTGAGAACATCCACCTACACAACAACCGTGTCCGTGTACCCAGTTAATGAGTTCCCACCTGTCATGGGCTCGCCGTCGGTCCTCTACGCCAGCGTGTCCGAGGCCGCCGTCGCTGGCACCGCCCTGACACTGCGCACCGCTGCCGGCGGCGCCGGATCCGTCAGCGCCGTTGGCGCCACTGACGCCGATCGGGGAGCCGATCACGGCAGCATCCGGTATCGGATTTCCGCCGGAAATGAGCGCGGCTGGTTCGCCATCGATAGTCGGACAGGTAATTAAGGAATGCGATCAGTTGTTTACTCTCTCTCCCACTGACTCTCCCTCTGACCCTCTCTCCCTCTGACTCTCTCCCTCTGACTCTCTCCCTCTGACTCTTTCCCTCTGACTCTCTCTCCCTCTGACCCTCCCTCTGACCCTCTCTCCCTCAGACTCTCCCTCTGACCCTCTCTCCCTCTGACTCTCTCCCTCTGACTCTCTCTCCCTCTGACCCTCCCTCTGACCCTCTCTCCCTCTGACTTTCCCTCTGACCCTCTCTCCCTCTGACTCTCTCCCTCTGACCCTCTCTCCCTCTGACTTTCCCTCTGACCCTCTCTCACTCTGACTCTCTCCCTCTGACCCTCTCTCCCTCTGACTCTCTCCCTCTGACTCTCTCCCTCTGACTCTCTCCCTCTGACTCTCTCTCCCTCTGACCCTCCCTCTGACCCTCCCTCTGAACCTCTCTCCCTCTGACTCTCCCTCTGACCCTCTCTCCCTCTGACTCTCTCCCTCTGACTCTCCCTCTGACTCTCTCCCTCTGACTCTCTCCCTCTGACTCTCTTCCTCTGACTCTCTTCCTCTGACTCTCCCTCTGACTCTCTCTCCCTCTGACTCTCTCCCTCTGGCTCTCTCCCTCTGACTCTCTCCCTCTGGCTCTCTCCCTCTGACTCTCTCTCCCTCTGACCCTCCCTCTGACCCTCTCTCCCTCTGACTCTCCCTCTGACCCTCTCTCCCTCTGACTCTCTCCCTCTGACTCTCTCCCTCTGATTCTTTCCCTCTGACTCTCTCTCCCTCTGACCCTCCCTCTGACCCTCTCTCCCTCTGACTCTCCCTCTGACCCTCTCTCCCTCTGACTCTCTCCCTCTGAACCTCTCCCTCTGACTCTCTCCCTCTGACTCTCCCTCTGACCCTCCCTCTGACCCTCTCTCCCTCTGACTCTCTCCTTCTGACTCTCCCTCTGACTCTCTCCCTCTGACTCTCTCCCTCTGACTCTCCCTCTGACTCTCTCTCCCTCTGACTCTCTCCTTCTGACTCTCCCTCTGACTCTCTCCCTCTGACTCTCTCCCTCTGACTCTCTCCCTCTGACTCTCCCTCTGACTCTCTCTCCCTCTGACTCTCTCACTCTTACTCTCTACCCCTCTGAACCCTTCCCACTCTAAATCTCTATCCCTCTAACTGTCTCTCCCTCTGACTCTCAGGTCCTGATCACAGAATATAAACAGAATGCTCAGTAATGATTCCCACTACAGAAAGAATTAAAATTCGCACTGCCTACTTTTGTGCTGTAAACTTTCTGAGAAGTAGGAGTTTAATTTATGAAGATTTATTAAAATTCTCTATTCTTTTGATTATTTTAATTGGACAGTCTGGCTTCATACGCAGAAACAAAGGGGGCATAGCAGACTCATACCCTTTCCTTGCTGGTTGGCATTTGGCTGCTGAGTGCCAATCACAAATGGCTGCAGCAGTTCTCAGAGATGTAAGTTACAAAGTGCATTTAAGCCTACTTAATTTTTCTTCAAAATGAGAGTAGCTAGTGTAGAATGTACATGTAATTCCAGATTGTGTGGTTCCTAACTCTCTCACTTCCTGACTCTCTTCCTGACTCTCTCCATCTGACACTCCGAACTCAATGGCAGGCGCAGTCTCGGTGGCCTCAGCCCTCGACCGCGAGACTCAGGCCAGTCTCACCCTGACCATCCAAGCCACGGACGGCCCGGGCCTGACATCGACAGGCTCCCAGCAGCTGGCCGTCACCCTCACCGACGTCAACGACAATCCGCCCGAGTTCCCAACAGCGCATTTTACCATCGACATCTACGAAGGCACAGCGAGCCCCAGCACGCTGATCACCTTCACGAATCCTTCGGTTGTGAAGGATGCTGACGTGGGCGCCAATGCTTATGTTAATGTGTCTCTGGCTAGCGGAGTCAAGCCCCGTGAGTTAAGGGTAGGGGTGGGGAGAATAAGGGAGAGAGCGGGAGAGAAAGAAGAAGAGAGAGACAGAGGGAGAGAGGAGAATGAGAGGGGAGGTCACGTATATTGATTTTGCAACCGGTTTCAAGCCCCTGGGCTCTTCATCAGGCCAAAAATGCCTCACGTCATGCATCAGCTGCCACAATGCTGGTTTGAGCTTGTCTTCTTTCGGTGTTGTCGGTGTTGAACTATTTTGCGCATCTGAAGCCAAGTCACCAGCAGGGCTGAGTGGAGTGAGGGGTCTAAAAAAGAAAGGGAGCATTTTTGAGTGAATACGCAGGCCGATGTATGCATGCTCTCAGTCTCTTGTAGACAGCTTCATCCTGGCAGTACCCCTCTCTAAGCAAAAAAACATGTCCTGGAGTGGGCAGAACTGCATGCCCCAGTCCTGGTTGTGGGGCGATGTCACCGAAGGCGCTGCATCAGGGTGCCCCACAGCCTTCCTAGAAATATTGTTATTTATTTATTGCTTTCTGCATTGTAAGTCAGGAGTTTGTAGCTTGGAGATACATGTACTCGTAATTAGAGAGTCAACGATCATTATTGATCAGCTTTTACCAGTTTGTCTTGGTAGCGAAAGATAAAATGTGAAGATATATTTCTTTACTCTTTTCAACAAATGTAAGTTTAGTACACAAGGCTCAAGTATCTCAAATGTATAAGAATTAAAATTGTAATTATAAAAATATAAACTTAAGAGGCATTCAGTAAAAACCTTCAAATTGACGAAAACACAAAAGATAAATTTTTTAACAATTTAAATTGAATAATCGAGACAGCGCTACAAGCAGCAGGTCTATTGAAGACTCGTAAATCTAGAATCGATGACAGAGTTCTCTGAAATAAATTTCTCATAGCGTCTCAACTACTGCTGATCGCAGTTTTGAGCACGAAGCAGCTCAATTGAAAATCAGGCACTCAAACGTCTTCATCGAGTAGGACAAAACAAGTGCGCTACCAGACTCATTAAGATAGTAATAAAGCCCCGTGTGTTAATATTGGGATACTCTTTGTAGACTCCGTTCGGGTCCATGAATGAGCACACGCCGTACCACCAGCCAGCGGACCGATCTTGCGCGCAGCTTCCTTCGCTATGGTTGTCATTGTCGGAGTCCGGAGTGCTGAACTGCCGGTTGTTCGGTGAGTAGTTCGGATGAGTCTGCTGTCCGACACTCGACCTGCTTGAGTCCGGAGGTCCCATCGAGCACCTGTACTTGTCGCTCGCTGGGCCAACAGAGAACGAAGCATTCTCAGCCCAGTACCAGGTGCTGTTCCAGTCGCTGAACTCCCAGCGGACTCTCCACACTCCAGTGGCGGTGAGCTGGTGGAGCTGCTCCAGTCCCATCCAGTAGTTGAGACTCTCGCCCTGACCGAATCCGCTCGCGTAGTCCGTCCAGTTCCGGTTGAAGCTGACGGAGCCGTCGACTCTGTGCTGGAAGGTCGTCCAGCACTTCACCGGCTTCCTCATCTGCAATGGGCGATGGGGTGCTGCATTTCATGCACGCAGATTGATGCGGTGCTGCATTTCGTGTACGCATATTGATGCGGTGCTGCATTTCGTGCACGCATATTGATGCGGTGCTGCATTTCGTGCACGCATATTGATGCGGTGCTGCATTTCGTGCACGCATATTGATGCGGTGCTGCATTTCGTGCACGCATATTGATGCAGTGCTGCATTTCGTGTACGCATATTGATGCGGTGCTGCATTTCGTGCACGCATATTGATGCGGTGCTGCATTTCATGCACGCATATTGATGCGGTGCTGCATTTCGTGCACGCATATTGATGCAGTGCTGCATTTCGTGTACGCATATTGATGCGGTGCTGCATTTCATGCACGCATATTGATGCGGTGCTGCATTTCGTGCACGCATATTGATGCGGTGCTGCATTTCGTGCACGCATATTGATGCGGTGCTGCATTTCGTGCACGCATATTGATGCTCTGCTTTCTGCAGAGTGCAGAAGCCGCAAAGGAAAGCCCAGGTCACTCACCCACAGCTGAGGCAGGCTGGAGTCGCTGGCGTGCCGGCACTTCCTGCAGGCGTCCATCGCTCCCCGATCGCAGGCCAGCAGCGAGCAGGAGCCCGAGGCCGCGTCGAAGCGGACGGCTTCCGCGTTCTCAGCAGAAGTCACGCAGTGAATGTCGTTGACCGCCAGCTTCACCGCCAGCACCCGGTACTCGGCGAGGTCGCCTCGCTGGAGACTCCAGCAGGGCTTCTCGGCCGTGGCAGCCGCTGCCATGACAGCGCAGATGATGAGCAGAGAAAGCATTGTGCCTTTGGTAGCAGTTGGCTTTGAGTCCGCAGCTTTTACTTCGTGTGATGATGTTCTGGGAGGCTTCTCGCCCGCTTTGATAACTTGAGTTTTGTTTATGTAGAACTGCTTGGCAACCACGAGCGCACATTCAGATGAGGGAAGGAAATTGAGGAATTGAATCTCCAGTTCAAGTGCAAAAACATTGAGAACTACCAGTACTGCTCCCTACTCAGTGTACAGTAGCCAAAGCTGGGAGCAAGACTGCTGGTGAGGCTTATTGTCACGGTCTTCAAAATAGGTTCCTGCAGTTAAAAAATCAGGCAAAACTGCTTACTACGAGTAACATATGCAAGTCGCGAAAAAAGCCCTATACGGAATTTTTTTGTTCCGCAGCAGCCATCTCAGTGAAGTCGCAGCTATTCAACAAGTTGACAGTATTTTTTATGGGATTTGCACTTCTGCTTGTTTATTTCCTGTGCTGAAATTGGGGCAGAAATTCAATGCAATGGCGAGCAGTTACTTATTTGCTCCAACTCAATTTGATGTAGGTGAAAACTTAGAATGCCTGAGTCGCGATCATTCAAAAAGTTTGCTGGCCTTGCTGATTGAGAATTGCTGGTTGAAGTTTGAGTTGAAGGTTCTCAAGGAACGGAAGGCAATGCAGCTCACAGTCAATCAGTTTGTCAACAAGGCAGAATTAGAAATCCTGCTGGCGCCCCTTGGTGCTAAAGCCCCTTGGTGCTGGCGCCCCTTGGTGCTGGTGCCCCTTGGTGCTGGCGCCCCTTGGTGCTGGCGCCCCTTGGTGCTGGCGCCCCTTGGTGCTGGCGCCCCTTGGTGCTGGCGCCCCTTGGTGCTGGCGCCCCTTGGTGCTGGCGCCCCTTGGTGCTGGCGCCCCTTTTAGACGCGCCCCGTGACAGCTGAATCTGTAATATTTTGCTTTTGCAGTGTGCATTAGCAGTCGTCTAAAAAATCAAAGCCTTGAAAAATTGTGATCAATCCTGTGGTACTTTCATAAAAATATTGAGACCTGAAGGCAAATAAGGCTGAAGCCTAATTCTCACAAAACTCGCGACCCGCGGCCATTCCCGCAGCCCCGCTGAACGAGTTCGTCATGAGCGGCTCCGCCCTGCAGACCAACCGGGTATTCAGCCGGGCCTCCGACCCTGCCCAGTACGTCCTGGTGGTGAAGGCCCAGGACTACGGTCTACCCAGCCTGTCCGCCTCGTCCACCGTCACGGTAAACATCCTGGAAGCCAACCTGGCCGCGCCGAAGTTCCCGGTGACCGACCTGACCATCTCGGTGCCGGAGAACGCCGCCATCGGATCGCTGCTGTACTTCGCCAACGCCACCGACACCGACTTTGGCCGAGGCGGCAAGGTGGCCTACCATCTGGCCTCCGTGAGCCCTCCGCCGTCAGTTACACCGCCCTACTTTCAGCTCGATAATGCGACAGGTAGGATCAGCTGGGCCTGCGCAGATGGCAGGACTGCAACCAGCCAGTTCAGATTGTGCTGGCTTCCCGGCTTAGGGCTTCGGGTCATTTAGGCTGACCTACATTTTAAGGTCACTGAGCTGCTGACTTACCGCCTCTTCAAGGTGATTTCAATGGCACTAAGATGCTCATCTTCCTCTCCCTTAAAGTCACTGAGTGTCATGACTTATGGATGGGGCCGCGTGGTAGGGGTGGAGCTTGCTTAGTAAGCCTAGCTAGCAGTGCGTACGGTAATGTACATGCGCGGGCCACCGTGCCCCTTGGCCTATAAAATATACAGAGCGTGGAGGGTTTTGCCTCAACTGAGTTTACTCCAGAATAAGCGACTTGACTTCATTACACTGAGATGCTGACCTTCCTCTCCCCTAAGGTCACTGAGATGCTGACCTTCCTCTCCCCTAAGGTCACTGAGATACTGATCTTCCTCTCCCCTAAGGTCACTGACAAGGACAACTGAAGTAACGTAATATATAACGTAACTTCAGTTGTCCTTGGTCACTGAGTTACTGACCTTCGCTTCTCTCATGGTCACTGATTTTCTGACTATCCGCGACCTTCTCATACTGACTTTCTGAGACCACTCTCTAAGTTGCTGAGCATTCGTGCACCTCTGCATCCATGCACCCCACACCCAGGCATGCTGTTCCTGCAGAGTGCACTGGACTACGACTCCCTGTCCACCCGCGGCCCGTACACCCTCACCATCCTGGCCTACGACTTTGGCAACGCGTCACGCAGCGGCAGCCAGACCCTGACGATCAGCGTCACTGACTACAACGACAACGATCCGCAGTTCGCTGCTAGCAACACATTCAGCAAGTCGCTGACGGAGAACGTTGGCTCAGGCTACGCGGTGACAACCGTGACTTACACGGACGCCGACTCCGGGCTGAACGCGGAAGTTCGCTGCTCGATTGTTGCTCAGACTAGTCCGTCTGTGTTCGGCATCAATGACACCACCTGCTTGATGTTCACCACCGCTAATCCGGACAGGGAGGTCAGGTAGGTCATTGTAAGGAGTTCAAGTTTGGTATGGGACACCGTTTAGTACATTTGGCCGGAAGAGGCCCAGAGCAGGCACTTCTTAATCACCCAGGACGGGAAAGTCGCAAATAATGGCGAGAAAGAGTAAGGCCTTTTGTGTCAGCTGGATTACAAATGCTGCGTCTTCCAGGATCAACAGCAGTCGTCACTGACAACTTGGCGGATATTGTCAGCAGCTCGAATAGTATATTTACTTCGACTTAAATATAAACTGAATAATAAACTATTTTCTGAGCATCAAAAGGAATTTTGAATTGATGAGGATCAGAAAACCGTAAATTAAATAATATTGTACGAGCTGGTAGAAATCTAGACGAAACCGTATATGATCCTCACTTTTCACCATAATTTGCGATTTCCCCGTCCTGAGAGTGATTAATAGAAGTCCTTGGTCAAGTCCCACATGCATCTAGGTAACTAGCAACTTTAATGCTACGTGTACAACTATGGTGAGTTTTTTTATTTCCTTGAATTACGAAAAATGCTAAAGTAGTCGATTTTACTCACTGCTAAAGCTCATTATTTCGCTTGACGATGTACACAGGAATAGACAGTAGATACTACTGATAACTACGGCCCAGTAGCGTGAAAACAATATTTATTTACACTTTTCCCTCACCATTCTCACTCGCAGAGAAGTGCGCGAGGTCACGGTTCGCCTAACGGACAGAGGCACCCCGTCCCGCTACAAGGAGGCGACCTTCACCGTCACTTTGCTGGATCTCAACGACAATGTTCCGCAGTTTCCCGACTCTCGCATCGTGGCCAGCGTTGTCGAGGAGGCGTCCGCTCCGGTTACCGTGACAACGGTGACAGCAACCGACGCTGACTCAGGGGTCAACGCGAAGATCAGCTATTCGCTACGTTCTGCCGATGGCACCTCGGATGCGTCGAAGTTTGCCGTTGACAGCGCAGGAAAAGTCACGACAACGGCGCCGCTGGATCGGGAAGCTGCTAGGTAACACACCCTAATTAGAACCCATCCTAATTAAGATCGACCCAATTAGGCCTCATTTTGATCGTAATATAACCAAAATAAGAGCCATAATAATCAGATTGCACCTCGTTAGTTAACCAACCACCCATTTAGAACATGCAGCATACTTTCGGACACCATCAGAAACACATTATCAAATTTCCGCATTACTCAGAGGCGATTTTTACGCACTGCTGCTGCTGGCGGTTGACCAAGGCTCGCCAGCACTCACTGGCACTTGCCTGCTAAACATCACAGTGACAGACACAAATGACAACTCGCCTGTGGTAAGTGGTATTCTTAATGAATAATAGCTAACATTTTTAAAGCACGCGGAATCCACCCGCAAATCAGCACCTACCATATGCAACACCCACCCCATAGAACACGCAGCACACACCCCATAAAACACCCACCCCATAGAACACTCAGCACACACCCCATAAAACACCCACCCCATAGAACACGCAGCACACACCCCATAAAACACTCACCCCATAGAACACGCAGCACACACCCCATAAAACACTCACCCCATAGAACACGCAGCACACACCCCATAAAACACTCACCCCATAGAACACGCAGCACACACCCCATAAAACACTCACCCCATAGAACACGCAGCACACACCCCATAAAACACTCACCCCATAGAACACGCAGCACACACCCCATAAAACACTCACCCCATAGAACACGCAGCACACACCCCATAAAACACCCACCCCATAGAACACGCAGCACACAACCCATAAAACACCCACCCCATAGAACACGCAGCACACACCCCATAAAACACCCACCCATAGAACACGCAGCACGCACCCCAAATCTTATCACGAGTTTCAGCCAATCAAATTCAAGCAATGAAAGTAAAACCCAACCTCCATCCACCCACGCATTCAGTGGGTGTCGGCTCCCTACTCTGCCACTGTCAGCGAAGCTGCTCGCCTGGGAACGCTGGTGAAGCAAGTTCAGGCTACGGACAAAGACTCAGTGTTTGGACAGGTGACCTATCGGATCATCGCTGGCAATACTTTGTCGCTATTTCGCATTGGAAACACCACGGGCACGGTTGAGACTGCTCAAAATTCCGGATTGGATCGCGAGACAGTCCCACTGTGGACTCTGACGCTGGAGGCAGCTGACAACGGGCTGCCAGCAAAATCCGTGACCACCACGCTGACAGTCACTGTTGCTGACGTGAACGAGTTTGCGCCCGCCTGGGTCAATGCATCCTACAATGTGGCTGTGAGTCTGTCAATATTTATGAACATCTGCAAATTCCAGGGGCCAAAATGATGGGCAGAGCAGCTCAGAGGTGCATGTAAACGGATCTTGTGCACGAAAATTTGCCGTCAGGTTGTCGTACGATTCACAGCCTTGAGGGCCAACCCTCAAGGCCAGAGAGTGTACGTGCCTGGAAGATTGGAAAGTCAAAGGGCCGCTGTACGCCCTGGTGTGAGTGTGTGCCTGCGTACAGCACAACATTTTTCTTAAGCAGTGAAATCAGTCAATTGATTCAAACAGATTTTAATGATCGCAGGTTTACGAGAACGTACCAGCAGGCACTTTGGTCAGCAGCCCTCTGGTTGCTACGGACGCTGACGCTGGGCCGCTTAACAACCAGGTTAATTACGCTGTAGACGCGGTGCTGCAAGGTGAATTTTATTTCAATATTGGCAACAGCACTGCTCAGCTGTTTGTGTCCACAGCCAAACTGGACAGAGAGACGCGCGATGTTTACTACTATCGGTGAGTACCTGAGTAGTATGCTTTTGACCGATAACGTGGCCGCATTGTGTTTCATGATCACCCACTGGGTTCATGGACACCCACAAAGTTCAAGGACACCCACAAGGTTCATGGACACCCACAAGGTTCATGGACATCCACAAGGTTCATGGACATCCACAAGGTTCATGGACACCCACAAGGTTCATGGACATCCACAAGGTTCATGGACATCCACAAGGTTCATGGACACCCACAAGGTTCATGGACACCCACAAGGTTCATGGACACCCACAAGGTTCATGGACATCCACAAGGTTCATGGACACCCACAAAGTTCATGGACACCCACAAGGTTCATGGACACCCACAAGGTTCATGGACATCCACAAGGTTCATGGACACCCACAAGGTTCATGGACACCCACAAGGTTCATGGACACCCACAAGGTTCATGGACATCCACAAGGTTCATGGACACCCACAAGGTTCATGGACATCCACAAGGTTCCTGGACACCCAAAAGGTTCATGGACATCCACAAGGTTCATGGACACCCACAAGGTTCATGGACACCCACTGGGTTCATGGACATCCACAAGGTTCATGGACATCCACAAGGTTCATGGACACCTACAAGGTTCATGGACATCCACAAGGTTCATGGACACCCACAAGGTTCATGGACACCCACTGGGTTCATGGAAACTCAATGGGTTCATGGACACCCACAAGGTTCATGGACACCCACTGGGTTCATGGACACTCAATGGGTTCCTGGACACCCACAACATTCACTGAGTTTATAGATGCTCACTTTCGAAAGTCTGTACTCGGATAATCTCAAACCAACTCGTCTATAACTCTTTCCATCGCAGGATTCGAGCTTGGGACAGCGCTGAGGTGCCGAAAACGTGCACCCCCTGCCTAACAGTGACCATCAATATCCTTGATGTGAACGACAATGACCCGGTGTTCAACCAGACGATGTACAACTCCAGCTTGTACGAGAACGCTAGTATTGGCACCAATGTGTTGTCAGTGTGGGGCTCGGACAGGGATATCGGAGAGAATGGCAATATACGGTACTACATCAACTCCACTGGAGCTGAGGGCTTCAATGCATCGGAAGTGTTCAGTCTGGATCCGGTCAGTGGTTTGCTGACTGTGCGAGCTGGCCTGGATCGGGAGACCAAGGCTTCCTACAGGTTAGTTAGTAAGTTAGTAAGTTAGTAAGTTAGTTAGTTAGTTAGTTAGTCAGTTAGTTAGTTTGTTTGTTAGTTAGTTAGTTAGTTAGTTAGTTAGTTAGTTAGTTAGTTAGTTAGTTAGTTAGTTAGTTAGTTAGTTAGTTAGTTAGTTAGTTAGTTAGTTAATTAGTTAGTTAGTTAGTTAGTTAGCTAGTTAGTTAGTTAGTTAGTTAGTTAGTTAGTTAGTTAGTTAGTTAGTTAGTTAGTTAGTTAGTTAGTTAGTTAGTTAGTTAGTTAGTTAGTTAGTTAGTTAGTTAGTTAGTTAGTTAGTTAGTTAGTTAGTTAGTTAGTTAGTTAGTTGGTTAGTTAGTTAGTTAGTTAGTTAGTTAGTTAGTTAGTTAGTTAGTTAGTTAGTTAGTTAGTTAGTTAGTTAGTTAGTTAGTTAGTTAGTTAGTTAGTTAGTTAGTTAGTTAGTTAGCTAGTCAGTTAGTTAGTTAAACATTTTTACTCCACGGCATTCCAGCTTCCCGATCATCATCCGGGACAATGGCACGGCACCCCAGCGCAGCAGCTCAGCAACAGTATTCATCACTATACTCGATGTCAATGATGTAGCTCCCAGCTTCTCTAGTGGTTTTTACAATTTCGAAGTGCCTCAGGTGGACGACGGCAACATGCTGATTGGGCAGCTCAGCGCCACAGATCCTGATCTAGGTGACGGAGGTGTCGTAAGGTGAGAATCTAGAGTTCTTGTATCGAGAGTGTATCCTTTGGGAACCGTGGTGTACCGGTACATGTAGTCTTTGTAAGCGTGAGACCGAGAGCATAAAGCGTGAGTGTAAGCGTAAAGACCGAAATTGACGTCTTTGACCTCTTTGTAAACCGAGAGTTGCCTATGCATGACATTGCGAGTATTAGCAAACGTCTGACAAAATTACTATGTATTAGAAAAATTGATAAAAATTCGGTTTAAAACTTTATTAACTGATTTTTTCGCAACTGCCCAGGTACTTCTTCCCGGAGAACAACCGGCACTTCATTCTGAACACCAAATCCGGCATACTGAAGCGGAACACCCTGAACTCTGTCGAACAGTACAAAATCTACACTCAGCTTGCAGCTGCCAGGGACCTCGGATCACCGACATCGCTGACCTCGGCGAATGCGGCAGTCAGGATTGACACTTTCCCAGCTGCTGACTACATCATATTGATCCACTTCTCAATGTCTGAATCGGATTACGTCAGGCAGCTCAACGATATTAAGCTGCGACTGGGTGAGGGGCCCATTCAATGGAATTAGTGATGCAGATTCAATGGCAATAGAGAGGCAGATTAAATGGCAGTAGAGAGGCAGATTAAATGGCAGTAGAGAGGCAGATTCAATGGCAGTAGAGAGGCAGATTCAATGGCAGTAGAGAGGCAGATTCAGTGGCAGTAGAGAGGCAGATTCAATGGCAGT
Source organism: Macrostomum lignano (assembly GCA_002269645.1). NCBI lineage: Eukaryota > Metazoa > Platyhelminthes > Macrostomidae > Macrostomum > Macrostomum lignano. The sequence goes on along the minus strand of NIVC01001651.1, from coordinate 110,767 downwards.
AGAGAGGCAGATTCAATGGCAGTAGAGAGGCAGATTCAATGGCAGTAGAGAGGCAGATTCAATGGCAGTAGAGAGGCAGATTCAGTGGCAGTAGAGAGGCAGATTCAGTGGCAGTAGAGAGGCAGACTCAATGGCAGTAGAGAGGCAGACTCAATGGCAGTAGAGGCAGATTCAATGGCAGTAGAGAGGCAGATTCAATGGCAGTGGAGAGGCAGATTCAGTGGCAGTAGAGAGGCAGATTCAATGGCAGTGGAGAGGCAGATTCAGTGGCAGTAGAGGGGAAGATTCAATGGCAGTAGAGAGGCAGACTCAATGGCAGTAGAGAGGCAGATTCAATGGCAGTAGAGGCAGACTCAATGGCAGTAGAGAGGCAGACTCAATGGCAGTAGAGAGGCAGATTCAATGGCAGTAGAGAGGCAGATTTAATGGAATTAGTGAGGCAGATTCAATGGCAGTAGAGGGGCAGATTCAATGGAATTAGTGAGGCAGATTCAATGGAATTTGTGAGGCAGATTCAATGGCAGTGGAGAGGCAGATTCAGTGGCAGTAGAGAGGCAGATTCAATGGCAGTGGAGAGGCAGATTCAGTGGCAGTAGAGAGGCAGATTCAATGGCAGTAGAGAGGCAGATTCAATGGCAGTAGAGAGGTAGATTCAGTGGCAGTAGAGAGGCAGATTCAATGGCAGTGGAGAGGTAGATTCAGTGGCAGTAGAGAGGCAGATTCAATGGCAGTAGAGAGGCAGATTCAATGGCAGTAGAGGGGCAGATTCAATGGCAGTAGAGAGGTAGATTCAGTGGCATTTTACCTTCCGCAGCGGAAACCCTGGCGGGCAAATACCCGGACAGCCGTGTCGGCCAGTGGAAGCACCACCAGCACGGCGGCAACCTGGTCGGCTATTTCTACGCCTTGGCCAATCGCCAGACGGACAACGCCAGCTTCGTGTCGGTCGACAAGCAGTTCGTGTCTCTCAACGACCTGCTCGCCTTCTGGCGGTTCAATAGCGAAGGTCGACCAACCGACGTCCTCAGAGGCAGCCGTTTGGCCTCGTACAGCATAGTGAAGGTGGAGCCCTACCCGCAGGCTGCCGCCGCCCCATGGTACACTACCTGGTGGGGCATCCTGCTGCTCACTCTGGCCGCTCTGGCCGCTGCGGCGCTCCTGGCTGCCGCCGTCTATGGCATCTTCACGGCCACCGCGGCCGCCTGCGCCGGAGCTGGCGCCGAAACTGCGCCCGCGGCCAGCGCTCCGAGTGAGTGGAAAAGTTTTTTTGATTCTATATTTGTAAGACAACTCCTGAGACAGACGTGAGAGATATTGAACAACTGTGCCCGTAGTAGGACATGTGTGACAGTAATATGACGGGTGTGACAGTAATAAAGCAGGTGTGACAGTAATAAAACAGGTGTGACAGTAATAAAACAGGTGTGACAGTAATAAAACAGGTGTGATAGTAATAAAACAGGTGTGATAGTAATAAAACAGGTGTGACAGTTGTAAAACAGGTGTGACAGTTGTAAAACAGGTGTGACAGTAATAAAGCAGGTGTGACTGTAATAAAACAGGTGTGACAGTAATAAAACAGGTGTGACAGTAATAAAACAGGTGTGACAGTAATAAAACAGGTGTGACAGTAATAAAACAGGTGTGATAGTAATAAAACAGGTGTGATAGTAATAAAACAGGTGTGACAGTAATAAAATAGGTGTGACAGTAATAAAATAGGTGTGACAGTAATAAAATAGGTGTGACAGTAATAAAATAGGTGTGACAGTAATAAAATAGGTGTGACAGTAATAAAACAGGTGTGACAGTAATAAAATAGGTGTGACAGTAATAAAACAGGTGTGACAGTAATAAAATAGGTGTGACAGTAATAAAATAGGTGTGACAGTAATAAAATAGGTGTGACAGTAATAAAATAGGTGTGACAGTAATAAAATAGGTGTGACAGTAATAAAACAGGTGTGACAGTAATAAAATAGGTGTGACAGTAATAAAACAGGTGTGACAGTTGTAGAGGTATGTCAGCTCAACCACTGTCTCTCCACCAGCGCCCCCAAAAGTGGCGCCAGTCAGGGAGCGCCAGATTCTGCAGCTGAACGCGGCCAAGCACCCGCGCCAGCTCGAACCGGCGCCCAACCCGAAGCCGAAGGGCCGCTACCTCATCAACTCCAACACTGGCGAGGTGCAAAGCGCGCTGAGTCAGAACGCGCCCAAGGAGTGGCGCGGCACTCCCGTGCCAAACTTGCAGGACGGCGCCGCCACCGCCGCTGGACCTCAGGTCACCGCGGATCCAATGGAAGTGCTCGACTTTTGAAACTGCTCAAACGGTTTTTTATCGGTTGACTAAAATTTTATGTAGATTGACTATTGATCAGACTTTATTCCTGCAATTGGCGTGCTTCACGAACGGGTTTCGGTGACCCAGCTCACACCCTACTCCACCAGCTCACACCCTACTCCACCAGCTCACACCCTACTCCACCAGCTCACACCCTACTCCACCAGCTCACACCCTACTCCACCAGCTCACACCCTACTCCACCAGCTCACACCACAGTGCCATTGCGTGTTCCAGCTTCATCCCCATAACCGGTTCGACACTCTTTCAAGTGTTGTTTGATCCTGGTTAAAAGTAATGTTGTATTATGCTTGTTATACTCCACGTATCCTTATTTATGCCCCATATTTAATCACTCCAGTAGCAGCCTATTTTATTCACAAAGTACAAACTTGCAAGTAAAAACTCTGGTAGAACTTTGTAGCACAACTTTAGCTGAGGATTGCTGAGTAGACGACTGAGCTAACCTGATACGGTCGGCAGTATCTGAGAATCTCAAGTGCCCCTCCCCGCAAAAGCGGATGTGGGCTGTATTGTGCTTCACCTCAGCGTTTCTTGAGCAGCTTATCAATGCGCTGTGAGATGAGTTCGTGTTTCATGGCCTCCTTTTCAAGATTAACTCGGCTTGGCAGGCTAGCAGATTAAGTAAAACTTATTTTGTATAGCTTTGTGGATAGATAGATGGATAGATAGATAGATAGATAGATAGATAGATAGATAGATAGATAGATAGATAGATAGATAGATAGATAGATAGATAGATAGATAGATAGATAGATAGATAGATAGATAGATAGATAGATAGATAGATAGATAGATAGATAGATAGATAGATAGATAGATAGATAGATAGATAGATAGATAGATAGATAGATAGATAGATAGATAGATAGATAGATAGATAGATAGATAGATAGATAGATAGATAGATAGATAGATAGATAGATAGATAGATAGATAGATAGATAGATAGATAGATAGATAGATAGATAGATAGATAGATAGATAGATAGATAGATAGATAGATAGATAGATAGATAGATAGATAGATAGATAGATAGATAGATAGATAGATAGATAGATAGATAGATAGATAGATAGATAGATAGATAGATAGATAGATAGATAGATAGATAGATAGATAGATAGATAGATAGATAGATAGATAGATAGATAGATAGATAGATAGATAGATAGATAGATAGATAGATAGATAGATAGATAGATAGATAGATAGATAGATAGATAGATAGATAGATAGATAGATAGATAGATAGATAGATAGATAGATAGATAGATAGATATATGGATATATGGATGGATGGATGACAGAAAAATAAAGTTAGAAAAGTCCAAGTATCTCAGAATATCCTGTCGCTTTTCATTGAATTAAAAAGATTAGACAAATATCAGATGCTGTCCCAGAAGCGAAAACGAAAATTGATTGCATCGTAGCGACTGAGTTGTCCTGGAAAATGAAATCCGCCCCGTAGTGCGGGGTAGCCAATCAACTAGATTGGACGCGTGGCATCGGCAGAAGCGGCTTCTTGTCTTTCAAGATTTTTTCTTGATTGTTTGCCCTCTCACTCGAGTATGCAGTTCGTTCAAATCGAAACATATAGGCTCGGCATGAGTATTATCCCAGGACAATTTTTGCTGCCTCTGATTGGCTCACACAGTTTGCAAATTGGGGCATAAATTTCCTGGCATCAGCTGCTGCTCACAGCTCCGAGCATCCCACCAATGCCAATGATAGAAGCATCAACGAACTCATCGAGGCTGCTCCACCAGCTTCTGTGGCCGCAGTCTCCATCGCCTCGTCGACATCACGCGGCCCTGATCGGCCTTTTAGCCGGCGTCTGCTTCGTGCTCTGCCTCCTGCTGGGCCTTGGGCTGTGGCGCCGCAGGCGGGACAGCGCCATCGACTCTGAGGACGATGATGATGCGGATCGAATGGAATCTGAGGATGGAGAAACTTTAACCAGCAGCTGTCGGATTCGTCTGCTGCCTGGCGAGCGGAGTTTCAGTACTCAACAGGTGAGTCCTGCCCGTTCCGCTGAGGGTGTACAGCGGCCTCGACATTCAAATCGGCAGACATGCACACTTTCTGCGCCTTGGGGGGCTGGCCGTCACGGATGTGAATCGCCAGAGGTCACTTTTACCGCGACAGAGTGAGACGAGTTTACTGTTGATTGCCTGACTCTGCCCCTCCTTGACAGGCAATGCAGGAATTCGATGAAGCTGCCGAGCGGACTGAGGAGGAGGAGGCTGGACAGCAGCGGGGCCGGCAGCAGCAGTTCTGCTACGGTTGCGGCGCTCTGGTCAACCGAAACCCGCTGACCTACGTTGAGTCCGACAGCCGTGAGTCGAGCTCGGACGAGGAGGACCAATCAGATCAACAGCAGGTCGGAGGTGGGTTTAAGAATCGCTGCACCTGCTTCGGAGTCCCGACAGTGTCGCTGGCCGCTGATTGGTCTCTGGGGAACTTTCAGCAGCAACAGGAACAACAACAGCCACCACAGTCGAGGAAAAGTTCGCTGACACCTCTTTCGGAGCCGACAGAAATTGACGGTGCCATTGGCTTTATGTAGATTTATTATTGTCCTGCCTTTGCTATTGTAACTAGGAGGCTGGAGTTGGTTTTTTATTAGGGGCAAGTGGGTCTGTGGGCACCCTGACGCACTTTAAGCGACATTGTCACGCAACCGGCGAGAGGCATTACTGCCCATTCCATTGACTCCCTTGAGCAGGCACACAAGCGCTCGGATACGTACGCAGTCATACGCTCAGGCACACACTCACACAGTTAGGCATGTACACTTCACTGTGCCTTGGGGGTTGGCCATCAAGGGTGTTAATTGCACGAGCAGAGCCAAGCCGAAATTCCAATTTAGCTCCAAATTAATGTGACTGCACTTGGAATCGAGCCTGGGCCGCTGGCACACCAGAGCGCCGCGTTGGACCACTGGGTTACGGCCGCTTTGAGGAGGTGGGTTGGTTTGCCCCGAAGCTCCTCAAATTGACTGGAAGGGTAGAGAGTAGAGATTGGGTAGTTGGCAAGCTCTAGGGCTGGAAGGTAGAAAGAAACTATTAGTTCAGTTAGCACTTTTACCGTGAAGAAATGTAAGGTAAAAGTACAAGAGTGTTTGAGGGCTCTCCTTGGGCTTTGGGACTTCAGGATGTTCATTTTGTTCTTTTTCCGTTTTCATCTGATATCATCCGATCTTGGTTCTTTTGACCATTGAGTTAAAAATATAAAGAAATTGACAATTTTATTTGGATCCTGCTCCGTTTTCAGTTCAACTGGCAAGCTGGAAGCAATTGTTCCATTAAGATCTCCTTTTTCATGCCTAACTGACCTCTGCTGCCAAATAATAGAACCAGCGCGTTTCGTGGCTAAGAAGTGACTCCCTAAGAGAGGCAACCCTGAGAAGGATAGAAGTCCTGCTAGATCCCTACCGGATGAACCTGGGAAATCTGAGCTTAGTCCAGCCTCCGGCAGTCAAGTCTCTGGCCTCTCTATTCTAATCTGCCGGATGCAGAACAGCAGGGAGGTGGCTGCCATTTTATTATAATCTGGGAGACGCGACACGCGAGCTGCCCAGCTGCTGCAAACGGGAAAATGCAATCCAGAAAAATTAGCAAAAAAACGGATACCTTTTGATAACAGCGATGCTCCAGGACTGACTGGTTTTTTAATTTCCTTTTTCGATCTCGTTGCTACTTTCCGCTGCTGCTGCTGCAGCCTCGAGAGACTGAAAGAAAATAACCCTCGCGAAAGTCAATTTCTGTCTTCCGCTTTTAATGGGAAGCGGTTTGATAAAGAATGAACCTTCCCGAAGGGACCGAAGCACTTGGTTAAGAATTAATTAGCTAAATTCTGTATGCGATGAGGAAGAACTCTCGTTTAATTTCGACGGAAATTTGAAATTTATGCTGCATATCATTGACGTCATCGTCCAATAGACCCTTCTCTCAGGCGTGCAGCACTCCACCAATGTAGACCCTTCTCTCAGGCGTGCAGCACTCCACCAATGTAGACCCTTCTCTCAGGCGTGCAGCACTCCACCAATGTAGACACTTCTCCCAGGCGTGCAGCACTCCACCAATGTAGACACTTCTCCCAGGCGTGAAGCACTCCACCAATGCACACACTTCTCCCAGGCGTGCAGCACTCCACCAATGTAGACCCTTCTCTCAGGCGTGCAGCACTCCACCAATGTAGACCCTTCTCTCAGGCGTGCAGCACTCCACCAATGTAGACCCTTCTCCCAGGCGTGCAGGCCCAATGAATACTTGAACATCCCTGTCTCCAGAGTTCGAGTTCAAGGCAATATAGTAAAAAACGCCGCCTTTGATGTAGCACGTATTATAACAGGTTCCTAAAATATTTAATTAAGCTACCCCAACAGCCACGCGCGCAGCCATAAAACTTAATTTGGCTTTGCACTGCATAGCTAATGCCGCATTCAGATAGCACAGGACTGCGGCTGCTCCTCTACTCTCATCCGCTCTGCATGATCAATAGCCGGTAAAATGCAAAAGCGGAGAGAAGGGAGAGACAGCGATAGAATAGGGTAATATATCAGAACCAAAATGCGGCTCTCTTTGGCTTAGTCCAGTCATTAATTAGCTGCTCCTGCTCATAGATTAATATATCAGCTACCTCGGTCTCACTGATGTAGCACTGGTACCTCAGATACTGAGGCATTGCCTGGGCCTAACATGTAGGCTTGTCTGTATTGCATCCGGACACACCTGTGGTTGCATCTGGAAAAAAATTCTGTGGTTGCATCCGGACATACCTTCTGCGGTTGCATCCGGACACACCTTCTGCGGTTGCATCCGGACACACCTTCTGTGGCTGTATCCGGACACACTTTCTGTGGTTGCATCTGGAAAAAAATTCTGTGGTTGCATCCGGACATACCTTCTGCGGTTGCATCCGGACACACCTTCTGCGGTTGCATCCGGACACACCTTCTGTGGCTGTATCCGGACACACTTTCTGTGGTTGCATCTGGACAAAAATTCTGTGGTTGCATCCGGGCACACTTTCTGCGGTTGCATCCGGACACACCTGCGGTTGCATCCGGACACACCTTCTGCGGTTGCATCCGGACACACCTTCTGCGGTTGCATCCGGACATACCTTCTGCGGTTGCATCCGGACACACCTTCTGCGGTTGCATCCGGACACACCTTCTGCGGTTGCATCCGGACAAACTTACCCGTAGGCTTTTATTCAGCTATCCGAACCGAGGAACAGTAAGCTATGTAAGCTTTATCTTACATAGTACTAACAGTAGGCAACCTCTGCAAGTGTGACTGAGTTTTAGTTGACTTGAACAATGGCCGGAAAACCATCACGCTTCGCCACTATTCCAACTGTTGAATTGCGCACAAATATAAAATGAGATCAAGTATGATGAGCCTAGTACCTATCTATTAGTCTGCTAATACAGGGTATGTATAATTTTAGACCAGGTATTAAAAGTTTCGTTGATAAAAGTTGTTGCTGAGAAGCTTCAAGTTCAAGTTGAGCCAAAATTCGCTTGACAACGCGATAATAACTAAGCCAAGTTACAATGTCTTCTGCACAAACACTTCTAAGCCTGCACAAACACTTCTACGCCTGTACAAACACTTCTACGCCTGTACAAACACTTCTACGCCTGTACAAACAGTTCTACGCCTGTACAAACACTTCTACGCCTGTACAAACACTTCTACGCCTGCACAAACAGTTCTACGCCTGTACAAACACTTCTACGCCTGTACAAACAGGCGTAAACACTTTTAAGCCTGCAGTCTTCTGGGATTTTACTTTGAAACTCATAAATTAAAATACGTTTGTAGAAAGGAACACGGCTAAAATTTATGCATATACTCTGCAACATTGAAAATTCGCCACCCACCAGTAAGCAACTTCTAACGGATCTGCCTTGCAAGTAGGGAGTAGTAGTAGTAGCAAGTAGCTCTTGGTACGACCGCATCCGGGATGCTTAGAAACTTTTGTTTGAATGAAACAAACTTAATTCTACATTTTTGTTTAGACCATTGTTTTCGTGATTCCGGTTTGTAAACTAATTTAGGCTACAATTGAACATGAATCCGTATTTTGCGCAAACAGATCCAACATAGAGGCAACAGGAGGTTGCACATTTGAGTGCCGCATATGTGTATTAAAAAAATATACAGCCTGAAGCGTCTGAGTTCGGTAAACGTACACTTGCAGCCGTCTTTCTCAGCTAGCCAAGTTTTCTTTATCCAAGGAATTGTTGACAAGAAATAGGTGCCTCTGCTTTCTACAGCTGAGCCACAGGTCATGTACGCCGGCGCTAGGGATGATAGAAAAACTCGATCTCAGGGAATCTGCCTGTCACCGACAGGCTGCCTGGCGGGACGAAAATCAATTCGCAATGTCGCAAAAGTCCCCAGAGATTGCGTACGGGACTCAGTTGGCTTAGCCAGCCTCCCAGCAGGGCCTCATCATCTCACAATATTAGTCAGCCGGCTTGCCTAAGCCGAATACAGTGATGGGGTGAGGCAATTCGCAGGCCAATCTCAATCAACTCAATCTTTCCTAATTCCCATCCAACCCAATCCAGTCCCTCTGTCGCCTTCGTTCGCGCGCATATTTCGACTCTTCTTCTTCACCACTACTTTCGACGCCTTTTTCTGTTGACGCTCTAGGAGCCTGATTTCGACTTAAAGAGCCTGAATCTAACAGCCTAACGAAGAAACCAGTCTCAATTTCTATGCAGATTTTCAGACATTTCTTAGTGGTTACCGAGGAGAAAGACTGTCGGGTTAAATGCTAAAGAAATCTCTCTTTAAGAAAGCGAACTGCCTCATTGCCTAACCGAGAGTTTAGAACTGAGCCGTCACTGATCGTTGGTGCAAACGTCATGTCATCGGCTACATCTGTGGTTATCCTGTTCCTAATCACTTCCGGCATTCGTGGCCATCATGAGAAAGTGACCGAAACTGGCTGGCCCTGGCAGTTTGAGCTCATCCTGGGCGCCATGACCTGGCAGGAGGCGGCGGACCGCTGCTCCGCTGCTGGAATGTCCCTGGCGCCGGTGGCTGCCTCTCCAGGCGGACTCGCGGCCGCCAGAGCGCGTCTAACTGGGGAGGGAGTCGTCGAGCGAAGCGTCTGGATCGACGGCAGGCGAAGTCGCCGACGATGCAGCTGCCTATGGAAGCAGAAATTTTTGCAGAGGCAGAAACAACAATCTACCATGTAAGGAGAACTCTAGTGTTCTGAGGCCCTGAGGAAAGACACACTCTCTCAGCTCATTTATCTTGCGTGTTACGCTCGTAATTTCAAGTGAAAACGTTGCCGGATTATTTGATGTGGCGCAAGTCTGGGAATTTTGTCAAAATATCATTTATTAGTTCCTATTATTCCCGATTTTTTAACAAGCGTCAGTTTATATCGACAAGAGTTTGTCAGGACGTCAGATAGCTCGTGAGAGTCAATAGAATAGTCTACAGGCTTTGTACTTTTCTTTCGACACACAGAAAGTCTCTTTGAAATGCCGTTTCTGAGTGTAACTACTTGTTAAACATCCATGCAGGAATTTCTCCAGTCCAGTCTCCATGGTCCATTTCTCCTCAGCTCACAGTGAGCTCAGTCTTCCAGAAGAAGCTCCATTGCAGTCGCGCAACGAGTGTCTGACGGTGCTAAGCTCGACTGTACTCGCTGAAAATCGCGCAGAAGATGCGGTTGAATTCGCTGACTGCCAGCAGTACCAAGCTGGCGCGCTGTGCTCGGCTGTTCAGCATCCAAATCAGCTTCATCAGCAGCAACACCGCCAGAAGTCAGTTGAACAGACTTCAGCAACAACAACATCAGCGCCTGACGATGCCGATGAATCAACAGCACTGACGGAATCTTCGAAGCTGAAGAGCAACCCGGATGAGGTTTGGTGGCTGGCCGCGCTGTCGGGTTGCGTAGCCGCCAGTCTGTGCGTCATCGCCTCCCTGCTGGCAGTCATTGTGGCTGGCGCCGGTAGCAGGGAGCATTGCTGCTACAAATGACGCCTTACCGAGAGAGAGGACGAGTCAGGGACTACTCTGAGTTACACGAGTTTTGCATCCTAATTTATTTAAGGCCGAATTTCGCTTGAAAATGCATTTACGAGACAGGAATTCTATATTTTAAGCACTTATTGGACGATTTTGTTATATTCAGTTGATACGACGATCCCGTAACACAATCGTAACGGCTTTAGAAAAATTCGTCCCAAGCTTACTCTAAATGCTTAATTTTGCACCTTGTTCAACCAACCTCTACTCGTACATCAACCAGCATCGCATGCATATTGGTAGGGTAGAAATGCTTTAAATGATTAGTGTCTATCTTCTTAATGCATAGTTAAACGAAATTAGGCCATTATATACAGTATTTGACAAACAACCGAGTTTAACACGCTCTGTGATTCATTCAAAATATTTACCCGAAGTCGAAGACCCACTCTTTAGCTGTTTTTTTTCGACAGGCTTTTCAGTACAAATTATTCAGCAAACCTAAATGCTGCACAAATATTCAAACAAGTGGAACTCGTACAGACGAACGGATTAAGAATCTTTGTAGTATGACTATATTAGCTCATAGCTCATATATAATTTAGGGCCAGGTTATAAAATACTGCGGAAGCATGCTCAGTAGATCAGAGTTTATAGAAAATTTCGAGCAGAACTAATACGATATAAATATTTTAAGCATAATTTGCGAATGGCGGCGTTGCATTAGCAAAGCTGTGAGGGAGCGAATGAAGACTGTGCGAGCAGGCAAAATTACTGGTTAAATAATTTTCGAATCGCTAGAATGACTAGGGGAGAATCAGGAGAAATGGCCGCAGGACTTTGTCGAAAACTACAATTCAGAAAGTTCAATAAAGTCTCAAAAAAGCGATACAGCGAAATTGGTTTAAAGCGATTTTGTTTAAAAAAATCGACGGCTATGTTTGCGTGCCGATTTTTTTTACTAGGCGGCGAAAATGGGCTTAAAAATAAAGAGAGAGCCGTACGGCTGACGCGAGGGAAGAGTGCGGCGGACTACAGCCAGGTGAAGCGGTCAGTGATTGCCACCAAAGCCATATTAGCGCTAAGGCGAACCGATGGTCTATCGATGAGCAGTAGCAAATGTAGTCGAGCAGTATGGCAGCAAGCCTCGAAAAAACTAGATAAGAAGGCAAGGGGGTCTCGAATTAAGTCGTGCGAGCGGGGCAGTTACCGTGATGGCAACTGGAGAAGTTCTTCAGCAACAGCTTTGCCATGCTTAATGAAAGTGCTCTAAAAGGCTGCGTTGCTGTTTATAAAAAGAGTTACTAATGATCAGAAGATCAGATTGATGTCCAGTTCAAGTCTGTTCACTCAGAGTGCTGATCCAGGATGCTCTGGAGATCCTTCTGGTTAACGTCCTCGCCCGGAAGGATCTGGAAACAGGAAAGCATCGTGAAGAATGCGCTGGTTTCGATTAAGTTGAACGTATTTGATTCGAAAGCTACTGAATTCGCTGGTCAATGCAAACAGAGAACCAAACTAAAGTTCGCAGACCTGCAACGCAAAAGCGGCGGTTTCTTTGGCACCGTTGAGCTCAGCAACTAGCTGGTAGCAGCCGCTGTCAGTGCTCAGCGCTACCGGGATGCTCAAAGTGAACTGACCGCCGTTTGTAACCATCTGAAAGCGATCACTGTCAGTCAAAGGCGCGCCGTCCTTGCTCCAGGTGGCTGCAGAGTGAGGGTGGAATGGAGCACTGTATGTCTATTACGCTCGTATCAGGGTGGTCTATGGTCAGAGCAGTCTATGGTCAGAGCAGTCTATGGTCAGAGCAGTCTATGGTCAGAGTAATCCATGGTCAAAGCAGTCTATGGTCAGAGTAATCCATGTTCAAAACAGTCTATGGTCAGAGTAATCATCTATGATCAGAGTAATCCATGGTCAAAGCAGTCTATGGTCAGAGTAATCCATGTTCAAAACAGTCTATGGTCAGAGTAATCATCTATGATCAGAGTAATCCATGGTCAAATCAGTCTATGGTCAGAGTAATCCATGGTCAAATCAGTCTATGGTCAGAGTAATCCATGGTCAAATCAGTCTATGGTCAGAGTAATCCATGGTCAAATCAGTCTATGGTCAGAGTAATCCATGTTCAAAACAGTCTACGGTCAGAGTAAAAATGATTGAATGTTGCCCAAATAGACGCGCTAAGCAGCCTATTTACCTGTAGCCTCGGCAGAGTTAGCTTTGGCGGTGACGCTTACTGAGGTGCCCTCTTCAGCGGTGGCCGAGGTCGGGAACTCGGCGATGATCACCGGCGGCGGTGGCGGCAGGCCTGGCTCCTCCTCGGCTGGCGGCGGCGCCACCCGGACGCTGCACTGGGTGACCAGCAGAGCTTCGCCGCCCGTCACCTCCAGTCGGTACACTCCGCCATCGTCAGGGTACAGTGCCTCTGCCGCTTTCAACGCAAATCGACCGGCTGCAGCGTCGGCGACAACCTCGACCTCGTCCGACACAGGTCGACCATTGACCGTCCACTTGCCCGCAAGCTTCTGGCTGCCCGGAGCCACCATTGCCACCAGCTCGAAGGGATCGGCATCAGCTACAGACACAGAGGCGGGATGCTTCGAGAACTTCAAAGCTGGCGGCGGCGGCGGTGGGGGAGGTGGCGGCGGCGGTGTTGGTTCCTTTGGTTTCGGCGGCGGTACCTCAGCCGGCGGTGATTCTTTCTTAGCTCTGCCGCGGCTGCTGCTGGTGGTTACTTCAGTCCGGCTCTCCTCCCGAATGCTAGTCGAAATGCTGGACGAGTTACCGTTGACAACCGTAGACGACCGCTGCTGCTTGATGGAGCTCTTGTAGCTGGATGAAGAGGCAGCGGTGCCGCTCCTGTCCACACTAGTCGTCTCCTTGAAGCGAACCTTCGACGACTTGTTCGCCGACTTCCAGCGGCCCTCGCAGACGTCCAGCTTGCACTGCGTCTCGTCCTGACCGCGCCCGTTCTCAACCTGGACAGTGTAGCGCCCAGCGTCCTCTAGACCGGCGGAGAAAATCTCCAGGCTAGCCACGCCGGAGGCGAACTGGATGTTGTACTCCTTGGATTTGGCCGAGAGCTCCTTGCCGTCCTTGAACCAGGAGATGCTAGGCAGCGGCTTGCCGTCCACGGTGCAGCTGAGCTTGACGAATCCGGCCTCCTGGATGAAGCGATTGCGCAGCGGGAAGGTAATCCGGGCTGGCCTATCGGGCTCCGACCACAGCTCCGGTGGCGGCGACGGCGACTTGCGACGTCGTGGAACGGCAGCTTCTGATGTCTCAGAGATCTCGCGATGGAGCCCAGCTTCCACCTGCGAGGTTATTTGCGTATGACTAAAACTATGTAGCGTGAGGCATTATATGACCAAAGTTGTGCACATCGGATCAACCGTGTTCTGAAAAACCAACCCAGATCGTAGTTGATCACGAACTGAACTCAAACACCTACCTGCAGTTTAATGACGGCCTCCTTCCGTCCGAACGAGTTTTCCGCCTTCACCTGATACTCGCCACCGTCTTCCAGCTTCACTCGGTTGATCTTCAGAGAAAAATCGTTGCCAGAGTAGCGCTGCATGAACTTCACTGACTGCATCAGCGTCTCGCCGTTGCGCAGCCAGTTGACCAGAGGCGGCGAGATCGACAGCACCTTGCACTCGAACAGTGCGGTCTGACCCTCAGCGCAGTAGGCGTTGCGAGAGCGGAGAACAAATCGAGGAGCTGCCTCCTTGCGGTCTGGGGGAAGTTTGTGGGGCTGCTATGATTGTCATTTCTATCCTGTCATGTCTGACCCATCACATCTAATCATGTCATGTCTATCCTATCACATCTAACCATGTCATGTCTATCCTATCACATCTAATCATGTCATGTCTATCCTATCACATCTAACCATGTCATGTCTATCCTGTCACATCTAATCATGTCGTGTCTATCCTGTCACATCTAATGCTGTCATGTCTATCCTGTCATGTTTATCCTATCACATCTAATGCTGTCATGTCTATCCTATCACATCTAATCATGTCATGTCTATCCTGTCACATCTAATCATGTCATGTCTATCCTGTCACATCTAATCATGTCATGTCTATCCTGTCATGTTTATCCTATCACATCTAATCATGTCATGTCTATCCTGTCATGTTTATCCTATCACATCTAATCATGTCATGTCTACCATGTCACATCTAACCATGTCATGTCTATCCTGTCACATCTAATGCTGTCATGTCTATCCTGTCACACCTAATCATGTCATGTCTATCCTGTCATGTCTATCCTATCACATCTAATCATGTCATGTCTATCCTGTCATGTTTATCCTATCACATCTAATCATGTCATGTTTATTCCATCACATCTAATCATGTCATGTCTATCCTGTCATGTTTATTCTATCACATCTAATCATGTCATGTCTATCCTATCACATCTAATCATGTCATGTCTATCCTATCACATCTAATCATGTCATGTCTATCCTATCAAATCTAATCATGTCAGGTCTATCCTGTCATGTTTATTCTATCACATCTAATCCTGTCATGTCTATCATGTCCCACCTAATCCTGTCATATCTATCCTGTCACATCTAATCATGTCATATCTATCCTGTCATGTTTATTCTATCACATCTAATCCTGTCATGTCCATCCTTCAATATCTATCCTTCTCAGAATCTATTCTGTAATCAATGTCTATCTTATCATATCTATCCTGTACTGCCTTGTCTATATTTTATTTTTAGGAATTACATTAACTTTTCCCATAATCCTTGCCTGTTTCATAGCCACAGCTATCGCCATACACCCAGGTACTGTCATAATATGATTCATTTCGTTTGCAATAAACTCTTCACTCACCCCAGCTCGTCTCGTACACTTCGAACTGCTTCATCTGCAGCCGCCTGAGCGAGCCAAAATCAGCCAGGCGAGCGATGCCCAGAATGCCAAACCAATTGGGCTGAAGTGCGGTGTTGGGTGAGATTGATTGGGTGAGATTGATTGGGTGAGATTGATCGGATGTAGTTGATTGGGTGAGGCTGATCGGGTGTAGTTGATTGGGTGAGGCTGATCGGGTGTAGTTGATTGGGTGAGATTGATCGGGTGAGATTGATTGGGTGAGATTGATTGGGTGAGACTGATCGGGTGAGATTGATTGGGTGAGATTGATTGGGTGAGATTGATTGGGTGAGACTGATCGAGTGAGATTGATTGGGTGAGATTGATTGGATGAGATTGATTGGGTGAGACTGATCGGGTGAGATTGATTGGGTCAAATTGATTGGGTGAGATTTATTGGGTCAGATTGATTGGTGAGACTGATCGAGTGAGATGGTTGGGTGAGATTGATTAGGCGAGATTGATGGGGTGAGATTGATTGGGTGAGACTGATTGGGTGAGATTGATTTTGTGAGATTATTGGGGTTAAAAATCTGTAGACAAGTCAAAAAAACTGTGAGGAAGTCGCTGCAGTTCCTACAGTGAACCTTCCCCCCCTCGGAGACTGCACTTGTTGACCCCATGCCATGCGCTCACGTGCAAATCCTGCGCCCTCTGCCGCAGTTTCTCGAACTTGCTGGCCGCGATTCGCTTGTCGAGGCCATCAAGACTGCGGCCCTCCAGCAGCCAGGGGTGCTCCAGGGCCTCGTGCACCGTCAGACGTTTCTCGCCCCGCCTGACCAGCAGATTCTTGATGAAGTCCTTCGCATCGTCTGACACCGAACTAAAGGCGTCGCGCTGGAACTCCCACTCGCAGCGGCGGACGTTGGCGAGGGTCTCGTAGCTGTCGTTGCCAAGGAAATGGCGACAGACCGCCTGAGCCTGATGGGAGAAAATGCGGGTAACGTGGATTGAGAATGCGGCAGGGACTTCTTATTACTCGAAGTAGTAATCTCCCAAAACAAAGGAACCTTATAAAGTTAGATGGTGCAAGTATGTTTTACCTGTACCGTAGGATTTCAATGCATCTTCATATTTTCGTTTTATGAACACTAAAATCAAGTTTTACTCGTATTTTGCTTTGTTGTGGCTGGTGTTGTTGTGGCTGTTGTTTTGTCATCGTTGTTGTTGTACTCAAGCATACGGTCCCACGGTGTTTACCGGCTTGTGATTTTGTAATCGTTGGCAGTGCAAAAACTGTACCTTAGAGGCTATGTTGGCCTTAATTGTTGAGAAGGACATGACAAGTCAAAAGGCAAATTTTCGTGCACGAACCACGCACTCGAACCCGGGTGCTTTACAGTCGGACATTTTTCTGTCTGTCATGCGAGTTTGGCATCGCTTGGATAGCAATTTTTGGTTTATAACAATTTTATACACTCACAGCACGTAGGCTAGGACTCCGACTGCCCACATGTCCGTGTAGAACCCAACCGGCTCGTGTTCAGCAATCTCCGGCGCGGCAAACTCAGCCGTTGCCATGGTAACCTTGACCGGCTCGTTCGGGTCCAGCCTGGTTGTCAAGCCAAAGTCCACCAGCTTGATGTTCGTCGACTTTGACGTCTCGCAGATAATGTTCTCCGGCTTGATGTCCAGGTGCACATAGCCCTGCTCGTGCATGTACAATAAGCCCTCACACACCTGCCGGATGTACTTTATCACCTCGGCCTCCGTCATTTTGTACGAGTCGTCGGCCACGCGGTCGAACAGGTCGCCTCCGGACAGGAACTCCACAATCAGCACCGTCTCCTGGACGCTCTCGTAGACGTCGTGCAAGTTGATCAGCTTCGAATGGTGCAGGGCGTTCATCACCGCCACCTCCTGCCTTACCGTCTGTTTCTCGATGGCCGTAGGAGTCTGAATGAACTTGGCGACAAAGTACTGGCCAGTGCTGAGCTCCTTGCAGCGGTGCACAACTCCGAACGCGCCGCTGCCCAGCCGTTCCAGAATTTCGTAGTCGTCAAACACCGAGTGCGACTTAATGGTGGCTGGCAGAGGCCGCTTCTGCTTGTCCCACATATTTGTGTAGAACTTGTCGTAGTTGTCCGGCTTCGGCAGGCTGCCTTCGGCGGGCAGCCCAGCTTGCTGTGCCCGGCCCGGCGCGGCTTCACCGCCTCCTCGGCCAGCTGGTGCGGTCCAGACGGCTCCGATGGGTCGCTCCGGCCGTGAAGGTTCTCGGCGACGACGCGGAACTCGTATTGCCGGCCGCGCATCAGGGAGCTTTCAACTGAGGCCTGGGTGAAGCGGCTCTGGCAGCAGCGGACCCACTGGCCGTCGGGCAACTCTCGTTTCTCAATGTCGTAGCCGCTGATGTAGGCGGGAGCGCCGTCGGCGTCAGCCGGAGGTGGCTGCCAGGTAAACACCAAGCTAGTCTCGTTCGCTGACTCCAGGTGCAGACCACGCGGCGGCTCCGGCCTGTCGTTGACGCGAAGCTCCACACTGGCTGACGTGGCGCCGAGGTCATTCTCCAGCGTTAAGCAGTAGACTCCCGAGTCCTCCCGGCTGAGGTCGTTCACGGTCAGCACACAGTGGCGCTCTTTCTGCTCGGCTTCCAGCTTGCGACCGCCAATCTTCAGATCCGAACCGTTTAACTTCCAAGTGGACGTTGGCTTCGGACAGGCCGAGAACGGCAGCTTGATGGTCAAACTGTCGCCTTTATCCATCACGGTGGGCTTCTCGAATCGGGGCGGCACTTTGATGCGCGGCTCCAAGCGGATAACGAGGTCCGAGCGGCTGCTTCGAGACCCGGCCTTGTTGGAGACGCGGACGCTGTACTCGTCTGCGTCCTCGGCGGAGCAGTTGTTGATTGTCAGGTAGTACCTGCGCCAGCGGTGAGTTCAAATAAAGTTAAAATACGTCGGAACACATTTATCCCGTCTGACCTACAGCAAAGGTAGTCAGTCAAAGGCGGGCTTTGGTCACTGCCACACATCAGGGCTACAGTCGACCCTCGGCCGGTGAGAGGCAAGCAGTCAAGCCCATTCCGCTGATCCCTGAGCACGCACACGCAGAAAAATGCGTGCGCAAGCCCAGAAGTTCGTCAGGCATGTGCCCGTACACACTCTGTGCCTTGGAGGTAGCCCTCATGGGCTTGAATCTTACCTCAAGCTCCAAGGCTAATTACCTTGTACTAATCCCAAAATGATTCAGTATAAAACTCAGGGACATCGGCACGAGAGTCGGACGTGTCAACGCTGAGCTACTCTGTCTAGAGGAGGACTGACACACCCATTTCAAGGAAAGAAAAGGACTGCTCCAAATTACTCGGCAATCTCTCACCTGTCTCCATCCTTGCCCATGTCCAGTCGTCCTCCCGGTGCCAGTTCGCGAACACCTTTGAACCATGCGACGTCTAGCGGCGGTGTTCCGGTCACCTGCACCTCGAATTCGGCCCGCTTGCCTTCGTTGACTTGCAGCCGCTTCAGCTGCGCGGTGAACTCCGGCAGGGTCGCCGAGTTCGGATCGCGGACCGGCACCTTGCGCGATGCGCCTGACGGCTCACTCAGGCCAGCCTCGTTCTCGGCGAACACGCGGAATTCATAGTCCTTACCTTCCACTAGGCCAGGTATGTTAAAGGTGGTGTTCGGAATCGGCGCAAAGTTCACCCGAGCCCAGGTATCACTGCCCGCCTCGCGTTTCTCAACGTGATATCCAGTGATGCGGCCGCCGCCGTCTGAGACTGGGCGCTGCCAAGTAAGCGACACGAAGTCGGCGCCGACCTCTTCGGCTGTGGGCTCACCGGGTGACTTTGGCTTGTCTGCGGAGTGAGATGACACATCATCATGTTCAATCTAAGACTGTCTGTGGGCTCGCCGGTAACTTTAGCTTGTCTGCGGAGTGAGAAGACAAATCATCATGTTCAATCTAAGACTTTCTCTGTGGGCGTCCAAAAGTAGTAAATCACTACTCTTCATCAGCTGGTCGTACGCTCGTAGAACTAACAGAGTTAGAATCCCACTAGTTTAACGCACTCGTATTCAAATTTCTATAACCATCAGAGGCCCACAATGAAAGATTGGCTTCATATTCTTTACTAGCTACTGTTCAGTAGGCAATTTCTAGTATATAAATTCAGGATATGCATAGTCTTGTTAAACACAAACTGCATGCATCTGTTTTGTTTGATTTTCAATCGATTGTTGGTCACCAGTAATATACCAGTAGTAAATTAATTTAAAAAATTATGACTCAACCTCGGACCAAGTACATTGATGCACATTACGAATTGCTCAATTTCATATTTGGAAGGCCTGTTTACGAGACGTTGTCAATATAGTGTACTAAACACGGAAAATCTCGATAATGTGTTTTGCAGCTAAAACCTCTCTTATTGTCCATTTTGAGTCTTCCTCCTGGTCTAGTTGCAGTTTCAGTTACTAATCCAGATATCTATCTACAGAGGCGTCCATGGCTGGCCCCTCGGTTATCCCCAGTTAGGCAGGATTATGCTGGTAGGCAGGCAGGCAGGCAGGTAGGCAACTCACCGAAAGGCATTTTGGCTAACACAGAGTTAGCCGTCTCAATTGGCTGGCTAGAGCCGTTCTCGTTCACAGCCGACACGCGGAAGCTGTACTCCGAGCCTTCGACCAGTCCCTGCAGCTCAGCAGCGGTGTCCTGCGGGCAGGGCAGGGTGGGGCAGGGACGCTATGGGGTTGGAGAGAGACTATGAAAATTGGTCTGGCAACGGAGTAGCGTCCCCCGTCTGAGTGTAAATGAAATTCATAATTAGGATGGGATCCGATCACGTGAAAATTAAGAAAATACATAAATTTTCCAAGAAAGACATTTTTGAAGCTATTGATTTACTCAAGAAAGGCTTTGAATTGGTTGTAGTTAGCGATAATTTGTAGAAAATTGTCAAAGCAAGAAAATGTTCTCTCAGCTCACGAGTAGGAGAGAGTTCGCCGTGACCTGGGCAGCGCTAGTCGCTTCTGTTGCAGTTATAGCCCAGTTTCACTGCACCGCTGGATTCACTGTACCGACAACATCGTCATCAAATGCATCTGAGTCATCTGCATTGACTGCAATGCCAACCACAGATGAACCAACAACATCTATAACACCTGAACCATCAACGGCGCCTGCTCCAACAACACCTGAAACATCAACGGCGCCTGCTCCAACAACACCTGAAACATCAACGGCGCCTGCTCCAACAACACCTGAACCATCAACGGCGCCTGCTCCAACAACACCTGAAACATCAACGGCGCCTGCTCCAACAACACTTGAACCATCAACGGCGCCTGCTCCAACAACACCTGAAACATCAACGGCGCCTGCTCCAACAACACCTGAACCATCAACGGCGCCTGCTCCAACAACACCTGAACCATCAACGGCGCCTGCTCCAACAACACCTGAAACATCAACGGCGCCTGCTCCAACAACACCTGAACCATCAACGGCGCCTGCTCCAACAACACCTGAACCATCAACGGCGCCTGCTCCAACAACATTTGAACCATCAACGGCGCCTGCTCCAACAACACCTGAACCATCAACGGCGCCTGCTCCAACAACATTTGAACCATCAACGGCGCCTGCTCCAACAACACCTGAAACATCAACGGCGCCTGCTCCAACAACACCTGAAACATCAACGGCGCCTGCTCCAACAACATTTGAACCATCAACGGCGCCTGCTCCAACAACACCTGAACCATTAACGGCGCCTGCTCCAACAACACCTGAACCATCAACGGCGCCTGATTCGCCAGCGACATCTGAAACAGTAGCGACAACCGAACCCTCAACTCTTTTATCAACCACAGCTGAATCTACACCTACGACAGAGGCTACAACACTAGTAACGATACTGAAATCAACCACCCTGTCTGCTGAACAGATTCACAAGGAGAACCTGCGGCAGAGTGTGATCGCATATCAGCAGGCCACCCTGAACGCTGGCGTGTTCATTGTTCCCGTAATCCTAGGCGCAGGAATTTCCTTTATATGGTACAAAGTAATTGTCCTCGGGCTGAAGAATGGACTATAAGTTTACTTGTCACTTGGTTAACATGTAAATCTGTCTAAACAGTGTCACACAATAAAGTACCGTAAAAAAATCGAATTAAATATTATTGGGCTAATTTTACTCTGAAGCTCTTCTTTATTTTACATTTCACGAGAACACTTACCTTGCAGAAGGAAGCCGCAGTAAGCCAGTTGTCCTTTCCAGTTTCGCGTCGCTCCACCACGTAGTGCGTCACCTTGGAGCCCCCGTCCTCGCGCGGCGGCTTCCAGGTCAGTTTGCAGGAACTCTTTGTCACTTCGCTAGCCTGTAAAGGCCCCGTGGGCGCGCCTGGCGGACATTTGACCTTCAGCTTGAACGTCACCTGCGCTGAGCCGCTATCGTTGGCCAGCTCAAGGCGATACTCGCCAGAATCCTCGGCCGCCAGGTCCCGCAGTCCAACCGTCACATAGTCGTCAAATTCTTGCAGCCTGACGCGGTCACTTGCGCTGACGTCTTTGCCGGAATGGCGCAGCGTCAGACGCAGCGGCCCGTCCCCAGTGTAGGGAATCTTCAGTTTTAGCGATTCGCCCAGCGGTGCGGTCTGATCAGGCAGGCTGCGATCCACACGCGGCGCTCGCATCACCGTCAGGCGAGCCGAAGCTGACTCGCGGCCGGCCTTGCTGACCAATTGACATTCGATTTCGCCAGCGTCCGCCTCTGTCAGATCTGTCAGCGTCAGCGTAGCTGTCTCTCCATCGGAAGTAACCTGGGCTCGCGCAGACGGCCGAATCTCGACGCCGCCTCGCATCCAGCGAATCTCCGGCGGCGGCTTGCCATCGATGCGGCAAGAGAAGACGGCCGTTCCACCGACGGCGCCGGATGCCGGCTGTAGGCGACTGAGAAACTCCGGCGCAGTTCCCGACGTCTTGTCGAGAATCTTTACTGGCAATGAAGCCGGGGACGACTCGCTAGCACCACAGGCGTTGAGAGCAGCAACGCGAAACTCTAGCTCGTCGTTCTCTGTTAGTCCGTCAATGATTGCTTCGGTGGAGACGGCGGGCACCGTGGCAGCCGTTTCCCAATCTCCGTCGCCAGCACCTTTTTTGCGCTTTTCAACGCGATAGCCGGTCAATCGGGAGCCACCGTCGTTAATCGGCTTCGTCCAAGCCAGTTCGGCGTAGTTCTTGCCAGTCTTATTGACCATTGGTGAGCCGGGCGCCGAAGGCGCTGTCGTCTTTGACTTTGTCTCTACGGCATGCGAGGCCTCGCTGGGCTCGCCCAGTCCAGCTTCGTTCTTGGCCGTGACGCGGAACTCGTATTTGGCATTGGTCTCCAGACCAGTCGCTTTAGCCGTGGTCTCTCTACCAGGAACTTCAGCTACTTTTTTCCACTTGCCAGACCCGCCAGCTGGTCGGCACTCAACAACGTAACCAGTGATCTTGCTACCACCATCGTCGCGCGGTTTTCGCCAGGACAGCGACACTGAATCAGCGTCTGCATCAGTGGCGGAAACAGATTCGGGTGCGGAGGCCGCGCGATAGGCCGGTTTGGGTGTCACAGGCGTCTCCAGCTCCAGTGGTTCGCTCAGACCGTTGCGATTCTCAGCACGGACGCGGAAGCGGACTGGCTTGTCAGTCTCCAGACCCATGGCCTCGTACTCGGGCTTGCGCACGAACTTGGACACCGGAGACCACTCGCCGGTGCGCGGGTCTTGTTTCTCCACTACGTAATTGTCTATCGGGGCACCGCCGTCGTCTTTTGGCGGTCGCCAGGCCAGAGCGCAAGAATCGGCGCCAACCTTTGTTACCTCAAGCGGTCCTTCTGGTGGTGCCGGCTTATCAACGACATTTACCTGGAATTGAAGTCGTAAATAGAATGTATGCTCGTAGTTAACGTGACACATCCATTTAAAATGGCAATTAAATGCTAGTTACAGTCCTTCTTACCTTCACGTCCACCGAGTCTTTTCCGGCTTTGTTACTTAGGATGACATTGTACCGAGCCTCATCTGCTTTGGTCGCCTTGCGACAGACAACCAAAACCTCGGAGGCTTCCTGGCGCACTTCAAAGCGTTCCACAGGTACTGCTTCATTGCCATTGCGCAGACACTCGACTGAGTCTGGTGGTGAGCCTTGATAAGGTACTCGAATCTTAAACTCTTCTCCGGCATTGGCTGTCACCTCCTTCGTAGCGAATTCGGCAAGCACCTTTGGAGCAGTCAGCGGTGCCTGGACGCGAACTCTGGCAGTCGGCTCGCTTGCAGTTCCAGGGCCGGCTTTGTTGACGGGGGTAACTCGGAATTCGAACTCCTTGCCTTCGGGCAGATTTTTGACGGTGTAACTCGTGCCTTGAACAGGCGTTGCGGAAGCCTTGCTCCAGGCTGTGTCACCCTTGGCTTTTTTCTCCACCAGGTATCCGGTGACCGGGCTGCCGCCATTCTCTTTCGGTGGCGCCCAGCTAAGACTTACGCTGTCCGCGGTGACTTCGTCAACGTTCGGTTGGCTGCAGGCCGACGGGGGATTGTACGGCGGCTTCGGAGTCACCGGCGATGAAGTATTCAGAGGCGCACTGCGGCCCTGACTGTTCTCCGCCATCACTCGAAATTCATATGGCTTGCCCTCTTCCAGGCCCTTTACTGTGGCGCTGGTTCCAGCCAGGAAGCTGTTCACCGGATGCCACTCCTCGCTGCCCTTGGGCCGCTTTTCCAGAACATAGTTGCTAATCGGCTCACCGCCGTCTGACTTTGGCGGGGCCCACTTCAACGTTACCTGGTTTGCCTCGATGTCAGTAGCTTCGAGCGGTCCAGTGCAGGTTCCAGGCTTGTCAAGCACCGTGATCCGCATCGTGCCGGTGTCCTTTCCGACTAGATTCTTCAAGGTAATCTTGTATTCGCCGCTGTTTGCTCCGGTGGCCTTGGAGGCACTGAGAGTCAACTCGCCACCGTCAGCTGTCTCGTTTTCTGTGACCGCCATTCGGCCACCGTCCTCAGTCATCTCGTAATCCTTGCCATCGCGCTCCAGTATCACCGTCGGCTTTGGACAGCCACGGTAAGGTAGCTTAACTAGCAGGTCTTGTCCGGCCTTGATTGTCACATCCTTCAACCCGGACATGTCCAGCTTCGGTGCCTCCGGCTCGTTCTCAGCCTTGACGCTGCGACTTGGCCTAGTCGGCTCGCCGGGACCCGCTTCGTTCTCCGCGCGGACGCGGAACTGGGCTTCCTCGCCTTCGTTGAGCGGAACGAAGGTGGCGCGCTCATTTGCTGGCACCGTCTTCACTGGCACCCAATCGCCGCTGGGGCCTTTCTTCTCCACAACGAAGCCTGTAATCTTAGAGCCGCCGTCGCTGCGTGGCTTGCTCCAGCTAAGCTGGGCACCGTCGCGACGTACTTTTTCGACGGTCACCTAGAAAAAATGCAAGCGCGTTGGCAAAGCTGTTTTTATCTATTTTATTGCCTTAGATTCGATAATAAAATTTGACTCTCTAACCTCTCCAGGTGCTCCAGCAGGTAGCACGGGGTCTCGAATCAGCACAGGTTGCGTTGCCTTGCTTGGTTCGCCTGGACCAGCGGCGTTGACAGCAGAAACCCGGAACTCGAACTCACGGTTCTCCACCAGACCACTATTGATTATGTGCGCCAGTCGCTCCGTCGTGGGAACACCCATTCCAACCTTTTCCCATAAATCGACGCCTTTCTGTCGTTTCTCCACTAAATAGCCGACTACCGGATTTCCACCGTCGCTCTTTGGCGGCTTCCACGAAAGAGCAACCTGATTTCGATCAACCCGGTCGACGCTGAGCGATTCTGGGGCTTGTGGCGAGTCGAAAGGATTTTTGGCTAGTATCGGAGAGCTGGTCTCAAGCGGCTCGCTGGCTCCGTAGCGATTCACCGCGCGTACGCGGAACCGGTAGCGCTTTCCGTCGCGCAGCTGCTTGGCCGGCCGGCTGGTCTCCGTGTCACCCAGCGCCGTGGCCGGCGGTACTTTTTCCCAGACTCGGTCGCCTTCTTCGCAGCGTTCAACTTCGTAGCCAGTGAGTTCGCATCCGCCTGTGTCCTTCGGCGGGCGCCAGGCCAGCTGGCAGGAAGTAGCCAGTATGTCAGACACATCAAGTGGACCCTCCGGTGGATCAGGTCGATCCAGAACCACCACTCGGACTGCAGCTTTTACGGTGCCATTGGCATTGCTAGCAACAATTTCGTACAAGCCCGCGTCAGACTTTTTAGCGTTGTCAACGCGCAGTTTGGTAGCTTCTTCTTTGTCTTCGACCTGAGCGCTGGGGCCCACTGGCGCAGCGTCCTTGGTCCAAGCGACTGTTGGCTTCGGAGCGCCGTCCACGGGGATTTCTAGCTGCAGAGGCTCTCCTGCACGCACGCGGATCTCGCCGCCATCTGGGCCTAGACCCAGCGCCGACAAGTCCAGTTCCGGTGCCGCTTTCGAGGGCTTTGCCTTTACTGGCTTCGAGGACGGCGACACCTCACTGGGACCGGCAGCATTCACAGCGGCAACGCGATACTCGTACTCCTTGCCTTCTTTAACGGTATCATCGGTGAACTCGAGGCCGGGAACCGGATTTCTCGTAACCTTGACCCAGCGTGTGGCTTTAACCTCTTTTCGCTCGACAATGTAGCCAATGATCGGAGAACCACCATCGCGTCTAGGCGGTTTGAAGGCCAGGTCCACTTTGGTCCGATCGTGGTCGACTATTTCAGGCGCTGCCGGAGCATCAGCGGCGTCGTACGGGTTCTTAGCCTTGGTTGGCGCGCCAGAAGTCTCCAAGGGTT
Source organism: Macrostomum lignano (assembly GCA_002269645.1). NCBI lineage: Eukaryota > Metazoa > Platyhelminthes > Macrostomidae > Macrostomum > Macrostomum lignano. Next base: position 84,710 of record NIVC01001651.1, on the reverse strand, counting down.
CGCTTATGCCTTGTAGAGTTTCAGCGGCAACACGAAACTGGTATTCATGACCTTCCTTGAGACGTGGAACAGTGAAAGTAGTGCCCGATACCGTTTCTGAGACCGTCTCCCATTCGCCCTTCTGGGTATCTAGCTTCTGTACAACGTAGTTTTGAACAGGGGAACCACCATCGTCTGTAGGCGGCTTCCATGTCAGTTGGCAGCTGGTCTTGGTCACGTCCGAAACTTCCAGAGGTCCCTCGGGTCGGCCTGGCTTGCCCAATACTAGGACCTCAACATCCGCGGAGTCCTCGCCAACTTCGTTGACCACTGTCACTTTGTACACACCCGAATGGCTCCGAGCAGCTTCCTTCACCGAGATCCTAGTGCAGACGAAAAAGCAGTTGTCTCAAAGAATAAAGTGGAAACAATCGTTTAAAGCTAACTGGAGTTTCACTTAAAATTGAAAGCTCACCTGGCCCAATCGATGTCGGACTCAACAGTAGCCAATGCAGCGTCCACCTGTTTGTCTCCTATGGTCCAGATAGCCTCAGGCGGTGGCTCGCCAACAAACTTCACTTCGAGACGGATCGGTCCACCAGCCTTGAGCTGCACCGGTCGCAGACCCTGCCGATCGATTTGCGGCTTGAGGAAGCGCGGCTTAGCAACCACTGGACCGGCCGGGTCGCCGGGCTCCGAGTTACCGGCCTTGTTGACGGCGATCACGCGAAACTCGTACTCTTGACCCTCCTTCAGCGACTCAACTCTGGCCTTGAGATCGCGAGCACCAACCTCTTTAGCCGCCGTCCAGGTAGGCGCTGCCTTGCTGCGGCTCTGCACGATGTACTTCAACACGGGTGAGCCATTGTCGCTGCGCGGCGGGCTCCACTCCAGTTCGGCAAAATTCCTATCGGAGAGAAACGTTTTTTAGATACCAAAGTTTTTTAACTAGCATTCTGGATCATCGTCTGCCCATAATGTTTTATTATGCTATATGGTAGCTCTATTTTAACAGCATCTCTTACTTATCCCAGTCCACAAGGCTGCAAGGTCCCGGAGGCTCCGGCGGGTCCCAAGGATCGCGAGCCACTGTGTCCTTCTCCGTCTGCAGCCAGTCTGACTTGCCCTCGGCGTTGACCGCCCGAACGCGGAATCGATACTTGTTGCCCTCGGTGAGGCCGCCGATGCGGCACTCCTCCTTCGGCACCGTCTTCACCGGCTTCCACGCCTCTTCGTTGACACCATCCGTTGAGTCCATCTGCTCCACCTCGTAGCCGGTGATTGGGGCGCCACCGTCGTCCTCTGGCGCGTCCCACAGAAGCGAGCAGCCATCATGAGCAAGGTCGGTGACGTCCAGCGGATCGCCTGGTCGCTCTGGTCGGTCGAGTATGTCGATGTTGATCGGCACCAGCTCGTCGCCGGCGCTGTTTGACAGTTTCAGATCGTACTTTCCGCGATCAGACCGCTGAGCACCGTCGGCATTGTCAAGCACTAGCTGTACTTGGCCCGGCAGTGGAATAGCTTTAAGGCTAACCGTCTCTGGAGTCGGCTCACCTGTTTAAAATTAATTTAATTAAATTTTAACGAATTTATATTCATGAGCAGAGGTTACGATCGTATACAATTCAGTTTTAGTCCTGCTACAACAAACAGCAGTTAAAGTTTTTAAGCACACCGTTTCGAAGCAGAGCCACACTGGGCACGGGAAATCCCTTCACGGGCATCGAGCAGGAGAACGGCTGACCCTTCTTCAGCTTCACCGATTCGGGCGTCTTGCCTACAACGGCTGGTGGCTTCTCGCACTCCTCGACCTGCAGCTCGCACTTGCAGCTATGCTTACCAACGCGCACTGTGTAGATACCCTCATCGTCAAGCTCGAGGCTGTGGAAGATCAAGTAGCTATCGTCTTTGTTCTCTTTGATCTCAACGCGACTGCTAGTCTCAATAGGCTCATTGTCTTTCAGCCAGCGAACCTCGTGCTGCTTTGGATTACGCAGGGACACCATTAGCTCCTTCTTGCGCGTCTCGATACCCTTGGTGTCATACAGGCTCTTCTTGAACTCGACGTCAGCTGTTTATGTGAAGCGATGCAAATTTATGCGCTTAACAAAGCAATGCATTTGAACTTCAACAACATTGCATTCATTGAAGCTACGTGTAACTCACGCTTCACCGTCAATCGTGCGCTTGTGGCCTTCTTGGCGGTGCGGCAGATGATCACGCCGTCCCAATCAGTGTCCAAATTAAAGATGGTCAGTTTTCGCTTGGTTCGCTGCATTGACTCGGCTTTGTACTTTTCGTCTTTGCCGGGCTCCAGTTTCTGCAGCGACGGTCGATGAGTATGTCTAGCTACTACTAAGCTAAGTGTTGTAATTCAGCTTTTTTAAATGATGCTTTTTTGCGATAATGGCACATTCACTATTTAGCCGTTTTTATTAAACTAAAGTAAAATAACTGGGTAAGAAAGGGTAACTAAAAATATGAGTTAGTCACTCACCTGTAGGCGTGACGTGTCCATTGGATCCACATCCGGGTTGGAGCAAAAAAACCACTTCACCACGGCGTCCTTGTCGTTGACTTCGCATTCAAACGCCAGCTCGGCATCGCCCTCGAAGCACTCCTGCGGCCGGAGGTTCCTATTGAAAAACCAGTCGGGATCCTCCAGCACGACATCCGTGTAAGTTTGGTCGCCTTCAACCACGCAGCCGAACTCGGTCTCGTCTTCGTCACGCGCCTTGACCACGCGCAGGATGCAGCGATTTTCGCGCCGCTTCATCTCGTACCGATTGGGAAAATACTGCGAGAGTCGGGTGAGAACAAATTCGTTTTAGATTTTTGCTCCACTAGAGACATGGGGAGAAGCCTCTATGATCTTACCTCGAGCTTTTCACCGCCTTTGTACCAGCTGACAGGAGCCCGAGGATCGTTGATCGAGCACTCCAAGTTGATGTCCTTGTTGCGCACTACGTGAGTTGTGTCCGGGAGCCTCTGATTGAAGCTGAACTTCTTTTGCTGCTCGGACACCTCCAAGTTGGCGCTAGTTGACAAGTCATCGCCCATCTTGCAGGTGTATACTCCAGCGTCTTCCATTAGAACCTTCTTGACTTCTAGGATGTACTCATCACCATTGCTGGAGAGAGGATTGGAAGGAGGGGGGAATCAAATAGGATTATGAAGCACCAGGGCTAGTACTAAAGCAGACAGAAACTGATCCAAATACTAACCAACGAATGTTGTACTTTGGCCCCTGGAAAATCTCCAGCTTGTTCTTGAGCCAGCGAAACTTGGCGTTGGGCCGCGAAAACACGCAGCGAAACTTCACCATCGGGGTGCCCTCCTTGATCTTCTGGTCTTCCAGCGTCTCTTTGAAGGAGTCTTTCTCCTGCAAAGATAACGGAAAGACTTGAAGCAGCAATAGAGTCAGAAGCATAGCCGATAGGAATATCAGAAGACAGGCGGCCAACAGGCTGTGCTGCCAAGCCAAGCGGCTGTCTAGGCCTAAAACTGCTGGGTGCGCACCAGACCCGCTCGAACACGCAGCACCAATGCCGCTACTAAAGTACATTTTCCTCCTGCTGCTGCCAGCGATTCGAAACTTTTTTAATCGAAATTCTAGAAAAGAAATTACTAGTAATCATACTCGATACCGTCTGCTAAGAGCTCATGCGGCTCAGCTCTTCTTCTACACTTGCAGCCAGACTCTCCACTGCGGAGGCTCTGGAGGAAAACATGCTTGACGAAGGACCGAGATGAAACAGTCTGCCGACTTTAACTTAAATAGCTCGTAGAATAGAAAAGCGAATGCCGCACGTCTGGCTGAGGGGGATATGGGTTGGTGGCAGTTCCGCGACACTCGGGCCTGTCAGTCAGGGCTAATTGGTAGTTACGAGATTCGTGCATTATATCCCCGCTCTCCTAATAGCTGTTCTGGTCTGTTCTTCTGGTCGCTAAGTGGATGCAGCTGCCAGATTCCAGACGTATTGAACTTTTCTCTTTTAGTGATAAATACGAGCGTATAGGTAGTGTATGCCGATAATCCTGTAAAATAATTCGGTAATCCTGTAATCTTGACTGAACTGCGATTTATGCTGGTTGCAAAAATGAATGTCGAACAACGAAAAAAGAAATGAAAGTGTAAGAATAAAATATCACTTGCAGAAAAGTAGCAAGATGAGAATTTGAGGCGATTCTCTGATCGGTGCTGAATTTTTGAGCGTATAAGGTGAGGTCGTCACTTAGCAGTTTAAACCCGTCCACCAACACAACCACTAAAACTATCAATCAACGCCACTCACCGCTTTCTTCTTCTCCGTGGCCTTCAGCTGTCCGAAGCCGAGAATGCTGCCGTCCTGCTTCTCCGAGGCCTTGCGCGCGTCTAGTTGACTTTGAATCTCGTTGATGTCGTCCGTCATCTTATGGCGTTTGTCGTCCTGGAGGTGCAAAATTTGAGACCAGATTTTAGTTAGATTGAAACTCCGACACACTTCAGACAAAAAAAGTTATTTCGGATCGCTTCTACTCACTTTTGCAGCAGACACTGGAGCGATCTTGAGCTCCGGAATTTCTTCGTCCGATTCTTCATCGGGCGCTGAGCCTTGCTCTGCATGAGGGGGGGGGGGTGGGCAATGGGTGGTGGACCCGTGGATTAAAAGTGAAAATTGGTCGTGCGACGTGCTTCAAGCCGAGTGCAACAGCAGATCTCACCTTTGACAAGCACGTTGAACTTCGCTTGGTCATAGACGACTCCAGTGGTGTCCTGCACCACGCATGAGTACTTTCCCTCGTCCGTGGGCTCCGCTGGCTTGATCTTCAGCACGGCCTCCTGACGTTCCGGCAATGAAACCACCCTGGTGCGCTCGTCCTGCTTCAGCTCTTTGTTGCCCTTGTAGAATTTCACATCCGGGAAGGGTGCGCCCGATATTGGCACGGCAACCCGGATGCTGCGGCCTGCATGAGTATCATGGGTTAACTGGGTGTATAAGTTGTTTTTTATCCAATGCTATAGCTCGTTCTATCGTAGTTCTTTTCGAGGGCTGATTCAATGCTTTTTCCTATGCTTGGTTTAGGATCTTGTAGGGTTGCTTGGTTTAGGATTGTGTAGGGTTGCTTGGTTTAGGATCTTGTAGGGTTGCTTGGTTTAGGATCTTGTAGGGTTGCCTGGTTTAGGATCTTGTAGGGTTGCCTGGTTTAGGATCTTGTAGGGTTGCCTGGTTTAGGATCTTGTAGGGTTGCCTGGTTTAGGATCTTGTAGGGTTGCCTGGTTTAGGATCTTGTAGGGTTGCTTGGTTTAGGATCTTGTAGGGTTGCTTGGTTTAGGATCTTGTAGGGTTGCCTGGTTTAGGATCTTGTAGGGTTGCTTGGTTTAGGATCTTGTAAGGTTGCCTGGTTTAGGATCTTGTAGGGTTGCTTGGTTTAGGATTGTGTAGGGTTGCTTGGTTTAGGATCTTGTAGGGTTGCTTGGTTTAGGATTTTGTAGGGTTGCCTGGTTTAAGATCGTGCTAAGATGCATACTCAAGGATCCTACTTGAGTTTACTTGCCTTAGGAAATTTACTGGTTTAATAATTTAAAAAAGCCAAGATGCTCCAGAAAGATTAACTGTAGGGACAATGCCTTAAAAATTTCTTCCCTCCTCGGAAGGACTCACCCTCCACGGTGGATACTGTCTCCGGCTTCTGCTTGATGGCTGGCCGGTCGCTGGGCGCGGCCAGCACGGGTGTCACCTTGGCGGGTGTCTTTGGCTCGGCTTTTTTTGGCTCGGATTTCGGCGGCTTCACGGGCTCCGGCTTCTTTGTCTCTGAAGGAATTTTGAATACGTCAGCTCGGCGGTGAGATCAAAGAGAACGGCGTGCTAATTTAATACGCTCGCGAGCTCATGAACGAGAATATGCATTTGAATTGTTGACTGGCATGCTCAATTTTCGTTTGCTCTCTCGTAAGTAATTGTTGGCGAGTTTGCGTTGCATAAGCAAATTATACGCTCGTAGATCGTGCGAATTGGATAACTGCTAGCACGGACTCGAATTTTTCTCGAAGTGAAACTTTTTGAACTGGGTTCGAGTTTCAAACTTGATGCATAGGCGCGCACGACCAAGTGCGATTGAAAAAAAGCCATACAGGAAGCCATATTATTTCTTCATTGCTAGATATAACAATATAGTAGAGTTCAATTGTTTTGAACGAGCATGCTTGAACGGGTAATGAGAGCAGCTTTTTGCTGCTTCCAAGGTTATTGACCTAAATTCCAAGCTACACGTAGTTTCAATAGAAATATCTTCTAATCATCTACTACTCGTATAATTATTTACTATTGACGCTCACTCAGCACCCACCCCATTCCCCCACTCCCTGCCACTTCTTATCTTTGACTATTGACGCTCACTCAGCACCCACCCCATTCCCCCACTCCATGCCACTTCTTATCTTTGACTATTGACGCTCACTCAGCACCCACCCCATTCCCCCACTCCCTGCCACTTCTTATATTTGACTATTGACGCTCACTCAGCACCCACCCCATTCCCCCACTCCCTGCCACTTCTTATCTTTGGCTATTGACGCTCACTCAGCACCCATCCTGCACATGAAACAATCCTAAGCAAGTTTATATGTTATTTAGACTAATTGTTAGAAAAATTATCGTGCAGTGGAAAAGCATTAAGCGGTGGCTGGAAACGCGATGTTCGTGTGGGACCAATACCGTTCTTGTCTTTGCCGAAGCCCTTCAACCTGGCCAGGGCTTCTGCTAGCGACTCATCCTCTTTGGGCTTCCCTTTCGGTGGCGGCTTCTTCTTGCCAGCTGGTCTTTGCTCTTCTTTTCCGTTGGCTGCAACAATGGGAACATTTCCCTTCTCGGTTAACAGCACAGTTTGAACTTTAATTGACAGCGCATTGAGCAAATCATTCTAAGATGCCACTAATATGTACTTTAGGTCAGCAATGCATTCCAGATAACACCGCTAGCACCGTGCCGTTGCTGAGGATCGCCATCAAGACAGCTTGTCGGTCTGCCTGTCTGTCTGTCTGTCTGTCTGTCTGTCTGTCTGTCTGTCTGTCTGTCTGTCTGTCTGTCTGTCTGTCTGTCTGTCTGTCTGTCTGTCTGTCTGTCTGTCTGTCTGTCTGTCTGTCTGTCTGTCTGTCTGTCTCTGTCTGTCTGTCTGTCTGTCTGTCTGTCTGTCTGTCTGTCTGTCTGTCTGTCTGTCTGTCTGTCTGTCTGTCTGTCTGTCTGTCTGTCTGTCTGTCTGTCTGTCTGTCTGTCTGTCTGTCTGTCTGTCTGTCTGTCTGTCTGTCTGTCTGTCTGTCTGTCTGTCTGTCTGTCTGTCTGTCTGTCTGATTAAGAGAACTAAAATGATTAAAATGCAAATACAAACACTGAAATTACTGCACACCTACGCGGGTGCGCTCGTACGCAGTTCTACTTGCAGCATGCACTTTTATACGAGCTATTTGCCGCTGGCGCGCGAACTTCGCTGTTAAAACATTTCGCTAAACTCATATTAACGCAGCGAAAAAATTGACTTCTGTATGTAATTATAATGTTTATAATTGACAAAAACTTCCAAGGAAATATTAAATTCCAGTACTGCATGTACACCCGGCTCTTTTCTCTTTCTGCTCATTAGTGTTCGAGCCCGTTGTTAAGACTATTTGCCACTCTTCTTGTCACATTATTTGCCACTCTTCTTGTCACATTATTTGCCACTCTTCTTGTCACACTATTTATCACTCTTCTTGTCACACTATTTATCACTCTTCTTTTCACACCATTTATCACTCTTCTTGTCACACTATTTTCACTCTTCTTGTCACACCATTTATCACTCTTCTTGTCACACTATTTTCACTCTTCTTGTCACACTATTTACCACTCTTCTTGTCACACTATTTACCACTCTTCTTGTCACACTATATATCACTTCTCTAGTCACGCTAATTATTACTCTTCTTGTCACGACAGTTGTCACTCTCCTGTCACACAATACTTTGTACCCTTCTCTCTGGGGTCTCACACGAATACTCACTTGCATGGACCTCAGAATACTTGACTATTTACCAAAAACAATCGGAACAGCTCAGAAACGAACCCCGAAGGAAATCGAGTTACCTGCAGGCGCCGTCTTGTCCTTAGGCGCTTCCGTATTTTTTGCTGCCTCCTCCTTCGGCTTCTGGGCGGGCTCTGCGAATCATAGAGATTTTATTTGTATTTGGAAGCGAACTGCCAGAAAAAGTACATGATGCTTGAGCCGTACACACTTACCAGCCTCCTTCTTTGGTTCAGCGGTTTTCGACACCGGCTCTTCAGCTGGGGCTGAAAGTTTTCGTATACGTTTGAAGAAACTTAAGACTATAGACCCTGCATTCAGACCTACCTTCATTCCTCTCTCACCTCCCTTCATTCTCCTCTTACCTCCATTCATGATTAGGATCTCCCTTCATTCAGGTCTCCCTTCATTCCTCTCTCACCTCCTTTCATTCCTCTCTCACTTCCCTTCATTCCTCTCTCACCTCCCTTCATTCCTCTCTCACCTCCCTTCATTCCTCTCTCACCTCCTTTCATTCCTCTCTCACCTCCATTCATTCCTCTTTCACATCTTTCATTCCTCTCTCACCTCCCTTCATTCCTCTCTCACATCTTTCATTCCACTCTCACCTCCCTTCATTCCTCTCTCACCTCCATTTATTTCGATCTACCTCACAGTTATTTACCTTTTTCTGCCTTAGGTACGGTAGTCTTTGACGCTGGCTCTTCTGGAGCTTAAAGAAGAATCAGAGCAGGAAAACCAAATGCAGGGTGAATCTGATTGGCAATTTGCAAGAAAAAATTAACACCTTGGAACTGCCTTACCTGCCTCCTTCTTTGGTGCTGCAGTTTTCGACACGGGCTCTTCAGCTGGAGCTGAAGATAATTGCGTTCGGAACACTCCATCTTTAAGCCTCTCACCTGGATCACTGGATCCTTAAGCCTCTCATCTGGATCACTGGATCCTTAAGCCTCTCATCTGGATCACTGGATCCTTAAGCCTCTCACCTGGATCACTGCATCCTTAAGCCTCTCACCTGGATCACTGGATCCTTAAGCCTCTCACCTGGATCACTGCATCCTTAAGCCTCTCACCTGGATCACTGGATCCTTAAGCCTCCCACCTGGATCACTGGATCCTTAAGCCTCTCACCCGGATCACTGGATCCTTAAGCCTCTCACCTGGATCACTGGATCCTTAAGCCTCTCACCCGGATCACTGGATCCTTAAGCCTCTCACCTGGATCACTGGATCCTTAAGCCTCCCACCTGGATCACTGCGTCCTTAAGCCTCTCACCCGGATCACTGGATTCTTAAGCCTCTCACCCGGATCACTGGATCCTTAAGCCTCCCACCTGGATCACTGGATCCTTAAGCCTCCCACCTGGATCACTGGATCCTTAAGCCTCTCACCTGGATCACTGCATCCTTAAGCCTCTCACCTGGATCACTGGATCCTTAAGCCTCTCACCTGGATCACTGGATCCTTAAGCCTCTCACCCGGATCCCTGGATCCTTAAGCCTCTCACCTGGATCACTGGATCCTTAAGCCTCGCACCTGGATCACTGGATCCTTAAGCCTCTCACCTGGATCACTGGATCCTTAAGCATCCCAACTGGATCACTGGATCCTTAAGCCTCTCATCTGGATCACTGGATCCTTAAGCCTCCCAACTGGATCACTGGATCCTTAAGCCTCTTACCTGGATCACTGGGTCCGTAAACCTTACCCCAAACAACTTTTCCTGCAAACCGACCCTTGTCGTATTGTTCGTCATCTTACGAGCTACATCTCCTAAGCACTTTTCTGCATCTTATTTGTACAGCTAAAAGCAATTCCTCACCAGCCTCCTTCTTAGGCACTGTAGTCTTTGACTCTGGAGACTCTTGCAGTGCTGAAATTTTCAGTTAAAAACAGTATACTTTTGTCCCGACAAAGTCGCATCGAATATAATTAGTGGGAATTAGACGAGCATTGCTCACCTGCTTCCTTCTTTGGAGCGGCAGTTTTCGATGCGGGCTCCTCAACCGCAGCTGCCGGCTTCTTTGGCTCTGGTGGCAGCTCGGACGGTAGCAGGGGTTCTGGAAAACAATTCGAGTAGAACTCGCTTAATTACCGACAAATTTTCTATGCGCACTACTGGCGACATTTCAGTAGCATAGTTAGCATACTATTTTTTTTATGCAAAAACTCTTACCAACTTCCTTCTTTGGCGCGACGGTTTTTGTAAGCGATTCCTCAACCACCGGAGTCTCTGAGGACGAGAGAGAGAGCAGCAACGAGTGAGTTGAACTCAAATACTTCGGGCACAATCTTTCTGTCTCTCTCACCTGACTCCACCTTGGGTGCCGGTTTTTTCTCAAGTGGCTTCTCCGCTGCTGCCTTCTGGCGTTTCGCCTCCTCTTTCTTGGCTGAGTGAGGTTGCGGGTTTTGGGAATGTGGTTCACACTTAATGTAGCAGAAATTTCAGGGTGCCAGACACTTCAAGCGTCTCCAAAGCTTCAGGTGTCTTCTAAGCTTCAGGTGTCTTCTAAGCTTCAGGTGTCTTCTAAGCTTCAGGTGTCTTCTAAGCTTCAGGTGTCTCCTAAGTTTCAGGTGTCTCCTAAGCTTCAGGTGTCTACTAAGCTTCAGGTGTCTTCTAAACTTTATCAGGTGTCTCCTAAGCTTTAGGTGTCTTCTAAACTTCAGGTGTCTTCTAAACTTCAGGTGTCTACTAAGCTTCAGGTGTCTTCTAAACTTTAGCAGGTGTCTCCTAAGCTTTAGATGTCTTCTAAACTTCAGGTGTCTCCTAAGCTTCAAGTGTCTTCTAAGCTTCATCAGGTGTCTCCTAAACTTTATCAGGTGTCTCCTAATCTTTAGGTGTCTTCTAAACTTTATCAGGTGTCTCCTAAGCTTCAGGTGTCTACTAAGCTTCAGGTGTCTCCTAAGCTTTAGATGTCTTCTAAACTTCAGGTGTCTCCTAAGCTTCAAGTTTCTTCTAAGCTTCAGGCGTCTCCTAAAATTCATCAGGTGTCTCCTAATCTTTAGGTGTCTTCTAAAATTTTTTCAGGTGTCTTCTAAGCTTCATCAGGTGTCTCCTAAACTTCATCAGGTGTCTCCTAATCTTTAGGTTCTTCTAAAATTTTTTCAGGTGTCTCCTAAGCTTTAGGTGTCTTCTAAACTTTATCAGGTGTCTACTAAGCTTCAGGTGTCTTCTAAACTTTATCAGGTGTCTCCTAAGCTTTAGGTGTCTTCTAAGCTTCAGGTGTCTCCTAAGCTTTAGGTGTCTCCTAAGCTTCAAGTGTCTTCTAAGCTTTAGGTGTCTCCTAAGCTTCAAGTTTCTTCTAAGCTTCAGGTGTCTCCTAAAATTCATCAGGTGTCTCCTAAACTTCATCAGGTGTCTCCTAATCTTTAGGTGTATTCTAAACTTTATCAGGTGTCTCCTAAACTTTATCAGGTGTCTCCTAAGCTTTAGGTGTCTTCTAAACTTTATTATCAGGTGGATCCTAAGCTTCATCAGGTGTCTCCTAAGCTTCATCAGGTGTCTCCTAAGCTTCATCAGGTGTCTCCTAAGCTTCATCAGGTGTCTCCTAAGCTTCATCAGGTGTCTCCTACACTTCAGGCGCATCTATGACTTGATTTCGGCTCACCGTCCTCTTCTTCAGCCTTCTTCCTGTCCATCTCGACGTACTCGGGCAGAGGTTTGGCTAGATAACAATGTTGGGGAAAAACATAATTTGGTTTAGAAAATAGTAGTGACACGAAAACTTATATAAGTCTCACCACTGTATCTAGGCGGGGCGTAGGCTTTGTCAACAGCCTCTTCCACCGCTTGAGGAGGCGCTGAAATAAACGATATTAGACACAGTGAACAGGTGATATTAGACACAGTGAACAGGTGATATTAGACACAGTGAACAGGTGATATTAGACACAGTGAACAGGTGATATTAGACACAGTGAACAGGTGATATTAGACACAGTGAACAGGTGATATTAGACACAGTGAACAGGTGATATTAGACACAGTGAACAGGTGATATTAGACACAGTGAACAGGGGATATTAGACACAGTGAACAGGTGATATTAGACACAGTGAACAGATGATATTAGACACAGTGATCAGGGGATATTAGACACAGTGATCAGGGGATATTAGACACAGTGAACAGGTGATATTAGACACAGTGAACAGGGGATATTAGACACAGTGAACAGGTGATATTAGACACAGTGAACAGGGGATATTAGACACAGTGAACAGATGATATTAGACACAGTGAACAGGGGATATTAGACACAGTGAACAGGTGATATTAGACACAGTGAACAGGTGATATTTGACACAGTGAACAGGTGTGAATAGACACAGTGAACAAGTGTGAATAGACACAGTGAACAGGTGTGAATAGACTCAGTGAACAGGTGTGAATAGACACAGTGAACAAGTGTGAAAAGACACAGTGAACAAGTGTGAATAGACACAGTGAATAAGTGTGAATAGACACAGTGAACAAGTGTGAATAGACACAGTGAACAAGTGTGAATAGACACAGTGAACAAGTGTGAATAGACACAGTGAACAGGTGTGAATGGACACAGTGAACAGGTGTGAATAGACACAGTGAATAAGTGTGAATAAACACAGTGAACAGGTGTGAATAGACACTGTGAACAAGTGTTAATAGACACAGTGAACAGGTGTGAATAGACACAGTGAACAAGTGTGAATAGACACAGTGAACAGGTGTGAATAGACACAGTGAACAGGTGTGAATAGACACAGTGAACAGGTGTGAATAGACACAGTGAACAAGTGTGAATAGACACAGTGAACAGGTGTGAATAGAAGCAGAGCTCATGCTTAACTAACCACTTTCTTTAGGCGCAGCGTTTTTCTTTCCGATTGGCTCCTCTTTCTGCTGCGACTTTGGCGGAGCTGAAGTAGATGGTTTAAATTTCCAGTTATAAACATTTTTCACTACTGACAGTAAAAACATAAGAAAATGAGTTCTGAAAAATAAAATCTGCTCCCACGTACCGCTGTGCTGAGCCCCGGATTTTGTCTGCCCAATCGACTCTTCAGCAGCAGGACCGTCAGCGTCTGGAAAAATAAAAGTAAAAATTGACATTACAGATCATTAACAAGGATACATAAAACTACAGATTGTAAAAAAGTGAGCAGTTAACCGACCCTGCTCAACAGAAGGCTCGTCGAGTACGCTAAGAAAGTCTTCGATTAACTTCTCCTTATCAGACTTTGGCTCCTGCTTCTCGTCTTCCTCTGGCTTCTTTGGCTTGGGCGGCTCTGTGACAGGTGAAATTAAAAAGTTTTTTGTGCTTAAGAAAAATTGCGTCTAGATCCAGAGTGACTAGATCCAGAGTGACTAGATCCAGAGTGACTAGGTCCAGAGTGACTAGATCCAGAGTGACTAGATCCAGAGTGACCAGATCCAGAGTGACTAGATCCAGAGTGACTAGATCCAGAGTGACTAGATCCAGAGTGACTAGGTCCAGAGTGACTAGATCCAGAGTGACTAGATCCAGAGTGACTAGGTCCAGAGTGACCAGATCCAGAGTGACTAGATCCAGAGTGACTAGATCCAGAGTGACTAGATCCAGAGTGATTAGATCCAGAGTGACTAAATCCAGAGTGACTAGAACCAGAGTGACTAGATCCAGAGTGACTAGAACCAGAGTGACTAGATCCAGAGTGACTAGATCCAGAGTGACTAGGTCCAGAGTGACTAGATCCAGAGTGACTAGATCCAGAGTGATTATATTCAGAGTGACTAAATCCAGAGTGACTAGAACCAGAGTGACTAGATCCAGAGTGACTAGATCCAGAGTGACTAGGTCCAGAGTGACTAGACCCAGAGGGACTAGATCCAGAGTGACTAGATCCAGAGTGACTAGATCCAGAGTGACTAGATCCAGAGTGATTAGATCCAGAGTGATTAGATCCAGAGTGACTAGATCACCGGCCCCACCAATGCCAACCTTCAACCGTAAGCCTGGCGCTGGAGCTGGTCTTGCCGAAGGCGTTGCTAAACTCGACCGTCACCTCGCCCTGGTCGGCCTTGGTGAGCCGCAACAGTCGCAGGGTGGCCACCCCTGAGGCGTACACCAGCTGGTAGTTGCGGCTAGTGGACACCTTGCGGCCGGCGACTCGCCATTCAACGCTGACGGGCTCGCTGCCGGAGATCTGGGCGCGGAACTCCACGCACTCGGACACCTGGCCGGTGGCGGCGGACAGCGGCGTCACCACCTTCGGCGCTTCGCCCGGCTTCGTCTGGGGCGCTGCGATAGAGGGCGATGGGACTAGCTGGGATGGATAGACAGGCAGACAGACAGACAGACAGACAGACAGACAGACAGACAGACAGACAGACAGACAGACAGACAGACAGACAGACAGACAGACAGACAGACAGACAGACAGACAGACAGACAGACAGACAGACAGACAGACAGACAGACAGACAGACAGACAGACAGACAGACAGACAGACAGACAGACAGACAGACAGACAGACAGACAGACACAAAGACAGACGGACAGACAGACACTAAGACAGACAGACAGAAAGAAAGACAGACAGACAGACAGACAGACAGACAGACAGAGACAGACAGACAGACAGACAGACAGACAGACTCGCGGGCACACAGAGCCGCACCTTTCAGATTGAGAGTGACGGAGGCGTTGGCCTCCCCGCCGGCAGTCCGGATCACACAGTTGTACATGCCGTTGTCCGAGTTGTTCAACTGAGAACCGAATATGGTGAGGGGTATTTAAGGATGAAATATTCACAAGATTGTACTGAAAAGAAGGTCAATTGCTTCATTGTTGACCAGGAAAGAAACGATTTTCATTTTATTGTTAAAATTCAACTTTCTATTGGCATCCCCGGCTTCGTCAAAGAAGAAAAAATTCTCAGTCGAGAAAAAACGAAGAAAAGCCAGAGACGTGAGGCGGGGGCTGAGCCGAACCGGAGATGCGGACAGGCAAAAGGCGGATCTCGAGGACAAATCCAAGCAGTGTGTGAGGGGCAGGAGACGGAGGCATCCGCAGAGAAAAAAAAGTAGGGGAGTCTCCCTTTTCTTGACAGCCCGAGGGGGTCGGTCGAGCACACGTGCTCAGAGTATAGAGCGGGAGCCGGCAGCTGGATAAGCTTCCTGGGCCACTCAATCAACACGCGCCCCGCCGCTGCCTGGCCTGGAGAGAATCTGAGAGTTGCTAAGAGAGGAGGGGAAGAGGAGGCGGCTGAGGGCTGCGCTGGAGATGAAGGGGGGGGGCATCGCTCGGCTCCGCTCTGCCAGACCGACTGCATGAGAGGAAGCAGGGGCTGAGGGCTGGTGGGGATAAATTCCTCAAACTCTCGCCGCTCTGCTCTGCTCTTCTCTCGTCGGCAGCGAGGCTGGCTGGCGGGCGAGGGCGGCGGACTCGCATTTCACGCGGGCGGGTGGCCGGCCAGCGCCCCAGGGGCTCCGGTGGCCCGGGGATGGCAAGGGGGATGATGGAAAAGGGAAGCGACAGGGAGGGGGGGCCATCGCCGCCTGGGCCAAGGAGGCCGGCATCTAGTAGTCTGGATTTTGGTCAGTTCAATCGAGTGAGGTTAGTTCAGCTTCGCTCTCCTGTTGAACTGACAGCGGTGAATCAGAGAGTCTGAGAAATGCTCATTTTATCTGGCTGATTTTGTTTGCTTTTTAGGAGGTCTTCTCCGCTGAAGAGAACAGTGACCGGTTTCCATTCCAGATGTCTAAGAGTTCTAAGAGCTCCGCGGCACTGAAGAGCCGGCCGGCAGCAACTAGCCATGCGAGTGTGGGAGGTGGGGCTGGGGGTTTCCTGGAGAGAGAGAGAGAGAGAGAGAAAGAGAGAGAGAGAGAGAGAGAGAGAGAGAGAGAGAGAGAGAGAGAGAGAGAGAGAGAGAGAGAGAGAGAGCGGCCCCCATGCGCTACCGACCTGCGCTGTGGACTGACTGGGCACCCGCCAGCCTGGCCGCTTCCGCAGCTGGGGCTCGGCCTGTCTCAGTCCCGCTCCCAGATTTATCGATTGAGCTGCTCTGAGCTGGGCTGGCTGGGCTGGGAGAGCCAGAGGAGACCCTTGGGCCGCCAAGGGCGGGGAGTGGGGTTGGGGAGACAAGATGGAGGGGCCGCTGGCTGACTCGCTAGGTGCTGCAGCGGGGAAGATGAGAGAGCACAGAATGAACGGCGCGGTGAATCCAACCTATCCACACGGCAGTGACCTCAAGCGAAAGCAGGGGGAGCAGTCTGAAAAATAGAAGTTTCTTTCCTTCCGCTAACGGAGAAAACAGAGAAATAATGAATTAAGTATTTTGATCTCTCTGGTTTTGACATGCCAGACAGGCAAGCAGAAAACTGCGCTGCAGAGCAGCCATGGTTGTTGAAGCCGCGACCGCTAGCGTTTGAAAGATTTCTTTCGGCCAAATATCTGTTGTCCACTGCCCGCATGTCCGCGAGGATAGGAGAGTGGAAAGCGTACTTTGTCTCCCCCCTGCGCGCGGAGGCATGCGTGCTGCGTGCCGGACTGCCCCGGGGAGGCGGGGTGGGGGTGGAGCGTGCGCCTCCGCCCTTAGGGAGTCAGTCGGTGCGGAGACCCAGGCGGAAAACCGTCCACCGCTGATGGAAGCGCGCGGGGCGTGGAAAAGGGAAGGCGATGAGGGCAGGGAGAGAGGGGACAAGGCCGAAGAGCTAGGAAGGGAAGGAGAGAGAGGGGGGAGGGTGAGGTCGGCTAGTGGGCGGGAGGTGGTAGCGGTCTGAAGGCCAGCGGGAGGCGGCTTTGAGAGGCGGAGAGCTGGGCAGCAGCGGCAGCAGCAGCCAAATTGGTGAGCGGTGGCGGTGAGAGAAAGGTCAAAAAGAGAGTCGCCAACGGACCAAGAGAGAGCGAGAGCGAGAGACAGGCAGAGAGCCGAAGCCAAGGCAATCCCAGACAGCAGAGCCCAGCCCCAGCATCAGCGATCATGTCAGCGAAGCCCTGCTCAGTCTGCGAAGGCTGCGGCAGCAGCGGCGCCAATTCGGCGCCAATTCAATCGGCGCCGCATCACCTGGGAAGCGCCGGCTCAGTTGCCGAGCTGAGGCGCCTGCTCGAGTCGCGCCTCGGTTTGGCGCCGGGCAGCGCCGAGCTCCGCATCGAACGGTTGACGCGGGCGGCGCGGGAGGGCGGCGCCTCACGCGACGGCTGTCCGGCGGCGAAGTGGATCGTCAGGCGGCGCCAGTCAGAACCCGAGCGCTACCTGGCGCTGGTCAGGCACAGGCAGCGGCACACCTGCGACACGGCCGTGACCGCCGTTGCCATGGTGTGCTGGGACGGCGTGCCCGCTCACCTGGCCGACTACATGTTCGGCTACCTGCGGGCCGAGCTACCAGGACCGGCATTCCTAGCGAGCGGCGCTGCGCGGCCAACGACTCGCGTACCTGCGCCTGCCAGGGCTTCGATCCGGACACCTGCGGCGCCGTGTACAGCTTCGGCTGCGCCTGGAGCCTCTTTCACAATGCCTGCAAATTTGCCAGGACACGCGGCACCGCGCGTAAATTCCGCCTGCGCTGCGCTGACTCCGAGCGAGACCTGGCGCGCGGCCTCAACTGCTTGGCCGACGCGGCGGCCCGCGTGTTGGCAACCGCGGCGCCGTCGGCCTTCGCTAACCAGACGCGGCAATCAGCCGCCGCCGTCGACTGTCGCTTGGGCTCGGCGGAGACGCCGCCAAGCCGACGGCCGTTCAGTGGTGCCACAGTGGCGTTGGACTTTTGCGCGCACTCTCACAAGGAGCCGGCGTTGGTCGACGGCGGCTGCAGCGTCGTGGTGGCCCTCGGCCGGCGGGGCTGGCAGGCGCGGCAGGAGGAGCAGCTGCACGTGTTCCCGAACTACACGCTGAGCGACACGGACGAGTTCGGCTCCGTCGAGGGCCAACGGCGCAAGTTTCAGACGGGCGACCTGCAGGCGCTCAGCAGTTTTCCGCGGATCGCTCGACTGCGCGGAGCCCCCGCGGAGTCGACAGGTTTGTTTGCCATGTCTGCCGGCAGGAAGCGGGCTCTCAGGACGCAGCCGCCAATGCCGCAGCCGCCAATGCCGCAGGTCCTGCCGCCTCCACCGCCGCCGCCGCCGCCCCCTCCAACAGCAGCTCCCGTTCAGCAGCAGCCACCGCTTCATCACGCGACGGTCACTCTGGAGGACGGCTCGCCAGGCAGCATTGACAGCGGCATTGAGTCGCTAAAGAGCAACAATCAGAGCCCATTCAAGGAGGAGTCGCCCGCAACAGCGGTATCAGCAGTGGTGGCCGAGGCAGCGGCGGAGACATCCGCCAAGCCCCTGCCGCCGATATCGTCCTGGTTTCGCAAGTCGCCACCTCGTTGGGAGCCGCAGCAGCAGCAGCCGCAGCACTTTAAGCAGCAGGTGCAACTGCAGCGTCAGCTTATGTTGCAGAAGAAGCAGCAATACCAGCAATCTCGGTTGGCTTCTCAGATTCAACAGTTGCAGCAGCAACAGCAGCAGAAGCAGCAAGAGCAGCAGAAGCAACAACAACAGCAACAGCAGCTGCAGAAACAGCAACAGCAGCAGCAACAGCAACAACAGCAGCAGCAACAGCTGTCCTTTCGACCCCAGATTGGTGAGCCTGTTGCGCCTTCTGCAGTCACTCCAGCAGCCGCTCCTCCGTCACCTGACTATCAGCGCTGGTGGCACGCCAGTCGGCAGCAGCAGCAGCAGCAGCAAAACCCGAACTATTACAGCAACCAGCCTAGCCAGTATCCATGGCAACAGAGGCATCATCACAGCCAGTATTCTTACTATTCGTCCTATCAATATTATCACAATGGCTACGAAAGGTATCCTTATTACTCAAGCAGCCAGCAGCAGGGTGGCTGCAGCTGTAACTACTGCCACCATGCCAGCTATCAGCAGCGGCACGTTCAGCCACCGATGCCGCAACCGCCTCCACCTCCACCGCCGCCTCCGCCGCCCCGAGGCCAGCCGGGCCCAGGAGACTGTGAGTTCCTCACCGACACCTTGGAAGCGTTTCGCGACTCTTCAAGCGGTGGCGTCGCCGTGGCGCTGTCGCACGGCGCCGTCCTGATCGAGGCCGGCAAGCGAGAGCCGCGCGCGGTCACCGCCGTACGACGTCCGAACCGCTGGGACCCGGCCAGCATCCGGGTGGCCTTCTTCCAGCACAAGAATCTGCGCTACGAGCGGCACGGCTTTGCCGAGTACGCGGAGAAGATGCGCCTGCTGCGCCAGAGGCGAGGCGGCGACGAAGGCGAGGAGACGGCGACGGCGTCGGTGCCATTGTCGGAGGCGGATGAGGCTGTCGATGAAGTTGACGCGTCCTGAAACTCGCCGATATTTTTTGGCTCTTTTGCCAGCAATAATTGCCTTCTCTGAAAGCAAATTCAATCAAAATGTACTGTCTTCTAACCTCCATTCCTGTCCCTCTGCACTCCTCCATTCCTGTCCCTCTACACTCCTCCATTTCTGTCCCTCTACACTCCTCCATTCCTGTCCCTCTACACTCCTCCATTCCTGTCCCTCTACACTCCTCCATTTCTGTCCCTCTACACTCCTCCATTTCTGTCCCTCTACACTCCTCCATTTCTGTCCCTCTACACTCCTCCATTTCTGTCCCTCTACACTCCTCCATTTCTGTCCCTCTACACTCCTCCATTCCTGTCCCTCTGCATTCCTCCATTCCTGTCCCTCTTCACTCCTTCATTCCTGTCCCTCTTCACTCCTTCATTCCTGTCCCTCTTCACTCCTTCATTCCTGTCCCTCTTCACTCCTTGATTCCTATCCATCTTCACTCCTCCATTCCTGTCCCCCTGCACTCCTCCATTCCTGTCCATCTTCACTCCTCCATTCCTATCCATCTTCACTCCTCCATTCCTGTCCATCTTCACTCCTTCATTCCTGTCCCTCTTCACTCCTCCATTCCTGTCCATCTTCACTCCTTCATTCCTGTCCCTCTTCACTCCTTCATTCCTGTCCATCTTCACTCCATTCCTGTCCATCTTCACTCCTTCATTCCTGTCCATCTTCACTCCATTCCTGTCCATCTTCACTCCTTCATTCCTGTCCATCTTCACTCCATTCCTGTCCATCTACACTCCTTGATTCCTACCCATCTCCTCCCTCGGGTCTCTGTCCCGTTTAACTTATCTTTAGTATATAGGATTATTCATCTATTCCAACCATTTCAGTAAAAGTGCAGGGGATACTATCTATAGCACTTGTCTCACACTTGAAAAGATCTGTAAGAGGTTTGTAGTGAGTCTGCTTTGCACTTCCATGATTATGCTAATGAGAATGATTTTCATCAGATAACTTCCGTTTTCCTACTAATAGCAATGATTGACTATTGAAAACTGTTTAAAAATGTAAATACGACTTGCTATCGGAGTTCCGTTATAGTATTTTCATGTTTTAATCTTATATTTTCGTTGCGTCACCGATGACGTTACCCAAGAAATCAACCCGTTAATTTACTGAATTCTGTGTGTAATGTTCTGCTTGGATATTGAGATACTACAATTCCCAGCTATTGCGATCGGAAGGCACTTGCAAATCAGTTTGCTCAAGCAGCAATTGAACTTCTGGCAAAAAATACAAGTCGTGAAAATTATCACGATACACAACTTGCTCAACTGTACTGCGACGTTGAGCAAGCATATTTTCAATTTTTTTCTTCACATTTTCTTCCTAAATAAAATAAAAAAAGTCTACTTTTCTGGCTTGGCTACTTAGTAGAACATTAGCAGTAGTGTCTAAGAGTGTTACTTCTGAGAATCCGACTGTCGACCAACGGCCATCGAAGAGACAAGCAGTCATGACGATTTAAATTTGTAAAATATTCACGATAAGTGCGTATTGTAATTACAATGCTATTCAGTTACAGTTTTTCTAGCTCAAATGTCTATGGCCATTCGTGCGAAACCATACGCTCGTTGATCTTACGAGGCCAACTCCTCCGCTGGAGGAGAAAGGGGATTGAACTCCCATTGCCAGAATTCCATTCCCTGAAATCCATCAGCTGAATCCAATGACCCGAATCCCATCTTCCAAATCCTCTATAACTCCCAAAAACCATATTGTTTTCCCTGTTTGCAAAAATTGACTGCCATCATCCAGACTGAGACTCTCTCCTGTCTCCTCTCTCGTCTGCTCTCTCATCTCTACTCCCTTATCTGTCATCTCTTATCTCTCATCTCTCCTCTCTGCGCTCTCATATCTACTCTCTTCTTTCTTCTCATTACTTTTTTCTCTCTACTTTTTCCTCTCTCCTCTTTCATCTCTTCTATATTCTCTACTTTCTCTCTGCTCTGCTCTCTCATCTC
The DNA here is from genome assembly GCA_002269645.1 of Macrostomum lignano. Lineage (NCBI taxonomy): Eukaryota > Metazoa > Platyhelminthes > Macrostomidae > Macrostomum > Macrostomum lignano. The sequence continues at coordinate 63,386 of NIVC01001651.1, read as the reverse complement.
TCTACTCTCTCCCCTCTCCTTTCTCTCCTATCTCATTTCTCCCCTTTTCTCTCCTCTCCTCTCTCCCCTCTTCTCTCCTCTCTTCTCTCTCCTCTGCCCTCTCGCTTCTCTCTCCTCTCTCCCCCCTCATCTCTACTCTCTTATCTCTTCTCTCGCGTCTTTCGGCTCTACTCCCTCCTTTCTTCCCTCTACTCTCTCCTCTCTCCTCTTCTCTCCTCTCTGTCATTTCTAATCTCTCCCTCTCATATTTACTTTCTTTTCTATCATCTCTTCTCTCTTCTTCTTTCTCTATTTCTCTACTCTCTCCCCTCTCTCGTCTCTCCCTATCTCTCCTCTACTCTTTTTCGCTTTTCTTCTCTCTTCTCTCCTTCCTCTCTCTCCTTTCTACTCTCTCCTCTCTCCTGCCAGTTCATGCCGACACGGGTTGCTTAAATTTTGAGTTCAGTAGCTTAGGAACATAGACGCTATTTTTGAGAATTTGATAGAACTTCTCATGAATTAAAGGACAAGCTATTCAATCAAACTAAGAATGATTAAGGCACTAGAGAGACTACTGTCGAAATTGAGTTCAGTAGTTGATTTTCGTGTTTTCGCATGAGCACTATTTGGCCTCCTTTCTGGCCTCCCACCGCATTTCTATAAAAACCGACTGTAGCGACCTTTTACTTCAGCTGCCCATGGCACAATGCAAGAAGAAAATTCTCAATCCGGTGCAAGCTTTGCTGCAAAAGTGCATCCTCACCTCGTCGATTTCCAGCACGACAACATAGCTGTCGCCATCACGTGTCATGTCCATGAAGTAGCGGCCCCCGTTGCCAATGGCGACGCCCTCGTGAGTCCACTTGGCCTCTGGCCGATTGAGCGACTTCACACGAATCTCGATGACCACCACGCGACCGTTGTTCTGCACCTTGATCTGCGGCTTGCCGACCAGCTGCGGCGGCGGCTCCTGCTGCTGCTCCGGCCTGCGTGGTGGAGATATTCAATAATTCCAGGTATCTGTAGTTATATGGTTCAGAAGCGCATTCAATGAGGCCACTCAAGAAGCACATTCAATGAGCACACTCATGAAGCAAATTCAATGAGCACACTCAAGAAACACATTCAATGAGCACACTCAAGAAACACATTCAATGAGCACACTCATGAAACACATTCAATGAGCACACTCATGAAGCACATTCAATGAGCACACTCATGAAGCACATTCAATGAGCACACTCATGAAACACGTTCAATGCACATATCACAATAAGTGAACACTATTAAATAAACACATTTAATAAACACATTGTATAAAGACAACAGTACTCACTGCTGCATCTGCGTGTTGATGCTAACGGTGGCGTTGGCTTCTCCCAGCCCGCTCTTGGCCACAATCCGGTACTGGCCGCCATCTTCGGCGGTGAAATTCTGCGCGTAAAAAATGGAAATTTCAAGTTGATTCACTTTTGACAAAATCTTGGGGAGTTAGTTCAATATAATTCAGCATCTCAGCAACTCCCCCGTGTGTTAGCAATGCTTATGGCTAATAATCTACTCACAGAAATGAGCAGCACCAGAGTGTACTCAATGCCGCTGTTAGTGGATGAAATCGAGTACCTCCCCCCGGACGTCATAACCGATTCGCCCCGGTACCAGGTGAACGTCGGCGCCGGGTCGCCTTTGCAGATGCAGGTGATGCGGATGTTATCGCCCTCCCTCTCGATTCTGGGCTTCTCGATGAAATTCGGCGGAGTGCCCGACGGCTGTGGAGCTGTTTGAGATGAATGATTGCGATTGAAATGTCTTCAATTCAAGTCTTTGCGGCTATGCTGCTTCTTAGCACGTGTGTCATGACAAGTTCCTGGTGCTAAAGGCCCTGGTGCTAAAGTCCCTGGTGCTAAAGGCCCCTGGTGCTAAAGCCCGTGGTGCTAAAGACCCCTGGTGCTAAAGTCCCTGGTGCTAAAGGCCCATGGTGCTAAAAACCCCTGGTGCTAAAGTCCCTGGTTCTAAAGCCTCTGTTGGTAAAGGCCCCTGGTGCTAAAGTCTCTGGTACTAAAGCCTCTGGTGCTAAAGTCCCTGATGTTAAAGTCCCTGGTCCCAAAGGCTCTGGTGTTAAAGCCTCTGATGCTAAAGGCCCTGGTGATAAAGTCCCTGGTGATAAAGTCCCTGGTGCTAAAGCCCCTGGTAATAAAGTTCTTGGTGATAAAGCCCGTGGTGCTAAAGACCCCTGGTGCTAAAGACCCCTGGTGATAAAGTTCCTGGTGATAAAGCCCGTGGTGCTAAAAACCCCTGGTGCTAAAGACCCCTGGTGCTAAAGACCCCTGGTGCTAAAGACCCCTGGTGCTAAAGTCCCTGGTGCTAAAGCCTCTAGTGCCAAAGTCCCTGGTGCTAAAGTCCCTGGTGCTAAAGACCCCTGGTGCTAAAGACCCCTGGTGCTAAAGACCCCTGGTGCTAAAGACCCCTGGTGCTAAAGTCCCTGGTGCTAAAGCCTCTAGTGCCAAAGTCCCTGGTGCTAAAGTCCCTGGTGCTAAAGTCCCTGGTGCTAAAGACCCCTGGTGCTAAAGTTCCTGGTGCTAAAGGCCCCTGGTGCTAAAGACCCCTGGTGCCAAAGTCCCTGGTGTTAAAGTCCCTGGTGCTATCCTGGTGCTAAATCAAACTCAACTAAAACTGGCGTCCAATCAAATGAATCATTAAATCAAAACTTAGACAGATTCAAAACTTCAGTATGAGATTTCGAGCCCTTGAAAGCGGTTCATCCCTGCTAAAGCATTACTTATCCTAATATGCAGTTTAGCGATCAATCAAGAGCCAAATTTCACTAAATCTCAGCAGCTCACCCTGACTCATATTGAGCGTCAGACTGGCATTGCTCTCCCCGGCCTCATTGACAACGTTGCACCTGTAGGAGCCGCTGTCGTCAGGTCCCGGAGACCTGATCACCAACAGCAGCACGTACGAGTCCGGCTGCGGTCCCGGGTCGCAGCTGATGGTGATCTTGCCGCCAGTGCTGATCTGGCTGTCCCCGCGAAACCACGTGATCCGCGGCATCGGCTGCGCCTCGATAACGCACTTCATCTCGATGTTGTCGCCAACCTGAGCGATGGACGGCTTCTCCAGAAACTTTGGCGGTTTGCCGGATCTGAAAGTCAAGTTTATAAAGTTTTGTTGAAGCGTTTTTAAGGCTAGTTTTCAACTTGACAAGCCTTAGATTTCTGCTCTTCAGACTGCGTTTCTACGTCTTAAAAGGTATCATCTGTTTCAATCTAATGCACTAAAGATAAAATTTACTTTTTAGCGGCGCCAATGTTGAGATTGATCGTGGCCGTTGTATCCCCCAGAGGACTCTTGGCGAACACTTTGTACTCGCCGCCATCGTTAGCGGTGACTCCTTTGATCTCCAGGCTCAGCAGATGGTTCTGGCCGGAGCTCTGGCAGGTGATAGCGTACCTATCGCTGTTCTCGATGGTCTGACCGGCCTTGGACCAGGTGATATCCGGCAGGGGGTCCGCAAGCAGGTTGCATTCGAAGACGATTGATTTGCCGCGCTGCTTGATTGACGGCTTGGTGGTGAATTGCGGCCTAGTGCCGCCTCCTCTGGCTGGAAGTGTCGATTGGTATGCAATAATACGAAATTAATGACATAGCGTCAGTTGTTTTAGCGCTTATTTTTTAAGCATAGTTCACGTTGACGTTTAGGGATACCTGATTTAGTGTCTATGGCTCAGCACTGAGAGGTGCTGAATGCTGGATGACATTGGGGTACAATGGAGTGTCTATGGCTCAGCACTGAGCAATGCTGGATGCCGGAGGACATTGGGGTACAATGGAGTGTCTATGGTTCAGCACTGAGCAATGCTGGATGCCGGAGGACATTGGGGTACGAGCTACAATGGAGTGTCTATGGTACAGATCTGAGCATACTGTATTGTGCAGCAAGATCGCACACTCACCCGACATTAGGCTGCGAACAGCACAATAGAGCAAGGCACGAAGAAGCTTAAATCAGACGCGTACGCAAAAGAAATGCTTTCAATTGTTGCACAGTTTTGCGGTCGCGCACGAAAGTTTGAAAGTCAGGGAAGATTCAAATGAATGAATTCGGAAGGGGCAGGAGGAGAAGGAAGCTTTAGGGAGAAATTGAAAGAGGATTTCGCCAGCAAAGGGGGCGGATTGTCAAAAGAAACTTTCTCCCGTAGTTTGCTCGGGATCTGAAAAAGACTGGTCGCTGGCTGCTGCCTGTCCGCTGGTCGGTGAGGGTGGCGGCGGTGGGCGGCCGCTCTCGGCGCTTCGCTTTAAACAACAACAGAGCCGAGGAGGTTCGGACACGGAGAGTCAGTGGCCGAAGGAAGAGAGAGAGGGAGAGGGGGTAGAGATAGGGCTCAGGGATGTAAGAACATTCTTTAACATGAATCCTTGCCCGGCTGACTTTACCTGGCGCTGCTGGTTCCAGCCCGTGTATCGTGGAGGGCGCGTACATTCGATGCCTCGAAGACTAATGCCTTTGGCCTAAACACATGGCCTGGCTTTACCAAACTACGAACTTCGGAATCAGCCTCTCGCCCTCAATTGCTACCCACCTCCACTTCCCTCACCCCCTGCAGCAGTCGTCCATTCCATTGATCTTTCTTTCATATTTCCATCTACCCGGATGGCTTCTGCGGCTGCTTCTCTCCTTCCCCCATCTTTTTTGGAAGCAGCAGCAGCAACATCGGCAGAGGCATTTGCAGTACTGCATGACCTTACACTGACTTGCTTGCCTGCAGAGAGCGCGCAGCCTCTGAATGTCGGGTGCAGAATGAATCGCCCCTCCGTTCCCCCTTTAGGAGGTAAATCGGTGAAATATGTTTTTTTCGAAAAAACAGAATTCAAATTTAACAGCGTCGTGTATAAAACATTACAGATTTTTACTACAATAGTTTGGGCGCAAACAATCAACGTTATATCTTTAGATATATCAGGTTTAGATAGTTGACTAGCAATCTAGTGCCCCCGAAGGGGCGCGCAATAAGCAAGGAGAAAAAATTATTGATGGAAAACAATTAAAAAAAGCATATTTTCTTAAGAACCAATTCCTTCTTCAGTTTTATAAATCACCTTATTCGAGTACAATTGTCACGGACAAAAGTTGTTTGCTATGAATCTCTTTTTTCAAAAATTAACAGAATGACAATAAAATAAAGTTTCACGAAGATAACAGACATTCCCCCTAAGTAGAAAGCATCCCCCAGATAGCAAGCATCCTGCAGATAGCAAGCATCCCTCAGATAGCAAGCATCCCCCAGATAGCAAGCATCCCTCAGATAGCAAGCATCCCTCAGATAGCAAGCATCCCCCAGATAGCAAGCATCCTGCAGATAGCAAGCATCCCTCAGATAGCAAGCATCCACCCAGGTAGCAAGCATCCTCCCAGATAGCAAGCATCCACCCCAGATAGCAAGCATCCCCCAGATAGCAAGCATCCACCCCGATAGCAAGCATCCCCCAAATAGCAATCATCCACCCCGATAGTAAGCATCCACCCCGATAGCAAGCATCCACTCAGATAGGAAGCATCCCCCCCCCCAAATAGTAAGCATCCACCCAGGTAGCAAGCATCCACTCAGATAGGAAGCATCCCCCCAGATAGTAAGCATCCACCCATATAGCAAGCATCCACCCCGATAGCAAGCATCCACCCCAGATAGCAAGCATCCCCCAGATAGCAAGCATCCACCCCGATAGCAAGCATCCACCCCAGATAGCAAGCATCCCCCAGATAGCAAGCATCCACCCCGATAGCAAGCATCCCCCAAATAGCAATCATCCACCCCGATAGTAAGCATCCACCCGATAGCAAGCATCCCCCAGATAGCAAGCATCCACCCCGATAGTAAGCATCCCCCCAGATAGCAAGCATCCACCCCGATAGTAAGCATCCACCCCGATAGTAAGCATCCACTCAGATAGGAAGCATCCCCCCAGATAGTAAGCATCCACCCAGGTAGCAAGCATCCACCCCGATAGTAAGCATCCCCCCAGATAGCAAGCATCCCCTCAGATAGCAAGCATCCACCCAGGTAGCAAGCATCCCCTCAGATAGCAAGCATCCACCCAGGTAGCAAGCATCCACTCAGATAGGAAGCATCCCCCCAGATAGTAAGCATCCACCCAGGTAGCAAGCATCCCCTCAGATAGCAAGCATCCCCTCAGATAGCAAGCATCCACCCAGGTAGCAAGCATCCCCTCAGATAGCAAGCATCCACCCAGGTAGCAAGCATCCCCCCAGATAGCAAGCATCCACCCAGGTAGCAAGCATCCCCTCAGATAGCAAGCATCCACCCAGGTAGCAAGCATCCCCTCAGATAGCAAGCATCCACCCAGGTAGCAAGCATCCCCCCAGATAGCAAGCATCCACCCAGATAGCAAGCATCCACCCAGGTAGCAAGCATCCACCCCGATAGGAAGCATCCACCCAGATAGCAAGCATCCACCCAGATAGCAAGCACCCACCAGATAGCAAGCATCCACCCAGATAGGAAGCATCCACCCAGATAGCAAGCATCCACCCAGATAGCAAGCACCCCCCCAGATAGCAAGCATCCACCCAGGTAGCAAGCATCCCCTCAGATAGCAAGCATCCACCCAGATAGCAAGCACCCCTCAGATAGCAAGCATCTATGTTTGACTATAGATGCTTGACTACTCAAACAGGTTGATTTGTATAGGGTTAGATAAGATAGAATAAAATAGTGTTTAGTTGGCGCGCTTAATACCTCACACCTTGATGTACCCATAACAAATTCAGACACGCTTGAAGCATCTGTCGTCTCCTTCCGCGCTGTAGAGCTAAAAACCAGGAGATGAAAGTAGAGGCCTGACATTTCCCATGCCGCTCGATGGACCAGCGCTTGATAAAATGGAAAAGAGGCGATCACCACTCGGTGCGCCGCCTGCCGCAGGAATTCCATAAACAGAAGCACCCAAAGGTGTATTCTGGCGGAGCGCCTTGAACTTTAATTTTCGTCTGAAGCTGCGATTCTTGGCTGGATAATGCGGAACTTTTCATAAATGACTCATCGCCCGAGCAGGCGTGGGCAGCCACACTCAATGTCTTCCCACTCGCGCTGAGGAGGCATAGCAGGATGACTCATCACCTGCGCGGGCTGTAATGGCTGCCTAGAGGGAGTAAACAGGATGACTCATCCGCCCAAGTTCTATTTTTAGCACAGAAAAGCACGTGACTGTGCACGCTAGTTTTGCGTGGCAGCTGATTTTGAGTCACGCCACAGCAGCGTGACAGGGTTACCTTATTTGGAAGTTGGCCTTGGATCACGCAACGCTTGCATGATTCTGAGGACCAAATAAGGAAGTTTCACGCGCTCACCGCATGAAACTCACGTGACTTTTGGGGGGTCTGCTCAGCTAAAAATACGGAGCATCTGTGAGCCATTTTTCTCCAGATCGCGTTCCACGGCGTCGTCTCGCGGAGCATCGTGGCTAATTCGTGAAGCCTCCTCCGAGCTCTCCTCTCTCATTTCAGGTTTTTCAGGTTTTCAGGTTCGAGCAGCATTCTACTAGAACGATCAACTGTCGAGACATTTTCAGATTTGCCTTTGCTCCGAGCGACTTCGTTATTTTATTTCAGGTGACGGATAGACAACTCTGCCGACGCGTCGAGTCCGCACACCAAGGTGGCAGCAACCCTACCGAGTCTAAGGCTAACGTTTTAGGTTCCTTTTTAGGCAAATCGATAGGTAGTACAACGGTACTATCTAGCTACTTCCGGAGCAGCGAGTTATATTTCTAGGAACATCTACAAGAACTCGAGAAGGAGCAAAACAATTTGATGCAGGTGGCTGTGTGCACCCTGTCGAACTTTAAGCGACATTGTCGCACAACCGGCGAGAGGCACAGGCACACACTCACTCAGGAGTGTACAGCGGCCCTGACTTTATTTATCGTTAGACATGTACACTTCACTGCGCCTTGGGGGTTGGCACTCTAAGGCGTTAATTGCACGAGCACAGCCAAGCCAGTATTCCAATAAAGCCCAAAATTTATGTGGCTGCACTTGGAATCGAGCCTGGGCCGCTGGTACATCAGAGCGCCGCGCTGCACCACTAGGCTATGGCACACCCCACGTACAGGGTCTTACAGAGGTCCTGATTTGCTCATTGTCTGGCACGGACGCACTCTGTCCCATGGTGAATGGCACTCAGATTGCTAAATTAGAACACCAAAAAAGCAAATTCACTGACCCAATTCTTAGAACCGGCGCAAAGCATGTTTATTAATTGCCGATAAAAATTGTCTAGTTGCAGATCCCTTCAGCACAGAAGAATAATTGTTACAGAATAATTCGATGTCGAAGTGTAATATTTCGGTTAAAAACTGATACAATTAATTTCCTGTGCCATTCGCATTTCGGTCATGCCTTCGTTTGCACTGAGTCAGCTGGATTAACTAAAACGACACAATTTTATCAGCAACTCATAAAAGCATTTTGCAAAGTTCCTGTTGCACATGCAATTCACTGTTTGTCTGGTTCACCTCGCGTTCATCCGTCCGACATCGGAAAATTCCCGAAAAGTGCGCACACGAAGCCCCCCGACCCATCCCGGCAAAGTGGAAACCTGCCTTCCACACTGCGGCCTCCAAGGCCAGTCAGCGACTTCCTCTGCCAGGGACTTCTGGGATAACCTGGACTGGAACCAAATTAAAGGATTGGTGATAATCTTCACTGCCCAGATGAAATTCAATCATTGATTGCAAGTATGCGATAAAATAAGATTTTTTCCGATCTCCACAGTTAGTTTTTTGCAGGAAACTGGCCTCCAAAAGTTGCACGATCTTTGAGTTTTTTAAGTCCTATTATGCTTCAGTGGTCTTTGCTCCTATCGCACTTGTTTTTCAGACATTGTGCGCTTACTGTTGTTAGAATTTTGAGGCAATCTCTCTGTCCAAGTGTAAGCAGAGGTCCCTGGTCTTCATACTTTGCTTGGCTGCCTAATTTCTCCATCTATCTCTAGCCAGCCTCCCCGATCCGTCGGTCTGTCAGGAATTTGCAAGTCAAGCCACCCCCTCCCGCTGCCGTGACATTTCGCCGTCTCGAAGTTTAGTCTGTTTGGGAAGGAATTGGCGCTCTGCAGCGCCGGCGCGGATAAAATCCCAAATATGGGAATAGAAAGTCGGATAGGTAAATGGCTGGTATTCTTTCTAAGCCCCGATAATTCCGTACGCAGTGTACTGCCGTCACTTTTGGGGGGGGCTGCTTTGGGGAATTGTTTTTTGCAAATTCGAAATGCTTCTAGCCTGCCATTCTGGCCTACTGGCAGTAACAACATTGGTTTGTTGCAGAAAATTACACGTTGAAACTCTCGAAGAAGTCAGCTTTTTGTTCCTAAAACAGACGCTTTGTACAGGCAGGGGAGGGGAGAGGGAGACAAGAGAGGCAGACAAGAGAAGTAGACAAGAGAAGTAGACAAGATAAGTAGACAAGAGAGGGAGACAGGAGAGGGAGATAAAAGAGGGAGACAAGAGAGGGAGACAGGAGAGGGAGACCAGAGAGGGAGACAGGAGAGGGAGACCAGAGGGAAACAGTAGAGAGAGAAGTCAGGAGAGGGAGACAGGAGAGGGAGACAGGAGAGGGAGACAGGAGAGGGAGACAGGAGAGGGAGACAGGAGAGGGAGACAGGAGAGGGAGACAGGAGAGGGAGACAGGAGAGGGAGACAGGAGAGGGAGACAGGAGAGGGAGACAGGAGAGGGAGACAGGAGAGGGAGACAGGAGAGGGAGACAGGAGAGGGAGACAGGAGAGGGAGACAGGAGAGGGAGACAGGAGAGGGAGACAGGAGAGGGAGACAGGAGAGGGAGACAGGAGAGGGAGACCAGAGAGGGAGACCAGAGAGGGAGACCAGAGAGGGAGACAGGAGAGGGAGACCAGAGAGGGAGACAGGAGAGGGAGACAGGAGAGGGAGACCAGAGAGGGAGACCAGAGAGGGAGACAGGAGGGGGAGACAGGAGAGGGAGACAGGGGAGGGAGACAGGAGAGGGAGACCAGAGAGGGAGACCAGAGAGGGAGACCAGAGAGGGAGACCAGAGAGGGAGACAGGAGAGGGAGACCAGAGAGGGAGACCAGAGAGGGAGACAGGAAAGGGAGACCAGAGAGGGAGACAGGAGAGGGAGACCAGAGAGGGAGACAGGAGAGGGAGAGGAACTTAGATAATTTCATTGATTTAAAAAATTAAAAAATTTGGTATGAACAAACATCGTAGGAATGAAAAGATTAAAAATATTTTCTTAACTCTATGAAACAAAAGTCTTATTGACCAAACTAGTTAGAATTAGCAAAATTAGTTTGTGCCATATAGGACCGTACCGACAAACAAAATAAAGTTTTAGCGGTGCTGCAAACAACCGCAGTAAAATGGAGTGCTCACAAAATAGATATATGATTAAATTGAGCACAAACTCCAGTGAGAAGAGAGCACCCGATGGTTTAGGCACCTCGGTGGGCACCGCAGTGGCACTGCGTTGAAAAGTTGAAATGAATTTTCAAAAAAAATACATGTAGATCCAACGCAATGCAACTACAATGCAACACCGAAACAAGAAGTGCTGTAACAGAAGTCCGGTTGCTCTTATACTTACGGATAGGTCAAGCAAGTGCAACGCTTCTTTGTCGCGGTATTTCCTCTGCGTATGCGGTGGCTCTGCTTGTGTCCGCGCCAACTCCGCCTGCTAGCGCAAATATGAATATACATTTGTATAAATATGTTTGCGCCGAGTGTAGCTGTGCTGGGGAGGGCAGACAGTGTGCGGGTGTCTTTCTGTCTTTCTGTCTTCCAATGAAAGGCCGCACGCACACAGTTGGTTGTTAGGGGCCTGGTCTGGTGCAAGTTTCTGGGGTAAGCAGCCTAATATTGAAACTTATTTAAGCCTGAGCAGCAGCCTCAGTAGCAGTAGCAGTGCGCGAGCATACAACGCAAAGTCGCGAGTCCAAAACTGGCCGACTGACTCTCATTGGCTGACTTCAAAGCAATGCAATCTAAGTGGCCTGATAGCAGCATTTGGGCCGACAACCCCTTCCTAACCCCCTCGACTACTGATGAAGGGTCCTGAGCTGCCTCCCCCCTCTCTCTCTCCCCTCAGTCCCTCACTGTGCAGCGCCTCTCCCAGGGTCGGCTGTTCTGCTGCAGCTGAGAGGGGCAGTGGCGGCGGGCAGGGCTTTGAAGGCGCTGCTGTCACACTGGGCTGGGGGGGGGGGTCAGCAATGGTCGCCTGCATGCAGGGGCGCTTGAAAGGGGGGGGGGGGTTGGTTGTCGGGACTGCGGCTTTTGATTTACGACTTGCGCCTGTCAAGTTGAGCTCATACAGCAGCCGCTATGCACAGCAGGGGGGGGGGGGGCACCCTCCTCCTGACTTTTGCAGCCGCATTGCTGTGTTGGTAAAAAAAATTTTTTGGTGGGTGTAGGGGTTGAGCTACCGCACGTGCCTATTGAGAGGGGCTGGGTATGGACTTGCAGACTGCTCACTTTTTAACTGCCCCCAGCGCCCCTGTTATATGCTCAGTGTGTGTGTAGGAGCAAATTACATTTGAATATAGGTCGCTCGCTATATACCAAAACAGAGGGGGGAGAGCTTGGAAAGCGATAAAATAGAAATGAATACTGGGCTTGGCCTGCCTTTGCGACCTGGACTTGGGTTTTGACCCTAAGGCGCTGTCTGTTTCTTAACTCTTTCATTTCAGCCGCCGCAATTGTAGCTTCTTTCAATTGTTTGCAGCAAGCAGTCTGTCTTCAAGCTTCCAAGCAGACAGAGCTGGGGGGTTGAGGCTGTGAATTTCACATCTTCGATTGTAAGCACAGAGTCTGGACTTTCGGGTTTGAGACAGCCGTGCTCAAATATCTTTTTGGGTTCGCTTTTGTAACTTTTTTATGGATTCTTTTAGTAAACTAAAACGGAAAATTTGACCCCCTCACCCAGATTTGACCCCCCCTCACCCAGATTTGACCCCCTCACCCAAATTTGACCCCCTCACCCAGATTTGACCCCCTCACCCATATTTGACCCACCCCTCACCCAGATTTAACCCCCTCACCCAGATTTGACCCCCCTCACCCAGATTTGACCCCCCTCACCCAGATTTGACCCCCCTTACCCAGTTTGACTCTCTCACCCAGATTTGACCCCCCTCACCCAGATTTGACCCCCCTCACCCAGATTTGACGCCTCTCACCCATATTTGACCACCCCCTCACCCAGATTTGACCACCCTTACCCAGATTTGACCCCCCTCACCCAGATTTGACCCCCCTCACCCAGCTTTGACCCCCCTCACCCAGATTTGACCCCCCTCACCCAGATTTGACCCCCTCACCCAGATTTGACCCCCCTCACCCAGATTTGACCCCCTCACCCAGATTTGACCCCCCTCACCCAGCTTTGACCCCCTCACCCAGATTTGACCCCCCTCACCCAGCTTTGACCCCCCTCACCCAGCTTTGACCCCCCTCACCCAGATTTGACCCTCTTCTCCTACCTTTGACTCAAACCCCCCCCCTCAGATTGGTCAGTGGACATGAACTTCCATAACGATAGTAATTGAATAGCTTTTAAAGCAGCTTTGTACTTTTGATGGAGCTATAAATTTATTTTATACTAATTGCAGGTACAAAAAATAAGAGCTCAGTGTTAGGTACAGAAAAGCGAAAGGAAACATGTTCTGCTCATAACAGTACTCGCACTCTACTATTCGAGTCACGCCACCACGCTAAGTCAAACAATTAATAGGGTGGAGAAAGGGTGGAGAATTGATGGAGAACGCCTAAAACAACTTAACACCAACCGCAGCTGAGTGACTTTCAGTTCACCATTTTCTTTCAGTGCTACTTACAGTAGCGAAAAAAGGCTTATTGAAAAATCTGTGCGGAAATAGAAAAGGTTCGAGGCGTTTTGGATAAGCAAATATAAGCTGGTCAATGCGCTAAAGTAAGACAGGGGCGCCCCGCCAGCTTCAAGATTATGGCGCCAGATTAAAGATTATGGCGCCAGATTCAAGATTATGGCGCCAGATTCACGATAATGGCGCCAGATTCACGATAATAGCGCCAGATTAATGACAATAGCGCCAGATTCACGACAATGGCGCTAGATTCACGACAATGGCGCTAGATTCACGACAATAGCGCCAGATTCATGACAATGGCACCAGATTCACGACAATGGCGCCAGATTCATGACAATGGCACCAGATTCACGACAATGGCACTAGATTCATGACAATGGCGCCAGATTCACGACAATGGCACTAGATTCATGACAATAGCGCCAGATTCACGACAATCGCGCCAGATTCATGATAATGGCGCCAGATTCACGACAATCGCACCAGATTCATGATAATGGTGCCAGTTTCATGTTAATGGCGCCAGATTCATTTTAAGGGCGCCAGATTCATTATAATGGCGCCAGATTCATGATAATGTCGCCAGATTCACGACAATCGCGCCAGATTCATGATAATGGTGCCAGTTTCATGTTAATGGCGCCAGATTCATGATAATGGCGCTAGATTCATGTTAATGGCGCCATATTCATTATAATGGCGCCATATTCATTATAATGGCGCCAGATTCACGACAACGGCACCAAATTCAAGGCTATGGCGCCAGATTCAAGGCTATGGCACCAGATTCAAGGATATGGAGCTAGATTCAAGGCTATTGCGCCAGATTCATGCTATTGGCGTCAAATTTGAGACAGTGGAGAACAGTGGCACCAAGCTTAATGAGTTGGACAAAAAATGAATTGTCACTGGGTTAATTTTCATAATACATGCAGAAAGAGCCATAAAAATATTTTCGACGATAACTCACATTGCTGCAAAATAAAAAGTAATAAATTTTGCTCATTGCCTTACTAGAAGCTTTTTTCTATTGCGCCTTTTTGCTAGCCACGCCCAGACCCAGGCCGAGTAGCTAAAAATACATGTCGTCAATGTAAACAAAGTGAGTTAGTTAGCCAGGTTTGAGACAGTCGAGTTTCATCGGCCGCATCAGCTGACTGAGTTCGAGCCCTAGAACTCTCTCTCTCCTTTTCCTCCATCTTCAAGACATTTATTTCCAGTCATTACAATGCAGAAAATAGTATGAGAGTTGCGCCATCTACGGGTCAGCTGATTTCGTTAAAACAAAAGACACCCCAGATCCAGCTTTGCCATGAAGAGGCGGCATTCGTTCAGCCAATGTTAGACCTCCTCCCTGCCTGTCTACCCCGATTCCGAAAATCCAACGTAGATTCAACGTTTACCCTCAGTGAGTTTCTAAAAATAGAACAAAAGCCTGTACAAGCCTGACCGGGGAATGTACATTTGCCTCTCTGCCCTCTGAAAGTCTATTTTATGCCTCACTGTACATTCGGCCCCTACGTGTACCCAACCGTTCTTTCCCGCGTACAGTACTGGCGGCCCCCCCCTCTCTGCGTCGTTTCTGCTGAATCACATGACAACGATAAACATACGTCGGTCTGGAAACGAGTGAAAAAAGCCTTCGTCACAAGACGCCTATAAAACTAAGGAGAAAAAATTCTGAAACAGAGCCAGAACCCGTTCGCGCTCCGATTCCGACCAAGGTTAACACTAATTTTCCGGACACTATCAATTCTCAAGCCTACCAAGATGAGCTCTGAGATCCCATTTAAGGTGTACTACGAGGACGAGATCAGGCGTTTCAGCTTGCCCGAAACCGTCTGCAACGATGGCCGCGGCTACGCCTGCTTGGTGCAGCGCATCCAGTCCGTGTTCGACATCTCGCCGAACAAGCCGTTGCGCCTGCGCTGGCTCGATCTGGAGGGCGACCGCATTGTTTTCAGCAGCAGCCCCGAACTGGCTGACGCTGTCGGCCAGTTGACCCTGTCGAATTCGGGGCCCGGCGCTGCCGTGCGCGTGTACGTCTCGCTAGTCGGCTCTCCCGACACCTTCGACCAGAACGCCATTGTTCATCTGGGCGTCTACTGCGACGGCTGCAACTCTGGCATCAGGGGCTACAGGTTCAAGTGCCTTGTCTGTCCCGACTTCGACCTCTGCCGCGACTGTCTCAATAAGGACTCGCACAACCAGCACCAGATGAAGCTAATCCGGCGACCAGGCGACGGCGGCTGGGGCGGCGGCTTCGCCGGCGGGTGGGGCGGCGGCTGGCAGCATCCGGGGATGCGTCGCTGCTTCCAGCGCCATCACCGCGGCCAGCTGGCCGTCGCCGAGTCACACGCCAGCGGCAACACCGATGACAATGCCGGGTCCGGGCAGCTCCGCGGTGGCCGCGGCTGCGCCATGCGCGACGCAGCTGCCATGGCGACAGTCGCCACGGAGCTCGTCAGCAGCGGAGCTTCCACGCCGCCACTGGCTACCTCGGCTGCCAGCGTCTGCACCGAGCAGCAGCTGCTTGTTGAGCACGTGACTAGCGCCATCAGCACCGCCCTGCAGCCGATGGGCATTGACGCATCCATCCAAGTGAGTGATTGAGGGCATATCTTGAGCAACCTTGAGAAGCGCTCAAGGCTGTTTTTATTGGCAACACATACGTTTTACGTTCTTGACTCAGAGCTATCACGTGATGTCGTGATTACTGTTGCGTCCAATTGCGGCAATTGATATCTATGACCTTGTGTAAGACAGGCAGAACCAGAAATAGATTTGACCTTGAACAATAAGGGGAAATCCTCCTATCAGCAATGTACATCAAACACTTAGGCTTCACTAGTGTGTAAAATTTTGGTCACGTTAGTTGTGATGGTCATCACTCATCAGTTACAGTTTTAGACAAAGATAACAGAACCCGTCCAGGATGTACCCCAACTCTGATACCCCAGGGACTCAGTGATGCAAATGCAAAAACAGACTTGTAAAGAAGGACTCCAGCTTCACCGTCACCACCTCGCAGGTGATGCGCCAAGAGTCTGACGCTGGCGTGCAGGCTTCGACAGCCCGAACCCCATCGTCGGATGCGACTATCAAGACGAGCAGCTCGGCCTCGGCCGAGTCCAGCGCCGGGCCGCGCGGACCTGTCCTGGCCCAGTCCAACTTCTGCACGCCGAGTCAGCCTCCGCCGCCGCCGCCGCCGCACTCCGAGAGCGGAGCCGCCTTCGGTTCCGTGCCAATGGAAGCAACTTCTGCCTCATTCGTTGGCGGCGGCACCACCGGCGGTAACTGCAGCGACGGTGGCTTCGAACTGGTGGCCGCACTGGACCCGAAGATTGCCCGCTCCCTCGAGCACATGACCGCCATGGGCTTCAATGACGACGGTGGTTGGCTGACGCGCCTGCTGACGTCCAAGGACGGCGACATCTGCGCCGTGTTGGACGCCATTCGGCCACTGAACGGTGGTGGAAAGTGATCATCGAGAATTTCGTTTGAGATGGTGAAATGAGGAATCTTTGAAACTGGACTTATTAAACTTTTTGCACCGCTAATGTAATGATTATGCGAGGGAGCAACCTTTGGGAATCTCTTAAGGCCATTTCTACTGGAAACGCTCATTGGCTCAGAGCTGTCACGTGATGGTGTTTGACCTTGAGGAAATTTACAATTTACATGCACATGTTAATATGGTGGGATTCGATTCACGTTAGATGGCGGTCTGACTACCCCCGTGTGAAGGTCATTGAGTTACTATTTTTAGAACCAATAAGGAGTAACACATAAAGGAGTAAGTGGTTTAAATTCTATCATTTATTCTAACTGCATAAAAATTGAAAAAATTTCTTTTTTGTGTACACCTTTTCTAAAATATATATCATTTCGCAATATTTTTGTTGTACATAGTGTATCCCGAAAAACCTGGTCCTTCTTGATATTTTTAAGTATAAGTAGTCACTTCTGCGTAAATCTGTCATACCGAAACGCGATTTTTTGAGTTTACAAAATTTCCGTTTCTACTATTGCCTTCGCTGGCATTTTTCGGTTTGTGTGAAGTATATCTGAGTTTTAAATGTTTGCGAATAATTTTAACAACTCTAGAAAACACGGAAATTACTACAAATAAATACAGAACGCAAGTTAAAAAAATAAAAAACGAATATTTTTTCAGTGTATAATTACAGCTACAGCGGACTGTAGTTAGTTTTAACAAAAAAAATCAATCCATTCATTGAATGTTTGCATGTTTTTCGTACATTTGCAGTTGACAGCGATCTTGTATATCAGTGTTAATAATGAATGAAAAAGTATAAGTTTTCATTATTAAAACAAAAGTGAGTGTTGCGAATGGACAGATTAAATGTGCATCAGCAGTGTTGAGCAGCGTTATTAAAAATAACTTTTTTAGTGAAAGTTAGTGGTCAAAGAGTTGTTAGCGTTAAAATGAAAAATAAGCAACTTTAAGAGCAAATTTCGGTACAAAGGAACAAAATTAATGAGAATAACACCCTAAGGTAGATTAATATTCGAAATATCGGCACTTTGCTTAAACGTCTGCGTAACTGGGTTTGGGACTCGTGCTGGACACCAACGAATGCCAAGTTTGCTAGTAGTATTACTACTAGTAGTAGTATATCTATCTTTTAGTAGTCTAAAATTAAAATAACAGATTTTAAAGAAAGGAAAGTTGACGATGTCTAAATGTCAGTGGGACAAAAATCAAGTGTGAAAAATCCGGTGTTCCGCTACCCAGATATTTGGTGGTTTTTTAGTCTTTGACAGTCAGACGAACAACCGCTTTCCGTAAGAGTGGCAGACTTTGATTATGCAACAGTGGCTGCAGCTGCTCAAGTTTACAGAGAAAAAATATGAGGATAAGGGTATGATATGAAAATATGACAATTTTAACAAAATCTTAAATAAATATTAAACTGGGAGAAAGATAACATAACAGTTATGGATAATTAATTTGTCGTGTAAATCGACACAGAACGAATAAAGATATTCCTTTGATAGGACATTGAGAAAAATACTTACAAGACACATTTCTAAGGTTGTTCAACGAGAGCTGTTTGAAAAATTACTGAGCGAATCAAAACCAGTCACGACTTTTATCGACCAGATTCCTGTAAGGGCTGCGCCGGCGGAAACAATGTCTCCGGCTTAAACTGGAATCGATGCTGCAGACTCCTGCGCTGCTGACTGCGATCTTCCACGGGCGTGGGTGGCAACGGCCTGTTCCTAAGATCTCTACTCGTTTGCAGAATAGAGAACTGCTGACCTCCGCTGGGACCGCTTGCCGACGATCTGCGAGGCTTCGGCGTGGGAGGATTGGAAACCTGATGTGGCGGGGCGTTCTGCGCCATCAGCGGAGGTCGCGTTTGACGCGGCGGTGGCACTGGAGGCGTCGGCATCGAAGCAGTCCTCGTCATTTTGGGCTTCGGCTTCGTTGGAGGGGGTTCCGGCTTCTGTGCTGCTCTGTCGTCTGCGAGTACAGAATGCGCCGGTTGATAAGTGCCACTATTCTCATTCTCTTCTCATCTTGGTGCCTCTAACAGTATGTACTCATCTGTACCCTATTCTCCTTCAAACTGAGATATAGTGCACTTACCACTGGGTGATTCCTGCTCTCCAAGTGAACGAAGGCTTGATCTTTTAAAGTTTCTAATCTCTAGATGCAAAGAATTTCGTTCTGCCTGCAAATTTGTAGGGGACATTGTTATCATAAATGAATGAACGAATGGAAGTATATGTTTGATTAAATATATTCAAGATTTATAGTTTAGATCGATTTGCCCTCGCATATAGAATTTATCTCTTGATTTCATTGGCTGTACTTAAAAATATTTTACTTTTGTGCAATCATTATCAAGAATTAATAAATATTTTGAACACAAGGCAAAAATAAACATAAATGATATTTATTCTACCAATTAAAAATACAGCAAAAGAAAATGTTAATAATGTCTATTTACAAATCATCAGGTTTAAAAAGAATGAGAGAAAAAAAAACACTTTAAAAGGTGATTTAAGTAGTAGCAGACAAGTTTCCAGTAAAATGAATGCAAGCATACGAGTACATGTCTTTTATTTTAAATGCAATGCTATCCATAAAAACAATAAAATCATTAAGCTTAGTTTTTCTTTGTCTACAAAAAATAATAAAAAACAACAATTAATGAACGCGGCCAGTGTAAATTTTCAGCCTAAATAGTCGCAGATAGTTGTAAATTTACTTAAAAATCTACCTTACTTGAGACCAGTTTGCCTAAATTCTGTTTTGTTGCTTGAAAGACTATACAAGCACAGATTTGAGAAAAACCAATGTGTGCACAGCAAAACTTGTTTGGAGCAGAACTAAATTAGCATGATAATTTTCTAGGGTAACATTAACAAGTAATACTAATTTATGCAATAGTCAGCATTCTAATTTGTGAATAAATTCTATTCCGACACAGCACTTACGAGTACATACTCGCTACAACTACATTGTAACAAAATGACATTGGGAGCTCTAAGAGCTCTTTTTTAATGTAGTAAACATTTGAATAGCGCCATTTTTTAATCCGCGATGATAAAATACAACGAGATACATAATTTTAATAAAAAATCTGTCTCTGCCATTAATAAATTTAATTTGTAATTTATAGAATAAATTTGGTTGAATTAGTCTGCAAAATAGAGCAACTATGTGTGAAAATTTTGTTTTAAACTGACAAAATAAATAATACCGCTAAAAACTAAATTGTGCTGGATAAGTAGACGCAATAGTTATTAAAATATTTAGTGAGCACGACATGATAAAAAGAGAAAAGACGAAATATTTATTCATTAAAAAAAGGAAGGTGTAGAACGACACGATATTTTGATGAATCTTGATGATATGCTGAATTTATAATCGTCACCTAAAATCGCATTAAAAACAGAACTGAAGATTAGACAGTGTTCATACAGTAAACTATTGTAGGTTACTGCTGGCAGTAGATGAATGCCGGCTTTTTTTCCTTTTCTCGTCGATTTACAAATCGATCACTAGAAATCTTTCAATAAGTAGGGTTCGCGGCCTGTGTGTCTCGTAAGACGTCGCTTTCCTCCAACGCCGCGGTTTCATTATCTTCCCCAAGACTTTACTTGTACCTTTGAGGGCTGCAAGACTCGCGCTCAATTGAGGTGCTCACCGGCACGGCTTACATGTACATTCTAGCGGGCTTGATACACGGATGCCGCGGCCCAGGCGTACAACGCCGGGACGTGGATGCTGACGGTCACACTGGAGCGGGGACTGGACTCTGCGCACTCGTGGCTGCTCCATGCAAACGTTCGAGCTGATGAGAGCGTCGGGACCGACTTCCTGTGGCCAGGCACGAGCCATTGATACGTAGACTGTCTGCTGTGCGACTCTGAGGCCATCTGACGCACCCTTTACTTCTCAGGGCCGCGTTTTGCTGTTGTCGTTGTCATTTTTGTTGCCTCCGGTTGCTGCAGATTTCTCAGTCACCGGCAGTTCGTGAATCTGATAGTTGTTGGAAAGGCAACATGAACTTGCTTGATCCGGTGCGCCCCTCATCCAACCATTCTGGGTAGGCATATGAATTTTAAAGAGGCCCTTAAATAAAAAAACGTTCTCTGTTCACGATCATCTTTGCGAATGTTTCACAATATTTTACTATCATAGCTTTATACTTTTAGTGTGAGTAGGATATCTGGTTAATATTCTGTTTTTCTCAATATTCAAAATTAGGAAAAATATAGTGCTTATCTATATAGTTGCACTAACATTTGTGTTCCAGTTGCTATTTCAGCTGTTTATTTTCAAGTTTTTATTTCGTCACCATGGCTCAACCGTATTGTGCAGCCAAGGCCACCGGCAGCGATGAGCCTGTGGGGTGGGAGGAGGAGGGGGGTTCTCAACTCCCATCAACCTCATCTCTGCCGCAGCTCAGAGCTATCCTAAATTTTCAATCGCTCACGCCTCACGATGGATGCCTCTAACTCTGAGAGCTGGCACCGGAAAAAGCCAATAAGAAGGAAAACATAGGCTGCTCTAATTGCAGAGCAAACTGGACTTTTTTTTCCGATTGAAGTTAAACAAGTTGTCTTCGATAAACTCCAATTAGGGTGAAAAATGTTAACTCGAATCTTTGTGGCCGTTTTACTGGTTGGTGAGTCTGCAATTACTTGACTTGGTTTACCTTAACTGCAGGGGGCAACCTGATGCCGGCACTGCTGCCCTCTGGTATCTAACATGCAGTTTTCTGCAGCACGCATCGCCGAAATACAACCTGGGGCCACTTGAGGGCCTGCCAGACCGCAGCACGGAACTCGAAATAAGGTCAGGCAAGAGCCTGGGACCGTGGATGACTTAACCAACCCATCGCAAAGTAACATTGTGGACTCCCATCCCAGGTCCAATTTTTGTAACTTTTTTTGCCAAATCCAGCTTCCTGGTGTCACTGTGAGCAGAATGACGAATCATTTGTGTACATAGGTTACTCGGGCTCCACTTTATGAGCTTGAGTTGACAGGCCCTGTCTCAGTGAAAATAGCCCAGCGGCAGCTGATCAAGCGCAGGTGCCCATTGCCAGATTGCCAGAACTTCTACTGTACAAGGCCCTGAGGAAATTTGTACTATTAGTTCTAGATAAGAGTCTCGATCAATACCATCACGAGCTTAAACAATTCTTCAATTTTTAGCGGCATCCCCGGTGTTCGCTAAGCAGCTGTACACGAAGATGAGCCAGTTGTCACTCTACCCAGAAGTGAGCAGCGAACTCATCAACGAGTCGAACTCAGACTCCAAGATCGATTGCATCAATAAGTGTCTGAACAAGGGCTGTGCGTCCGCCAAGCTCTACCAAAGCAGCCAAACCTGCCAGCTGCTCATAATCAACGACGCTTCCGAGGCTCCCGGACCAGCAGGGACCCACGTGAGCAGGACCCTCGACGGCTTCAAATATGGCGTCAGCATGTTTAAGGCTGCGGACTATGAAGATATGCTAAGGACGAGGGCGAGAGTCAACATCACGTTTTACAGTGAGACAATTTTTGCTTATGTTGCACTTTCTCAAGTCAATTTGCCTTGTAATTTAAAAAAAAACTCTACAAGTATAGGGTGGTCCAAAATGGTCTCCCGGATACTTTTTACTTAAATAATCAGTACAATAATCAATACAATTGTTATCTGTTATCTGAGTAAACTGCTGTAATTTAATAATTTTTGAAGCAAGTACTGAGATTTTGAAGTAAAACATCAGAATGTTCATCAGAACAAGGTTTAAGCAGGTCAAGTTTTAAACCAATCGGTCGACACAGTGCAAAGAAAGCTCAGTTTTTTAACCGGGAGACCTTTCTCAATTACCCGTAATGTTTACGAGCTTTAATGGCTGCTCTTGAACTGTTTGAATCTACGCTCTGCTTCCGCCAAAATAACAGACGCCAGCACCGGCCGAATCGGCAGTGTGCAGAAGCTGCGCATCAACATCACCGGCTGCTACCGGCTCCAGGCTGGCGGTGCCAAAGGCGGAGATGGCACAACAAAACCAGGAGGCTGGGGTGCCGCGGCTGCTGGCAACTTCAGCCTGCCTGCCGGCACCCTGCTAGCCATGGCGGTGGGCCAGGCCGGCGCCCCGTCTTCGAAAAAATACGCTGGAGCCGGGGGCGGAGGCGGCACCTTCGTTTATACCAACTGGAATAGCAAGCATAGGAGCGGCTCCGTCAGCAGCAATACCAGCGACTGCATGCGGGATGGCAGCTCGGCGGCCTGCTACCTGCTGCTAGCGGCTGGCGGCGGGGGCGGAGCCTCGCACTCTTTTGACGGTAAGCTTATCTATCAATCAATCAATCTATCTATTTATCTATCAATCTATCAATCTATCTATCTATCTATCTATCTATCTATCTATCTATCTATCTATCTATCTATCTATCTATCTATCTATCTATCTATCTATCTATCTATCTATCTATCTATCTATCTATCTATCTATCTATCTATCTATCTATCTATCTATCTATCTATCTATCTATCTATCTATCTATCTATCTATCTATCTATCTATCTATCTATCTATCTATCTATCTATCTAACTATCTATCTATCTATCTATCTATCTATCTATCTATCTATCTATCTATCTATCTATCTATCTATCTATCTATCTATCTATCTATCTATCTATCTATCTATCTATCTATCTATCTATCTATCTATCTAACTATCTATCTAACTATCTATCTATCTATCTATCTATCTATCTATCTATCTATCTATCTATCTATCTATCTATCTATCTATCTATCTATCTATCTATCTATCTATCTATCTATCTATCTATCTATCTATCTATCTATCTATCTATCTATCTATCTATCTATCTATCTATCTATCTATCTATCTATCTATCTATCTATCTATCTATCTATCTATCTATCTATCTATCTATCTATCTATCTATCTATCTATCTATCTATCTATCTATCTATCTATCTATCTATCTATCTATCTATCTATCTATCTATCTATCTATCTATCTATCTATCTATCTATCTATCTATCTATCTATCTTCACGTAAACAGTTGTGACTGATGAGCTAAATATATGCGGCTATGGAAATTCCATTATCTTCAAGAGCAGTGTCTATCTATCTACCTCGTAATTAAATTGGTAGCTACGGGAGACCCAAAAGTTATCTGGATGACTGCTATGCTATGCTTAAAAGCATCGGAGTTGGAAATTGTGAAGCTTTGAGCAATTAAAAATTCAATTTAGTAAAGTTGCGGCTCGTGACCATACTGAAAAAACCGGGAGAAGTACTCTTTAAAATGAACTCAGCTACCTATTTAATCATCATATAATATCGCTATATAATCCAAAAAGTGTTGGAGATAGAGCTAGGGTCGTGCAGTGGCGATTGGGGTTAAATTTAAATTGTCTCTCCTGTCTCTCCCTTCTGCCCCTCTTCCCGAATGCTTCTGACAAGCCTGGGACGCTAAAACAAGATGGAAATTGCACAACACCAAAAATCCTTGTAAGGCCCATCACACGGTTTAATGAATTTTTTCTTCTTGTGGTATTTCGGTCTTTTGAAGTGCCGTCTTTACGCTCGCACTTTGCATATATCTCTCATCTAAGCTCGCAAACATCTCGCAGGAATCGCGGGTCAATCCGTGACAGCTGGCGCCAATTCTAAGGGCACCCTTGCATCGAACGAAGGACAGGGTGGAAGCGAAGGCAACCCCGGGTACCTGGACCCTGCCAATTCCTACTCAACTCATAAACAGGGCGGCTGCGGCGCCGGCTGGCTCGGGCGGCCCGTCACTGCCCGCAGGTCCGAAGAAGACGGCACTGGCGGAGGTGGCCTCGCCGAGGACTGGGTTGGCGGCCTTCCCGGCAACGATGACACCGGCGGCGGCGGTGGTTTTGGCGGCGCTGGCGGAGGCGGCAACGATCCGGGAGCTTCCGGAGCCGGCGGCGGCTTCAGCGGCGGCGCCGCGGGTGTCGGCTACGGTCAGGCCGGAGGTGGCGGCGGCTCGCTCTGCCTCGGTGCCGCCTGCGCTGTCACTCTAGGTGGCAACAGCGGACGAGAGCACGGATTTGTGACGGTGCAGCTGCTGAACCGGCTGACGCCGGACTGCGTG
The DNA here is from genome assembly GCA_002269645.1 of Macrostomum lignano. NCBI lineage: Eukaryota > Metazoa > Platyhelminthes > Macrostomidae > Macrostomum > Macrostomum lignano. Next base: position 38,872 of record NIVC01001651.1, on the reverse strand, counting down.
TAAAGCGTCTAGCATTGAATTTACAAGCAAGGTGAGCTGAGACAGGCAGGCTATAGGAATGCTGGGTAAGAACTGGGGACCTCCACAGTCTCAGCACTGGGACAGGGTAGATGGGACATCTACGGAATGCTGGGTAAGAACTGGGGACCTCCACAGTCTCAGCACTGGGACAGGGTAGATGGGACATCTACGGAATGCTGGGTAAGAACTGGGGACCTCCACAGTCTCAGCACTGGGACAGGGTAGATGGGACATCTACGGAATGCTGGGTAAGAACTGGGGACCTCCACAGTCTCAGCACTGGGACAGGGTAGCATCTGCGGAATGCTGGGTAAGAACTGGGACCTCCACAGTCTCAGCACTGGGACAGGGTAGCATCTACGGAATGCTGGGTAAGAACTGGGGACCTCCACAGTCTCAGCACTGGGACAGGGTAGCATCTGCGGAATGCTGGGTAAGAACTGGGGACCTCCACAGTCTCAGCACTGGCACAGGGTAGCATCTACGGAATGCTGGGTAAGAACTGGGACCTCCACAGTCTCAGCACTGGCACAGGGTAGCATCTACAGAATGCTGGGTAAGAACTGGGGACCTCCACAGTCTCAGCACTGGGACAGGGTAGCATCTACGGAATGCTGGGTAAGAACTGGGGACCTCCACAGTCTCAGCACTGGGACAGGGTAGCATCTACGGAATGCTGGGTAAGAACTGGGGACCTCCACAGTCTCAGCACTGGGACAGGGTAGCATCTGCGGAATGCTGGGTAAGAACTGGGGACCTCCACAGTCTCAGCACTGGCACAGGGTAGCATCTACGGAATGCTGGGTAAGAACTGGGACCTCCACAGTCTCAGCACTGGCACAGGGTAGCATCTACAGAATGCTGGGTAAGAACTGGGGACCTCCACAGTCTCAGCACTGGCACAGGGTAGCATCTGCGGAATGCTGGGTAAGAACTGGGGACCTCCACAGTCTCAGCACTGGCACAGGGTAGCATCTACGGAATGCTGGGTAAGAACTGGGGACCTCCACAGTCTCAGCACTGGCACAGGGTAGCATCTGCGGAATGCTGGGTAAGAACTGGGACCTCCACAGTCTCAGCACTGGCACAGGGTAGCATCTGCGGAATGCTGGGTAGGAGCTGCGACCTCCACAGTCTCAGCACTGGGACAGGGTAGCATCTGCGGAATGCTGGGTAAGAACTGGGGACCTCCACAGTCTCAGGACTGGGACAGGGTAGCATCTGCGGAATGCTGGGTAAGAACTGGGGACCTCCACAGTCTCAGCACTGGGACAGGGTAGCATCTGCGGAATGCTGGGTAAGAACTGGGGACCTCCACAGTCTCAGCACTGGGACAGGGTAGCATCTACGGAATGCTGGGTAGGAGCTGCGACCTCCACAGTCTGCAACTGGAGCAGCCTAGGATTTTGCTTCTCTATTACAAAGTTCTCAACCAGTTCTTGTAAATAAATTTATTTAAACACAATTTTTAAACACATTCACTAGACATTTTTGCTCTATTTAACAAATTGATCCGGTTTTCACTGTTTGCATACTTGGTCACTGAAGCTGAAACTTTGCATATTTTTCTAAATTATTTTATTGCTTGTTTGTTCGCTATGGAATGTAAATTCTAGCTCAAATTGGTCCTACTTTTTTATTTAAATAAACTGTTTTCACTCTATTTAAACATGTCTTAATGTCATGACTCCCTCTCCATGATGGCAACCTCAAATTCGAGTGACTAATGTCACTGTATGCTCGTATGTATGCATGCCCCTGTCTATACGTAATCTTACCCTTGGCACCCTTTCAGGGGAACATGGGAGGCATGGAGGGTGGCATTCACCCAAAAATTTGGGTTACCCAGGCAGACCCAGGTGAAGTTTGTGAAGGTTTTCAAGCATATTTCTTGGAATCCATCCGCCCACCCATTTTTGAGGATATGTCACTTTCATGCCCCCGGCGTTCCCTAGACTGTGTCGTCAGTTTTTTTAGCAAGATTACGATTGTGATATAATCATTCAACTGATATATTGTTGATATATTGTTGATATATTGTTGATATATTGTCAACAGTATATTGGTATTGTTTTAATGCTCTACTCTCGTATTTATCTTTGTTGCCTTTTAAGATTTTGTAAGCCAGATTATCTCATGCTACTCACGATTATATTTAATATTTTTTTCGTCGTAATTAACTTTGAATTTATCTATTTCTTTCAATGTCACAAAAAGTTGTGTGAATTCACAAACCCCATTTTGGGGATGTGAAACTTGGGCAAGCGATATTTGGGGTGTAATGTTCGGGAATGTGATATTTGAAAATGTGATGCTTGGGAATGTGATGTTTGGGAATGTGATGCTTGGGAATGTGATGTTTGGGAATGTGATGTTTGGGAATGTGATGCTTGGAAATCTGATGTTTGGGAATGTGATGTTTGGGAATTTATTTTTTGGGAATGTGATGTTTGGGATGTGTTGCTTGGGAATGTGATGCTTGGGAATGTGATGTTTGGGAATGTGATGTTTGGGGATGTCATGTTTGGGGATGTCATGTTTGGGAATGTGATGTTTAGGGATATGAAGTTTGAGGATTTGAGGTTTGTTCTTTGTTAGCCAGCTGCACTGTTTTCAAACGTCAAGTTTTGAAAAGTACTTTTATGTTTTACTTATTCACATGGTTATTGTTTGCTGTTTTAGGTCCTTGAAACTGCTCTCGCTATTTATTCTAATCATTTCAAAGTCATGTGCAACTTACTATCCAATAATTTTTTCTATCCATATATTCTATAATAAAATAAATCCTTAGACTCAACAAAACAATGCTGCCTCGTGAACTGGCTAAAATTTCAACTCCTTTCGACATTCCTGTTGTTCACAAGAGCTTAAACACAGTCTGAAAACTTATGCAACAACCCGTGGTACACCTTTTTGCGTTCTATTTCGATAAAACTGCATTAAATTTCGGCAAACTGGCTTTCATTTTCGGCATCTGTCTGTCTGTCTGTACAGATAATAGGGAAAGCGCGACCGCTGTTTTTCGGCACTTGTGCGAAAAAGCCGACATGGGTTGCTTATAAATTTGAGTTCAGTAGCTTAGGCACATAGACGCTATTTTTTTAGAATTTACCAGAAATTCTCATGAATTCCATAGACTACTGATGAAATTGAGTTCAGTAGTTGATTTTTGCGCTGTCGCGAGATGCAAATTTTTTTACATTTGCTTTTACGGCCACAAAAGTGGTTAATGAGTGGCCCCTCTTGTGTATAAATTATCTTTGAACTGCGGATTGATAAAAGATAAAAGATAAAAGATAATTTGGAGTACAGTGTTGGTGTAAATGAACGCGCAATAACCAGCAAACAATAGCCCGTGAAGAAGCAAAGCGCATTGTAGAAAAAATCCTATATACTAAAAATGAAATGTCTGTAACTAACTAGCTATGCGATAGATTTCAGAAAAAATGGCTCAACCGATTTTCTTCAAACTTGCACCATTCGATCAGAAATGTTCCTGGGACGGTACATGTATCTTGGCTAAGAAATTGCTCAATGTTAAAGGGATTAAATATTCGAAAAACATGCTTTTTTGCAAAGGTCAAGCCAAATTTTTGACTTGAAATGCATTGTAAGAATGCTAGAGAAAAAACTGACTGGCTGAATTACGATTGTGATAAAGATTGCATCACAACAAGGTGAAAACAGTGCCACAGAAACGCACACAAGACTTCATTGAAATTGCGTAACCATATTGCTAACTTGAATTGAGACTGATACTGGCTGACTGAGAAATTGATTATGTCATAACTTTTTACTCTTACCGACTTGCTATAAGTATTGAATTATAAGGGCCACAAGTCATGTTCTCCAATTGAAAAGAGATAGCCGGATGCAAACAGACTGGAATGCTAATGTAGCGACCTTGGTTCGAATCTTAGTGGTGAAAAATGTTTTTTTTATTAAAACACGTTAAAAAACACAAAATTCTCAACATTAAAGAGCCACCATGTCGAAACATTAAAGAGCCACCATTTCAAACATTAAAGAGCCACAATGTCAAACATTAAAGAGCCACCATGTCGAACATAAAAGAGCCACCATATCAAACATACAAGAGTTACCATTTCAAACCTAAAAGAGCCACCATGTCGAACATTAAAAAGCCACCATGTCAAACATTAAAGAGCCACAATGGCAAACATTAAAGAGACACCATTTCAAACCTAAAAGAGTTACCATGTCAAACATTAAAGAGCCGCCAGGTCAAACATAAAACAGACACCATTAAGAACATTAAAGAGCCACCATGTCGAACATTAAAGAGCCACCATGTCAAACATAAAACAGCCACCATTTCGAAAATTAAAGAGCCACCATTTTAAACATTAAAGAGCCACCTTGTCAAATATTAAAGAGCCACAATGTCAAACATTAAAGAGCCACCTTATCAAACATTAAAGAGCCACCATGTCAAACATTAAAGAGCCACCATGTAAAACATTAAAGAGCCACCATGTCGAACATAAAAGAGGTACCATGTCAAACATTAAAGACCCACCAGGTCAAACATGAAAGTGCCACCATGTCAAATATTAAAAAGCCACCATGTCAAACATTAAAGAGCCACCAGGTCAAACATGAAAGTGCCACCAGGTCAAACATATACATGACTCCATGTCAAACATTAAAGAGCCACCATGTCGAACATAAAAGGGCCACCATGTCAAATATTAAAGAGCCACCATGTCAAACATTAAAGAGCCACCAGGTCAAACATGAAAGTGCCACCATGTAAAACATTAAAGAGCCACCATGTCAAACATTAAAGAGCCACCAGGTCAAACATATACATGACTCCATGTCAAACATTAAAGAGCCACCATGTCGAACATAAAAGGGCCACCATGTCAAATATTAAAGAGCCACCATGTCAAACATTAAAGAGCCACCAGGTCAAACATGAAAGTGCCACCATGTAAAACATTAAAGAGCCACCATGTCGAACATTTAAGAAGCACCATGTCAAACATAAAATAGCCACCATGTGAAACATATAGGTGACTCCATGTAAAACATTAAAGAGCTACCATACCAGACATATACATGACTCCATGTCAAACATATACGTGACTCCATGTTAGACATTTAAGAGCCACCATGTCGAACATTAAAGAGCCAACGTGTTAAAAATACAAGAGCCACCAGGTCAAACATATATATGACTCCATGTCAAACATTAAAGAGCCACCATGTCGAACATAAAAGGGCCACCATGTCAAATATTAAAGAGCCACCATGTCAAACATTTAAGAGCCACCATGTCAAACATATACATGACTCTATGTCAAACGTTAAAGAGACACCATGTCAAACATTACAGAGCCACCATGTCAAACATTTAAGAGCCACCAGGTCAAACATGAAAGTGCCACCATGTAAAACATTAAAGAGCCACCATGTCAAACATATACGTAACTCCATGTCAAACATTGAAGAGACCCCATGTCAAACATTAAAGAGCCACCACGTCGAACATAAAAGAGCCACCATGTAAAACATATACGTAACTCCATGTCAAACATTGAAGCGACACCATGTCGAACATAAAAGAGCCACCATGTCGAACATTAAAGAGCCACCATGTCGAACATAAAAGAGCTACCATGTCAAACATTAAAGAGCCACCATGTTAAACATAAAAGAGCCATCATGTCAAACATATAAGTGACTTTATGTCGAACATTAAAGAGCCACCATGTCTAACATTAAAGAGCCACCATGTCCAACATTAAAGAGCCACCATGTCAAAAATTAAAGAGCCACCATGTCTATCATTAAAGAGCCATCATGTCAAACATTAAAGAGCTACTTTGTCTAACATTAAAGAGCCACCATGTCAAACATTAAAGAGCTACTTTGTCTAACATTAAAGAGCCACCATGTCAAACATTAAAGAGCCACCATGTCAAACATTAAAGAGCCACCATGTCAAACATAAAAGAGCCACCTTTTTGAACATTAAAAAGCCACTTTGTAAAACATAGAAGAGCCCCCATGTCAAACATAGAAGAGCCCCCATGTCAAACATAGAAGAGCCCCCATGTCAAACATAGAAGAGCCCCCATGTCAAACATAGAAGAGCCACTATGTCAGACATTGAAAAGCCACCGTATCAAACATAAAAGAGTTACCATGTACGAGCGTAGAACATAAAAGAGCCACCCTGTTAAACATAAAAAGATACACAATTTCAAACGTAAAAGTAAGCGAATTTTAAAGGAGCCGCTATAATGCTAAGGAAATTGTCGCACTAGCTACTTATTGTCTGGTGGATGCTTGCTATTTGGGGATGCTATCTATCTTGGGGATGCTTGCTATCTGGGGGATGCTTGCTATCTGGGGGATGCTTGCTATCTGGGGGATGCTTGCTATCTGGGGGATGCTTGCTATCTGGGGGATGCTTGCTATCTGGGGGATGCTTGCTATCTGGGGGATGCTTGCTATCTGGGGGATGCTTGCTATCTGGGGGATGCTTGCTTTCTGGGGGATGCTTGCTATCTGGGGGATGCTTGCTATCTGGGGGATGCTTGCTATCTGGGGATGCTTGCTATCTGAGGGATGCTTGCTATCTTGGGGATGCTTGCTATCTGGGGGATGCTTGCAATCTGGGGGATGCTTGCTATCTGGGGGATGCTTGCCATCTTGGGGATGCTTGCTATCTAGGGGATGCTTGCTATCTGGGGGATGCTTGCAGTCTTGGGATGATTTCTTTTTGCAATGCACTTCATTTGAGCAGTTTGTCTGTTGTCTTTTTGAAGGATTTTTGGCTGTCTTTTTGTTACTTTAGAAAACAGAGATTCTATCCAGATGTCCCCCATCGGGGGGCGAAGATTGCTAGTCTAATATACCAAAAATGAAAAAATTGGTTGCTTGCTTGTAATTGATTTTCTCCCGAACGGCTCAACCGATTTTCTTCAAACTTGCACCATTCGATCAGAAATTTTCCCGGGACGGTACATGCATATTGGCTAAGAAATTGCTCAATGTTAAAGGGATTAAATATTCGAAAAACATGATTTTTTGCAAAGGTCAAGCAGCTCTTTCGACCTGAAATGCATTGTAAGAATGCTAGAGAAAAAACTGACTGACTGAATTCCGATTGTGATAAAGATTGCATCACAACAAGTTGAAAACAGTGCCGAACAAATGCACACAAAACTTGAATGAAATTGCGTAACCATATTGCCAACTTAAATTGAGACTGATTCTGGCTGACTGAGAAATTGATTATGTCATAATTTTTTACTCCAATTGACTTGCTGTAAGAATTGAATTATAAGGGCCACAATTCATGTTCTCCAATTGAAAAGAGATAGCCAAGAAAGATGCGAACAGACTAGCCGATAGCCGATGTGTAGGCACTAGGAATTGGTTATAGGCTCGGCTAGGGTTCGATTCTGCACTGCGTCAAATTTCAGCCAGTAGTGATTGAAGATTATTTAAATTTATTTTTTTCATTCACTTCGTAAATAAAATATTATCTGACTTTGAATCATTGCAAAAATAGAGCTTGAATCAGACTAAACCAGAGTTTGAATCATGGCTAAACCAGAGTCTGAATCATGGCTAAACCAGAGTCTGAATCATGGCTAAAACCAGAGTTTAAGTCATGGCTAAACCAAAGTTTGAATCATGGCAAAACCAGAGTTTGAATCATGGCTAAACGAGAGTCTGACTCATGGCTAAACCAGAGTTTGAATCATGGCTAAACCAGAGTTTGAATCATTGCAAAACCAGTTTTGTTAAAAGTGATACTGATTATCACTGATATTGATGATATCACTGATATCAGTGATACTGGTAACTCTGATAAGAATTTCACTATGTCAAAAGTACATAGCTGTATCAACCCCACTGGCGAGACAGTCATAAATAGATTACATTCACAGTTTTTTTCACTGGCTGGCGCAGACCAGTGTACATTGTGAGCCCTCTGCCCCGGAATTTGGACACACGGGCCTGGAGAACCCACACCCCAAATCATAGGTTTTTTAGATTTAGACCCCTTTCTTCTTTATCGATTTTTCAGTTTCTACCCTGCGTCTTAAGATAAGCTCCAATTCAGCCCACTGGATGATAAATAGCCTGTAATAGTTTGGCTCAAGGGCACCTTATCTGATTCTTCAGACATCCAAATTCACAAACTTTCATCTTTCAAACCATATCATTCTTTCTGAACTAATTTCATTTCACTTCTCATTTCTCAATCATGGTTCGACGCGGCGCCAGCAGTTTAAAGAAGAGCCGCGATGCCAAGCGACGGCGACAGGCAGAATCCGAGGCAGAGCGGGATGCCCGACTGGAAGAACAGCGGCAGCGGGATGCTCAGCGCAGACATGCTGAGACTGAGGCAGAGCGGGATGCCCGACTGGAAGAACAGCGGCAGCGGAATGCTCAGCGCAGACATGCTGAGACTGAGGCAGAGCGAGCTGCCCGACTGGAAGAACAGCGGCAGCGGAATGCTCAGCGCAGAGATGCTGAGACTGAGGCAGAGTGGGCTGCCCGACTGGAAGAACAGCGGCAGCGGGACGCTCAGCGCAGAGAGGCTGAGACTGAGGCAGAGTGGGCTGCCCGACTGGAAGAACAGCGGCAGCGGGATGCTCAGCGCAGACATGCTGAGACTGAGGCAGAGCGGGATGCCCGACTGGAAGAACAGCGGCAGCGGGATGCTCAGCGCAGACATGCTGAGACTGAGGCAGAGCGAGCTGCCCGACTGGAAGAACAGCGGCAGCGGAATGCTCAGCGCAGAGATGCTGAGACTGAGGCAGAGTGGGCTGCCCGACTGGAAGAACAGCGGCAGCGGGACGCTCAGCGCAGAGAGGCTGAGACTGAGGCAGAGTGGGCTGCCCGACTGGAAGCCGATCGGATTCGTTGCCGTGGAGCTGTGGTTTCTAGGTGAGTTGTATAGTAACTTTTTATAACAAGTCTTTATTTTTGTTTTTTTCTGAATTGCCTTGAAGGGGATAATTTGTAGTATCTATTTTATTCTGTATAAATTAAGCGGATAACGATTTTTGAGGAATGAATTGTCTTAAAAAGCCAATTAAGGCTGCTGTGCTTACGTTCACCCATTGCCCCTTAGGTCGGACACCCAGCAGCAAGGTACAGAAACTATAGTACCCTTTGAGCAGTTGCAGGTAATCCCCATTGTTGGTGATGGCAATTGCTTTTTTTATGCTGTGTGTGATCAGCTGCGTGGAACCCCGCTGGAAACTGACGCAGCCTCCCTGCGGCAGGACTTGTCTTGCCGTGTTGCAGAACTCATGCCACAGCTGATTGCAGATGGCCTCATTGCACCTGAGAGTGCTGATGAGATCGTGAATTCCTCTTTTCAAGCAGGAATTTATGTTTCAGATGAAGTTGCCTCTTTGTTGAGCCGCTGCTTTGATGTGGATCTGGTCATTTACCAGGCCAATGGTAGTGTGATGCAATATTTCAGGGCTAATTTGCGCCCTCCTAATGCCATTGTGCGTGTGCTTTTGCGCCATGAACATTACGAGTCACTGAGACTTCGAGAGCTTCCGGAAAACTTATCAACCTGGCGAAAGTGACGCTTGTTGATCAGTCTGGGTCCTCCGTGTCGTGCACATTTTGGGCCAGCTCTACTGCCCAAGTGAATGACTGGTCTGTGGGCGACGTTCTAGCGATTCATGGTGCTCAAGTCCAGGAATATTCCCAGACAATCAGTCTCGGATGTTCGAAAGCGGAAATTCAGCATTGGCCAGAAGACTCTGCTGATGTCTCCGACATTACCCAGTGGTACAAGGATGCGCTTTCTAGCCAACAGTGCTTCGAGGAGCTACGGGTGACGCAAAGCTCCCAGCGGGAGAAATATGCTAACCGTGACGACGAAATGGTATTACAGTACCCAGAGCGAATGTTCGACCAATTCGATGAGGTGCGAAGAATTAAAGTGCGATTTGGGGACAAAGAGGTAAGTTGATTTTACGAGTATTACGTGTGGGTTAAATAGAAATATGGTGTCAGAGAACGTACTAAAGAAGCAATAAGTGATTGACTGCTTAGATTCATTATTAACTTGTTCAATGAGGCCTCTTATCTCTAAAGATTAGGTTTATTCATTCATTCAAGAGTAATATGAATATAAAAAATTGATTAAATTCATATATAAATTTCATTTCACAGGTGACATTTTCCCGAGATCATATCAACAGAAGTCAGCAGATCCCCGCTATGTCAACCCCTAAGGCTCCCAATGTGTCCGAGAAGCCTGGGCCATCACATGATTTCATGGACGAGTAGGACTTGAAAGACTAATAAAGATGCAATTAACGTGAGTAATGCTTGAGTACATTTTTGTCTGCCAGTAGCGCATCTGAGTTCGATAGCCATCACAAGTAGTTTAACCTGATATGTATAATACGGCCCGATGAGACGTATCAGGTAAATCCTGCTTTATTCACCTAATAAATTAAAATTAGATGGGATCATAATGGAATTGGGATCAGTGATTAGCTAAGCAAAATGATTAGCTAAATTGTGTTCATTGCATAACAGAACTGAGATCATTGCTTAGCGAAATTGGGTTCATTGCATAACAGAACTGAGATCATTGCTTAGTTAAATTGGGTTTATGGCATTACAGAACTGAGAGCATTGCTTAGCTAAATTGGGTTCATTGCTTGTTCATTGGGTTCACAGAATCTCTTAGATCCCAATCCTAAATTCACAGAATCTCTTAGATCCCAATCCTAAATTCATAGAATCTCTTAGATCCCAATCCTAAATTCATGGGATCTCTTAGATCCCAATCCTAAATTCACAGAATCTCTTAGATCCCAATCCTAAATTCATAGAATCTCTTAGATCCCAATGCTAAATTCTTAGAATCTCTTAGATCCCAATCCTAAATTCACAGAATCTCTTAGATCCCAATGCTAAATTCACAGAATCTATTAGATTCCAATCCTAAATTCATAGAATCTCTTAAATCCCAATCCTAAATTCATAGAATCTCTTAGATCCCAATCCTAAATTCATAGAATCTCTTAGATCCCAATCCTAAATTCACAGAATCTTATATATCAATCCTAAATCATTGCTTAGCTAAATTGTGTTTGTGGCATAACAGAAGTGAGATCATTGCTTAGCTAAATTGTGTTTGTGGCATAACAGAAGTGAGATCATTGCTTAGCCTAATTGGGTTCATTGCATAACAGAACTAAGATCATTGCTTAGCGTAATTGGGATCATTTGGCATAACTAAGTTGGGATCCTTGCATACTAAATTGGGATCATAGCAAACCAGAATTGGAATTATCGCATAATGAAATTGGGCTCATGGCATGATACGAATGGGATCATTGAAGAATGGAAAATTGGATTCATAGTTTACCAGAATTATGATTAGTAAGAGGGGTGTCCGTAAGGTAATGAAAATTTTCTGCTACGAGTTGGGATCAAGGCAAACCAGAATAGGATCGGATTGGGTTCCCAATAGCCAATTGGGTTCCCAACCCAATAGCTAAATTGTGTTTGTGGCATAACAGAAGTGAGATCATTGCTTAGCTAAATTGTGTTTGTGGCATAACAGAAGTGAGATCATTGCTTAGCCTAATTGGGTTCATTGCATAACAGAACTAAGATCATTGCTTAGCGTAATTGGGATCATTTGGCGTAACTAAAATGGGATTATTGCATAACAAAATTGAGATCCTTTCATAACTAGATTGAGATCATTGCATAACTAGATTGGGATCAAGGCAAACCAGAATAGGATCGGATACAATCGGATCCCAATTTAGTTGTGCCATGAAAGTTAATAAGTAATAGTGAAATTAATGTAGGTAAATATTAGGTGAATATATAGCAGGTTGGCTGCATATCAATGGGCCTTGAGATTGTGGTTGAAATAACGTGTTCGCTGCTTTTTCACGATTCAGAGGTTCTTCCACTCTAAAACTGAGGGTATGCAGCCATGAGAGAGAGGTTTGAAGCAGCTTCAGCAAACCTAGAGACTTGTGATAGCTAAGCTTTTTGTGTGACGTTGAGTGCGTGAACTTAACTTGCCCCAGTGAATGCCTCTGACCAGCAGTGCAGAGTAAAGCAAGCCAACAAGCAGTAGGATTGACACCATTATTCTTGCAGTCAAATGCAATGAACTGTGCAATGATACTGTCTTGTTGGCGGAGCCTTCTGCAAGTTCATCATGTTTACTGTTTGTGGGTAATATTTTTAGGTGCAATGCAATTTTTTCTTTTTTCATTGAACTGAATCCCATTACTGTCCCATTACTGTCGTTTTCTGACATTACTCAGTAGTCACAACTTGTTTCTGTCGAAAAAATAATTTAACAAACGAAAGAGGAAAATCGCTGAATTCTCTACATTTGGAGTTTGTTTTCTTATAATGTCATAATGATATGTATTTGTATAATAATAATTTTGCCAGATGCTCACTCAATTGTTGTTGTTTTGTTGTTTTCAATGTGTTTTGCAATTGAAGAAATACAAAAAATGTTTCAGTGGACAAAGACCAGTCCCATGATTCATGAATCTGCACACCTGGTACCTGCCTTATTCTATTTTAAAAGATAAATTGTCAGGCATGCATTTATAATGAAGAATGATACAAAATGGATTACTAAGAAAAGAGGTCAGATGAGAAATAGGATCTGATCAGAACTGGAATCATTAAGAAAAAGAAAGGAGATTAGAAATTGATCCATTGATATTTAATTAGCCATTGATATGAGCTAACCATTTTGAACTATCAAAATGGATCTAATTTGAAATAGACTTTTATGTCATATAGGATTTGATTCAAAATAAGATTTGACAATGTGAATGAGGCATATAAGAAAAGAGAAGTCTGCTGAGGAGTGTGACTAGAAAAGAAAGGGGGAATTTAGCATGATAATATATATCATATATCATGCCTATATATAGCCAATGTTAGCTTTATTAAAAGTGTCAAACCAAAGGTCGAAGGATGTAGCTCCAGTTGCTTTTGCAAAGTCCATTCACAATGAGATAGCTGCATTGAACTGACTCTTTAAGTCATTTATTATAATAAGAGGGGCCTCATTCAAGGGCAATAGTTGCAATGCTGAGCTACTTATTGTTCGGAACATTGCAGTCGCAGTTAGTACGATGAGCAGGGCTAAGAAATTCACTTACAAATGAAGAAAGTAAAAAATTTCTCGGGATGTGTATAAAACTGTAGTACACATGAGCAATACAAGCAACAAGAAAATCGGAATAAAGCAAGTCATTTCTCGGAAAGTCGCAATTTCTTGGAATATTATTTAATTTATTTTCAGTAACAACTAAAAAAGTGCAACAACTAAAAACTATTTTAAGCTTAAGCTTAAGAAAGACACTTAAAGTACTCCTGCTAAAAGGTATATTATATTAGACGAATATTAATTATTTCTGCTCCCCGAAGGGGGGCAAAACTTTAGCTAGTACTAAACTAAAGACTATTTAATTGGAGTTAAATTGAAGGAGCAGGAGGAACAGTAAGTGGGCGCAGGGCCCTAACCGATATATTTATAGAACATTTAACATGGGGGGGGGTTGAGCCCAGAATAATAAAGAGAGGGGGTGGAGTGCGCGACTGAGGAAAGAGGCGAGAACGGAGAGCCAATCAGAACGCAGCAAGGGAGAGAGAGATAAGAATAACAAGATTGAGCTAGACAGAGAGAGAGAAAACGGAGTAAACAGAGACAAGTGAAGGTGAACTAAAGAAATGACTAGGAAAGTCGCGACACGCATAGCCAGAAACGATTGCAATGATTTATTAGATTATTGTATTTTCTGGAAAATATTTACAGTATTCTATTAATCACCATTAATCGGTTGCCTTGCCTAGCAACGCACAGTGGTACAAAAGTCAGGCAGTGGTTGTACCACTGCAGGCACTTGTCCTCCGTGATTCTTGCCCCGATGCACTCGTCTTTTGTCTCTTGGTAGAATTGCACAATGGTGCGCCCATGTCGGTCTTCAGCAGTGGGGTTGATGAACCGGTGGCGGTTGACAGGCAGCGACAGCAGCTGCTTGATGTCGGCCTTCTAAGAAGAAATCGCGCTCTCGACTGGCGTCGAGAACGGGTTGTAGCTCAGCCTCGTTATGTCTACTCACGCCGTCGAATACGATGAAGATCCGGCGGTTGGGGAATGCCATCTGAATTTTCCCAATAGGGATCTGGAGAAATTCCGCAAACAACTCCTTCGTCATTTCCCTCACATAGCTCTGTTAGAGCACAAGTCTGTGGAGACATTGCCAGGCAGATGGTGGGCCACGCTGTCCGCCAAAGACGCGGTAGGCCCTCTGCCCGCGCTCTGCCCTGCCTTGACTTCGCCTATTCCATGTGTCGAAACTTCAGCAGAGCACCACTATGCACAATACTCAGCGCGTTCTTCAATGACTGCTGGCGAATTTCGTGCAGCAGGGGTGTCGCGGGCCAGCTTCAGCTTAAACAGTATGCCATCCAGTTTTCGACTCAAAGTGGAAGTGTCGATGTGCGGTTTATGTTGGAATTTGGCACCTAGTTGGTCGTCCAGTTGCTTCAAGGTCAGCAAAGAATTCCCCTCTAGCCTTGTGGCTATTAAGGTCATCGAGTCAATGTTTTAAAAGCAACAAAAATTAAACGTAAAAAGTATGCCAACTTAAGCTCAGCTTGCGGTTGGTGCAGCAATAGATAACTTTCCCAGAACACTCGACTAGGGACCTAATTCCTTGTTCTTCCAGAGGGTTTATAGTGGGTCCGCGACCCTAACCCTAATAATAATAATAATAGTTGATTACACCTGCCCCATTTGGGCCAGATGTGCAACCGACAGCTCAGTCGCAGCTATTGCGCGGCGCATCTGAAGGGGGGTCGCCACACACACCTTCAATTACCCCAGCTAATGCTGGCACCCATTTTACAGCTGGGTGAACTGAAGCAATGCAGAGTTGTTAAGTGTCTTGCTCAAGGACACAAATTGTTCCCGTAGCATCAGGAATCGAACCCCCGACCTTCAACTCGTGAGTCCAACCGCTCTAACCACTGAGGCTACAATCCCCTAACCTTAATCCTAACCTAAATGTTAGGCAGTCAAATTCTCGGCGGTCAAACAGTTGTTTATTTGTACCTCAGACTTTGTTTATGCCTTTGAAAATTAGTTGATAAAACAAATATTCAGCATTTACATACAGTACGTAGATTGTAGTGGAAAATTTGGTCAATATAGGCGCGGCACGACGCTGAGAGCATGGTAAATGTGTCTCGCAAGTTATTGAAACTTCCAGGCAGGCGGCAATAACTAGTAAGATCATAAACTAGCTAGATACGCGTACCTTCACTTTCCATTGAGTTGAAAACCGCCACATTACCCCTTTACAAACCGGCCCAGATTAGACAACCGCCAACCAACCCCAAAAGTGAACACTTTCCTAAAAATACAAAGAGATTGTGCGCGACCCTCGTGCACACATAGGTAAAGTTTCTCGTGCACCTTGCTATAGGCCTGAGTAAAGTTGCGCAATCCAGTTTGAGCCTGTCAGAACGCGATAATTAATTTTAACGTTCTCCAGCCAAAAAGGTGCCGCGTGAAATTTCAGGGCTGTGTATATAAAGCTACTAGAGAGCTCTGATAAGTTTAAGATAGCTGCTAGCGAACTGCATTCCGCCTGGCACATCTCTAGCCTTCACCCATGACTGTCCTGGAGTGTTTCCGCGAGCTCGTCTGGCTCCTGCGCCGCGGCTTCCCAATGTCTGCTACCGAGTTTTTCTACACCCTGATGATGCCGACCACCCTGGCCTTCTGCGGCTCGCTCGGCACCATCGATATGGACGCTGCTGGGCTGGCGATTTCGGTGTACCAGCTGACCGTGGAAAACTGCGCCACCTCAGTGCGCTGGGGTCTCATGCCGTTCCTGGCGCAGACTATGGGCGGCACGAAGAAGTATCGGGTTGGAAATTTTGTACAGCGAGGCCTGCTGGCCGGTGAGGAGATATTGGGTTGCATTTTTTCAATTTCCTTACTGACTGACTGACTGTAGAATATCACATTGACATTCCTTTTGTATTGCCAATTATCTTTTCGTTTCCTATCATTGCTACTGGTTATAAGTAGCTAAACTGGGCGCATTGATCACTCTCATTGGTCACTCTCTAATCGGTCACTCTCTAATCGGTCACTCTCTAATCGGTCACTCTCTAATCGGTCACTCTCTAATCGGTCACTCTCTAATCGGTCACTCTCTAATCGGTCACTCTCTAATCGGTCACTCTCTAATCGGTCACTCTCTAATCGGTCACTCTCTGATCGGTCACTCTCTGATCGGTCACTCTCTAATCGGTCACTCTCTAATCGGTCACTCTCTGATCGGTCACTCTCTGATCGGTCACTCTCTAATCGGTCACTCTCTAATCGGTCACTCTCTAATCGGTCACTCTCTAATCGGTCACTCTCTGATCGGTCACTCTCTGATCGGTCACTCTCTGATCGGTCACTCTCTAATCGGTCACTCTCTAATCGGTCACTCTCTAATCGGTCACTCTCTGATCGGTCACTCTCTGATCGGTCACTCTCTAATCGGTCACTCTCTAATCGGTCACTCTCTAATCGGTCACTCTCTAATCGGTCACTCTCTAATCGGTCACTCTCTAATCGGTAACTCTCTAATCGGTAACTCTCTAATCGGTCACTTTCTAATCGGTCACTCTCTAATCGGTCACTCTCTGATCGGTCACTCTCTCAATGTCGAACCTGCAGGCCTTCTGTTCACCTGCGTGAACTGGGCCGTGGCACTGAACACTGGCAACCTGCTGATCCTGCTGGGCCAAGATCCGGTAATCTCGGCCAAATCCGAGCAATTCCTCATCATCCTGATGCCCGGCTGTCTGGCCATGAACCTCTGCGAGGCCCTCATCGCCTACACTGACACCGTTGGCTACCTCTGGCCAACCCTGGTGATTCGCTGCGTCTCACTGCTGGTGAACATCCTGCTCCAGTACTCGCTGGTCCTGCGCGGCGGTTTCGGCATCGTTGGCTCCGCCGCTGCGCTGTCGTTCAGCCTGGCCATCTGCCCGCTGATGCAGGCGAGTGATGCAGCTTTGTCTTGGTGTCTGTCTGTCTTGGTGTCTGTCTGTCTTGGTGTCTGTCTGTCTTGGTGTCTGTCTGTCTTGGTGTCTGTCTTAGTGTCTGTCTTAGTGTCTGTCTGTCTTGGTGTCTGTCTGTCTTGGTGTCTGTCTGTCTTAGTGTCTGTCTGTCTAGGTGTCTGTCTGTCTTGGTGTCTGTCTGTCTTAGTGTCTGTCTGTCTTGGTGTCTGTCTGTCTTAGTGTCTGTCTGTCTTGGTGTCTGTCTTAGTGTCTGTCTGTCTTGGTGTCTGTCTTAGTGTCTGTCTGTCTAGGTGTCTGTCTGTCTTGGTGTCTGTCTGTCTTAGTGTCTGTCTGTCTTGGTGTCTGTCTTAGTGTCTGTCTGTCTTGGTGTCTGTCTTAGTGTCTGTCTGTCTTGGTGTCTGTCTTAGTGTCTGTCTGTCTTGGTGTCTGTCTGTCTTAGTGTCTGTCTGTCTTGGTGTCTGTCTGTCTTGGTGTCTGTCTGTCTTGGTGTCTGTCTGTCTTGGTGTCTGTCTGTCTTAGTGTCTGTCTTGGTGTCTGTCTGTCTTGGTGTCTGTCTGTCTTAGTGTCTGTCTGTCTTGGTGTCTGTCTTGGTGTCTGTCTGTCTTAGTGTCTGTCTGTCTTGGTGTCTGTTTGTCTTGGTGTCTGTCTGTCTTGGTGTCTGTCTGTCTTAGTGTCTGTCTGTCTTGGTGTCTGTCTGTCTTGGGTCTATCTCCAAGACACGAAAGCAGAGAGAAAGACAGACGGAGTGAAAGGCAACCGTATAAAACTCCAATGGTTGATTCCGCGCCCATCCACAGGCTGTATTCATCTGGTGCCTTAACATCCACCGGTACACCTGGGCTGGCTGGTCAGCCAGGGCCTTCATGGACTGGGGCAAGTTCCTCTTCACTGTGCTGCCCTGTCTGCTCACGCAGACGCTGTGGATCTTCGGCACCGAGTACGGCAACTTCCTTGCCGGCCTGATGGGTGCAGCGGAGATCGCCGCCGAGTCGGTGGTGTTCCAGCTGAACCAGCTGGGCTACCTCATCCCCATCGGCATCGGCAGCGCTCTTATCGCCAGGATCGGTTTCTACCTGGGCAGCCAGCAGGCAGAGAAGGCCATTAGGGTGGTGGCGACCAGCCTGACGTTCATGGCCTGCATAGGAGCTTTTGTTGGCACAGTGTTCTACCTGCTGAGGCATCAGGTCTGTCACTGCTTCTGTCATTTGAATGGCTATACCCGTCACTCTACCCGTCACTCTACCCGTCACTCTACCCGTCACTCTACCCGTCACTCTACCCGTCACTCTACCCGTCACTCTACCCGTCACTCTACCCGTCACTCTACCCGTCACTCTAACCGTCACTCTAACCATCACTCTAACCGTCACTTTAACCGTCACTTTAACCGTCACTCTAACCGTCACTCTAACCGTCACTCTAACCGTCACTTTAACCGTCACTTTAACCGTCGCTCTAACCGTCACTCTAACCGTCACTCTAACCGTCACTCTAACCGTCCCTCTAACCGTCGCTCTAACCGTCACTCTAACCGTCACTCTAACCGTCACTCTAACCGTCACTCTAACCGTCGCTCTAACCGTCACTCTAACCGTCACTCTAACCGTCACTCTAACCGTCACTCTAACCGTCACTCTAACCGTCGCTCTAACCGTCACTCTAACCGTCAATCTAACCGTCACTCCACCCGTCACTCTACCCGTCACTCTAAACGTCACTTCAACCGTCACTCTAATCAGTTATTTTATTCGATCATTGGCCTTAGTCACTAACCAGTCACTCTAACCACTCTAATCTCGACCCGCCATCCCATCCAGGTGCCGAAGATCTTCTCCCTGGAGCCGGCCGCTGAGGCAATCTACATCAGCCTGGCGCCCTACCTGTCCTTCTACACGGCATTCCAGCTGGCCGCCTACCCCAGCATCGCAGCCCTGAGGGCCTGCAGCTACCACATGCACCTGCTGTTCATGAACTTCATCGCTTATTACATCGTCAGCATGCCGCTCGGCGTCAGTCTGGCCTTCGCCGCCGGCTGGCAGCTCAGCGGCCTGTGGCTCGGCTTTGTCCTCGGCTCCTTCACCTTCTTCGCCCTGCCGTCCCTGTACCTGCTGCGCCTGGATTGGCGCCAGAAGGCTCTGGACGCTCACGCCAATGCTGAGATGGAGACCGACATGGAGCTGCTGAACGAACGACAGCCGCTGATGCTCGCCGCCGCTGCCACCAGTGCCGCCACCGCCGGGAATCTGCACCCGGCCGGAGCCTCTGCCATGGCCTCCTACCAGCTCAGCGCCTCCGTCAGCCAGCGGCAGCGAAACGCCGTCCGCTCCAAGCTGCCAGTCCTGGCGGCGGCTGTCGCTCTGCTGATTGGCTCGCTGATCCTCCGCCTGCTGCTGCCGCCGCGAGGGCCGACCGCGCCAGCTGGTCACCATGGAAACGGGACGGCCTCCACTACAGTGGGGCCGGTGCCGGTGGTCCGGACAACCACCATGGCGATGGCGTCCGCGATGGCCACGAGGCTGTGGACGTGAGGTCGGAGCTCCGCTAGGAGTTAGTGGATTTGTGGACTGAGTGCATCCGCATGGACTCAGAGCTGACCATAATAGCTAACCATTCGGACCCCAGTGACGCCAGTGAGCATAAACCCTAGTGAAACCATGATACCCATTGCGGGGACTCCATAACCCCCCGTGGCCCTCGTGACCAATATCGACCCCAATGATTATGTGATCCCCAGTAGCCTGATGACCTCAGGGACCCTGTGAACCTCGGTGACCTCATGACCCCATTGACCCTATGAACCTCGGTGACCTCATGACCCAGGGACCCTATGAACCTCTGTGACCTCATGACCCAGGGATCCTATGAACCTCTGTGACCTCATGACCCCATTGACCCCATGAACCTCAGTGACCTCATGACCCAGGGCCCTATGAACCTCTGTGACCTCATGACCCAGGGACCCTATGAACCTCAGTGACTTCATGACCCCAGTGACCTTATTAACCTTGGTGACCTCATGACCCCAGTGACCCTATGAACCTCTGTGACTTCATGACCCCAGTGACCCTATGAACCTCGGTGGCCTCATGACCCCAGGGACCCTATGAACCTCAGTGACCTCATGACCCCAGTGACCCTATGCACCTCAGTGACCTTATGACCCCAGTGACCCTATGAACCTCAGTGACCTCATGACCCAGGGATCCTATGAACCTCTGTGACCTCATGACCCCATTGACCCCATGAACCTCAGTGACCTCATGACCCAGGGCCCTATGAACCTCTGTGACCTCATGACCCAGGGACCCTATGAACCTCAGTGACTTCATGACCCCAGTGACCTTATTAACCTCTGTGACTTCATGACCCCAGTGACCCTATGAACCTCTGTGACTTCATGACCCCAGTGACCCTATGAACCTCGGTGGCCTCATGACCCCAGGGACCCTATGAACCTCAGTGACCTCATGACCCCAGTGACCCTATGCACCTCAGTGACCTTATGACCCCAGTGACCCTATGAACCTCAGTGACCTCTGACCCCAGTGACCCTATGCACCTCAGTGACCTCATGACCCCAGTGACCCTATGCACCTCAGTGACCTTATGACCCCAGTGACCCTATGAACCTCAGTGACCTTATGACCCTAGTGACCCTATGAACCTCAGTGACCTCATGACCCCAGTGACCCTATGCACCTCAGTGACCTTATGACCCCAGTGACCCTATAAACCTCAGTGACCTCATTGACTAGAAATATTTCAGATAAAAATTTTGATAGTAAAATTCATTAGTCATTTTGGCTACATTAAATTGCAATTTCATCTCGATTTAAATTTTTAATCCACGCACACTTTGTTATAATTCAGCTTGAATAATCCTGATAACTTTCGTTGTTCTTTTCAACGCGTCATTGCTTGAATTTCAATTTCAAATTTATTTTATTTCAAATATTTCACTTCGTATCAATTTTAATTATTTTTATTGACTGTAAATCTTGAGAACGAATGCTTCTGTATATTTATTGTTTTATTCAGTCAAATTGCTTGATTCATTTAATTAATCGTAGCACGAGCCTTGGTTTTACTAAAATGCAATTGTAAAACTTTCTGAGACCTCTTATTATCGGATATTAAATGATAAAACTGCACCGCTGAAATACAAATACTACGAGTAGTATTTGTCTGATATGGTCGGCAGAAAAATTAAAGGTATCAATAAGCATTTCTCGGACTTAATAGAGTGTGACACAATGTGACAGAGTGTGACTTTGAGTGATTGAAAGAGACTGAGAGTGACTGAGAGTGACTGAGAGTGACTTAATAGTGACTTAGAGTGACTTAGAGTGACTTAGAGTGACTTAGAGTGACTGAAAGTGACTGAGAGTGACTGAAAGTGACTGAGAGTGACTTAATAGTGACTTAGAGTGACTGAGAGTGACTTAGAGTGACTGAAAGTGACTGAGAGTGACTGAGAGTGACTGAGAGTGACTTAGAGTGACTGAAAGTGACTTAGAGTGACTGAAAGTGACTGAGAGTGACTGAAAGTGACTGAGAGTGACTGAGAGTGACTGAGAGTGACTTAATAGTGACTTAGAGTGACTTAGAGTGACTGAGAGTGACTTAGAGTGACTGAAAGTGACTGAGAGTGACTGAGAGTGACTGAGAGTGACTTAATAGTGACTGAGAGTGACTGAGAGTGACCTAGAGTGACTGAGAGTGACTTAGAGTGACTGAGAGTGACTTAGAGTGACTGAGAGTGACTTAGAGTGACTGAGAGTGACTGAGAGTGACTTAGAGTGACTGAGAGTGACTGAGAGTGACTGAGAGTGACCTAGAGTGACTGAGAGTGACTTAGAGTGACTGAGAGTGACTTAGAGTGACTGAGAGTGACTTAGAGTGACTTAGAGTGACTGAGAGTGACTTAGAGTGACTGAGAGTGACTGAGACCGAAAGAGGATGACAAAGGGTGTCAGGGTGATATAAATTCTGTAAGAAAAACAAATTCACCCTAAAATATATGCTCAACAACATTCAACATTCAACAAAGTCGCCACCTTTGAGAGTGCGCAGTAAATTCTAGCTCAATATTGACTTTTGAGTGACGCAACTTTGCGCCACGCGACGCAGAGTTGGGCTGGGTGAGGAGCGATTGGGAAGAGCGGAGGGCGAAGATTGGATGGATTGGAGAATTTTTTAATATCAGAATGGTTGGCCAGGTGAAAGACGCTGCTCACTGGGTCAAAGGGTGGCGGCTTTTCAATGTTGCTGAGTACATTTTAGCCATGCCTTAATTTGATTATGAAAAAATTGTACTCTTACTACTATCACCGATCGGAAGTAGTATATCAACGCCTTTCTAAATTAATTGTTGTGGCTCTTCTATAATATTTCTGCGTCATGTTTAGGAAAGAAGAGATGGATGAGAGGGAGATAGAGAATGAGAGGGAGATGGAGAATGAGAGGGAGGTGGAGAATGAGAGGGAGATGGAGAATGAGAGGGAGATGGAGAATGAGAGGGAGATGGAGAATGAGACGGAGATGGAGAATGAGAGGGAGATGGAGAATGAGACGGAGATGGAGAATGAGAGGGAGATGGAGAATGAGAGGGAGATAAAGAATGAGAGGGAGAGGGAGAATGAGAGGGAGATGGAGAATGAGAGGGAGATGGAGAATGAGACGGAGATGGAGAATGAGAGGGAGATGGAGAATGAGACGGAGATGGAGAATGAGAGGGAGATGGAGAATGAGAGGGAGATAAAGAATGAGAGGGAGAGGGAGAATGAGAGGGAGATGGAGAATGAGAGGGAGATGGAGAATGAGAGGGAGATGGAGAATGAGAGGGAGGTGGAGAATGAGAGGGAGGTGGAGAATGAGAGGGAGATAAAGAATGAGAGGGAGATGGAGAATGAGAGGGAGATGGAGAATGAGAGGGAGATGGAGAATGAGAGGGAGGTGGAGAATGAGAGGGAGATGGAGAATGAGGGAGATGGAGAATGAGACGGAGATGGAGAATGAGAGGGAGGTGGAGAATGAGAGAGAGGTGGAGAATGAGAGGGAGGTGGAGAATGAGACGGAGATGGAGAATGAGAGGGAGGTGGAGAATGAGACGGAGATGGAGAATGAGAGGGAGATGGAGAATGAGAGGGAGGTGGAGAATGAGAGGGAGGTGGAGAATGAGAGGGAGATGGAGAATGAGACGGACTTGAACGGAGGAAGTTCAGAAGGCCGATCTGAAGCGATCGGTTCTCACTCATTAGAGACCAGGTCCCTCCGCTCATAATGCGGACACCCAAAGCGGGCAGTGGGAGGCCTCGGCTGGGGGGGGGTTCAGTCAGAGTTTTGAATGTCGTGACCGAAAGAATTTTTTTTCATTCGGAGGCCACTTTGTGGCTGCAGCAGCTGAGACGCTTGAGACGACTCGCATAAATGAGACATTTTTCTCAATCAGGGTTATAGCTAACCGGCTTTGCCTGTGGAGGGGATCTTTCTCCCACCTTTTTGTCCCTCGGATTCTACTCCAGAGCTAGAGGCTCAATAATACGACGTGACACGCAATAAGGGAGCCTTTCGGTCCGTCTTTCTGTCTCTCTGACCGCCGCTGCACACACAGAGATATTTTTACGCTCTCAAACCGAGTCCCTGCATTAATCTCTTTTCTACTGACCTATAAAACAAATAAAAACGGTCCACTAATATATAGGTTGTATTTTGACGCTTACATTGCTGCTTTTTTAAAATGAAACAAGTTGCAACCGGGATAAATATTGTGAGACTAGGTAAGGAGTCTGAGTGGGTTAAGGTACGAAATGATGAAAAGGTGGAGTGGCACAGAGTGACACAGAGTGACACAGAGTGACATACAGAGTGACACAGAGTGACACAGAGTGACACAGATTGGCACAGAGTGACACATAGAGTGACACAGAGTGACACACAGAGTGACACAGAGTGACACACAGAGTGACACAGAGTGACACACAGAGTGACACAGAGTGACACACAGAGTGACACAGAGTGACACACAGAGTGACACAGAGTGACACAGAGTGACACAGAGTGACACAGAGTGACACAGAGTGACACAGAGTGACACAGAGTGACACAGAGTGACACACAGAGTGACACAGAGTGACACACAGAGTGACACAGAGTGACACACAGAGTGACACAGAGTGACACAGAGTGACACAGAGTGACACAGAGTGATACAGAGTGACACACAGAGTGACACACAGAGTGACACAGAGTGACACAGAGTGACACAGAATGACACAGAGTGACACAGAGTGACACAGAGTGACACAGAGTGACACAGAGTGACACAGATGCTCGTATAACCACGAATTTCCCAGCCAGGATCTGCTGGTCAGAGAAAGCATTCTATTTCGGTCGAGTGTCGTGTCAACTGCTAGGTTAAAAGTTTGAAATCCTCAAGAGACTGAGCCACCAAACGATGAAGAGGGGCTTCTGAGAGCTCCCTGAGCCAATGCGGGCCTTGGCGCCTGAGGGACAGGGTTCTGAGCAAATGTTTGTCAACATTGGAGTTTCCAGTTTTCAATTTTTTATCTGCGTTGTTTTTTCTTCATTTTAATCGAGCACTTGAAAATTGGTGCTACAATGGCTCAAATGACTGGATTGAAATGGCCTGAGATTTCTGCTGGTGCCATCATCTGGGGGTTTTAGAAACTCGGATTTTCAACTGCTGCTGACTTTGATCCAAATATTTGGAAACTGAGTCTCGCTTTTAGGAATTCCAGTCATATTTTTGCTGGGACGTGGGATCTAGGATCTGGGATCTAGGATCTGGGATCTAGGATCTGGGATCTAGGATCTGGGATCTAGGATCTGGGATCTAGGATCTGGGATCTAGGATCTGGGATCTAGGATCTGGGATCTAGGATCTGGGATCTAGGATCTGGGATCTAGGATCTGGGATCTAGGATCTGGGATCTAGGATCTGGGATCTAGGATCTGGGATCTAGGATCTGGGATCTAGGATCTGGGATCTAGGATCTGGGATCTAGGATCTGGGATCTAGGATCTGGGATCTAGGATCTGGGATCTAGGATCTGGGATCTAGGATCTGGGATCTAGGATCTGGGATCTAGGATCTGGGATCTAGGATCTGGGATCTAGGATCTGGGATCTAGGATCTGGGATCTAGGATCTGGGATCTAGGATCTGGGATCTAGGATCTGGGATCTAGGATCTGGGATCTAGGATCTGGGATCTAGGATCTGGGATCTAGGATCTGGGATCTAGGATCTGGGATCTAGGATCTGGGATCTAGGATCTGGGATCTAGGATCTGGGATCTAGGATCTGGGATCTAGGATCTGGGATCTAGGATCTGGGATCTAGGATCTGGGATCTAGGATCTGGGATCTAGGATCTGGGATCTAGGATCTGGGATCTAGGATCTGGGATCTAGGATCTGGGATCTAGGATCTGGCACAAAATTTTTTATGAGATACTCAAAGCTTTCCCTTGGGATAAAATTCTCAATACACTCGAGAGGTTTGAGTTTTGAATTCTCACTTTTTAATCATAAAATAAACTTTGGAGAACTCGGTCACCGAGACACCCATAGAAACTGCGGGATATTTGAGCCGAATCGAGTTTTTTCTCCTCAGTTGAGCTGCTTTCGCTGCAGGGTTATTATCGATGATTTTTTAACTATCCATGAAAACCGCCTTCACCAATTGCCGAGCAGATCAGGTAAGTCATAGGGGGGGGGGGGGTTGCTGAATTATTGATAATTATATGAATTATTGGAACCGAACAGTTGCCAATCAAATTCGCAAGTTTTTTTTTACTCAAAAGGCTTGTCTGGTTGCTCTGGGGCAAGGAGGCCCAGCAACGGAACCTGGAGGGCTGAGAACTCTTCTCCACAAAACCCAAATTTTCAGACAATGGCAGGCTGACTTCAGTTTTATCAGCTTGCGAAGCCTCTCTATCCGGCCCTCGGGACGTTTTGAATCTTCACAATAGCAATCCGGCCCCCTCAAGGTTTGTTTCTCTTCTCAGCTCGCTTCTCTCTTCTCTCCTTTTATCTCTCATCGGATCTCTCCTCTGATCTCATCCCCACTTTTCTCCTCTCTCCTCTCTCCTCTCTCCACTTTTCTCCTCTCTCCTCTCTCCTCTCTCCTCTCTCCTCTCTCCTCTCTCCTCTCTCCTCTCTCCTCTCTCCTCTCTCCTCTCTCCACTTTTCTCCTCTCTCCTCTCTCCTCTCTCCTC